>JAFIRS010000152.1:0-600000 GCA_018342105.1 Gonioctena quinquepunctata | reverse complement strand
TCAACATGTGCCAGATCATTAATAAATAATAAGAACAGAATTGGACCAAGCACTGAACCTTGGGGTATGCCACATCCCACCACACTGTTTTCATAAATTTCGCCCCTTAGTGAGTCTCTCTGTGCTCTGCTACTCAGATAAGATCTAAAATCGTTCTTTTTAATCTTTTCTGCATAAGAAGTCAGAGTTTCAGACCGATTTTCGTGTACCTGAATTTTTTATGAATTTTCAAAGAGAAAGTCCACACAGACGCCCTCCGCATAATCGCCATTTGAAAGGAAATTATTTTGTCTATAAGAAACCTGAGTTTCAAAACGATTCTCGAGTACCTGATTCATTTACGATTTTTTGAAGACAAGTCTCCACGGTAGCAGCCTGATAAAACGCATTGTTCATGCCGCCCGTGTAGATTTTGGTATATAAAAAAATTCCAACGACGTCTTTCTGAATCTAACTTGTTCTTATTGATAAAAGTCCGCTGAATTCAAAATGCAATGATCTCATAAGATGAGAGAGCTATGACGTCGCAAAGTCTCGAAACGTCGGTGCGATGGCGAAACAAATGCACTCTCTCGTAAATTCGTCTGTTACCCAAAAATCTTCCATCCAATTCCGATAAATTCTACATCATCGGATTCTTGAGATAATTTCCTATCGGTATAAGGGATTTTCGCGAAAAAATCGCTTCCGTATGGACGTTTTGGCCATCGGAATATGCACATGAAAAAACGCATTTTTAATGATACCGAGAAAAATCCCATATGGTGCCACGATCCACTTTCGAAAAAATGTGCATATGCTGATGGACAAATCATCCATAGGGATGTGGGCAACTTCCACAGAGGTCTGATCAATTCGAAATTTGGTATCCTGTTACTTCAATGATATTGCAAGAACATGGTAACCTTGACCTGATACTGCAGATCACCTCGAATCTGCTAGAGGTTTTTTTGTGCCAGGAGTTTTTTTTAAATTTGAGTTACTGCCACTGGACAGTTTTAAATACTCATTTCAATCACAGGAAATAGTCCACAATACCAAGTGCACTAGATTTTTAAGAATAAATAAAACACGAAGTGATCCCAACACAAGTCAAAAGATGTTTCGGGGCTATAAAGACCCTTCCTTAGCTTAAATTTTCGGACATAAAACGGAGGAAAGTTACATCTTACTCATATGCACTGGTTGTGACAAATCTAATGGGATGGTATTGCCACTCCATGAATAAGGAAGCAAACCAAAGAATACTGCATTCTCTGGTTTGCTTCCTCCTTTATAGAGTGGTAATACCTACCCTAACTATATCATTATGAGATTTATTGTCATAACTAGTGTAAATAAGTAAGATGTAACTTCCTTTCGTTTTATCGCCAAACCTTAGAATGATGATGGGTCTTCATACACCAGAAACGAGTATCTTTCAACTTTAACTTCTCTCATTAAACAGAGTGACATACATTAGAGGTTGCCGACTTTTGGCACACCCTGTATAGCTCTAGGACCAAAAATATTTTAGATAGAACATGCATTGGTTGATTATGACAACATACCAAATTCCAAGTTTCTAATCCAACTGCATGTTGAAAAACCTCTAATGCACCGCCTTCGCAAATCACCCTGTATATGTGGAGATGAGTGTCTTATTTTCTTAACTTCAATATTTATTTCGTGATCTACCTACCAATAGATGTAATAGCAAGGCAATCATACAAAAATATATTCTCCAGTGATTTTTCAATCTATCACTTCCAAATCCGCTTATTTAATCATTGCTGATTTCGGGGTAAATTTTGAACGTGAATATGTTTTTTTTTATTGCGAAAAACCACTTAAAAATTCTATTTTCATGTAAAAAATCATATCAAATCATATCAAATTGTTCTTTTTGATTTTTCGACATCATAACTTGACCTATTTCTCAATGGATTGCAAGTGACCATGAAATAGTGGTAGGTATGAGTTAGCTACGAGTTGTTTCAATAGGCTATGAATATTTGCGATTAATTTTGCGGATTATTCCATGTTTAATCGCGGGAAACTAAAGTTATGATCGTAGAAAAAGTACGAATAGGTGCAAATTAGATGTCGATTAACATTTTGTTGATAAAGTGCACCTATTATTTCTAATTCCAGGTTCCAATATCATTTTTGCTGGAATTTGTAAGAGCGCCTGCGCGAATAAAAGTCGGGTTGCTTACTTGTTTTACAAGTTATTGGGGATTATACGCGCGTCGATTTTCCGAAATGGTGAAACTCTGATTATTTTTTTTTTGATTGTGCCGTAAAACTCTGATTATTTTTGTTTTAATTGTGCCGTAAAACTAAGCGTGTTGTAGTGACAATTATACTTGTGTTGTGACCACTATTTTGGTTGTTATCAAGATGCATAGGACCAAAAAAACTTGAGGTAGGTAACCCATGCATTTCCAAACATTCATTTTATGTGCTGATATTCAATACCAAATCATTGAATTTCCATATATCTACTCACCACAAGGGAATTAGTTGAGTAACCCAACTTTTTCATTCATTCCCATATCTTTGAGTTGCAAATTTACCTTCTTGTCTACACATTTTTGGTTTACTGAGAAACAATACAGTACATACATAGGTATACCTATCGATGCTGTCCCAGCAGACTGTGACTCATAAAAACATTTTGGTAGATCTTAAATTTCACGTTCTTTTGACAGATCCAGTCCAGGAAAATCCTAATGGACGATTCTCTTTTGAATTGATAGTTTTTAAATATCGATCTTACAAAGATGGGTGAATGAATATCCTTGAAAATATTGTCATTGTTGAAATGGATCTCTGTTGGCTCCACAGAACTCAGTTCTATGAGTTCTGTGGTTGGCTCTGGGCGCTGGCAAATTAGATTTCAGAGCCAACTGCCTGTTCACAGAGGTCACCTAGAACTCTTTGATGTTTGTTCATTTTGTCGCTATTTCAATGAAAATAATCGTTTTTTGTTATCCTCGTTAGTTGGAGTTCCAAGTTTTCGAAAATTGATATAGTCGATTCTAATTCAATATAAATTATTCTCTACGAAATCTGCAACGAAGATTACTCTTTATACAAGCTTTTACTTAACTTGCAATGTTCGTAGCTATGCCAATTTATGCAACAATGTCATTGTCCTAGTCACAAAATCACTGTCTCATTCAAAATCGCTGTCTCAGAATTTTTGTATTTATGCATCACAGTTTTTAGCATTATTTCAGTAATTGTTTTCCACGAATTCCCAAATGCCATATTGTCTATGAAAAAGGAATCTTTTTTCCAAAGATGGGGAAAAGTTCCATAAATGCTTCCATTGACGTAGGTTATTCCGTGAGTTTGTATTCGAACTGAACACTTTGTGCGACAAGCTTTTGAATCTATAACTCACGGAATAACCTACGTCACATATCAAAAGCAATTATTTTACCAGTGTGAAAACAGAAACGGTCATCGCACCAGAAACGAAATATTATATGCGCAAGGGTGTCATATGTTATTCCTTCAAAATCTTCTGAAATGAAATAGCAATTGGAATTTTCTACAGTATTATGATGGTGATGATGAATGAAAGTTTACACACAATTATGATAAAAATATGATAATTGGTGTTTCTAATAAATCATAACATCTTTTTTATCAGTGGCTGTGACAATAACATACAAGATGGGATAAAAAGGGCGTATCTGGAAATTTCTTTTTTACATATATTAACGAGTTTTAACCCGGAAACCCCCTTAAAAAAATACGAACGAGTTAATTCGTCGTTTCTGGAAATTTCTTTTTCACTATATAATCAAAACGAGCTGAGAAAGCATACCTACCCAATTTCGGATTTTGTATCTCAATACTCACCCTGGAAACTACCCCCGTATTAACAAAAATCTCCAAAACAGAGTTATTTCATCGTTTCTGGAAATTTATTCTTTACTATATTCAAAACGAGCTGAGAAAACATACCTACCCATTTCATTTCAGTATCTCATTACTCACCCTGAAACTACCCCCGTATTCAAAGTCTCAAAACAGAGTTAATTCATCGTTTCTGGAAATTCTTTTCACTCTATATTCAAAACGAGATGAGCAAGCATACCTACCCATTTCGATTTTGTATCTCAATACTCACCCTGAAACTACCCGTATTTAAAATCTCAGAACAGAGTTAATTCATTGTTTCTGGAAATTTCTTTCACTCTATATTCAAAACGAGCTGAGAAAGCATGCCACCCATAGAATATAGAGTGAAAAGAAATTTCCAGAAATATGAATTAACTTTCTGTCTTTGAGATTTTGAATACGGGGTAGTTTCAGGGTAATTGAGATACAAAATCGAAATGGTATAGTGTTTTCTCAGACTCTTTTGAATATAGAGTAAAAAGAAATTTCAGAAACGATGAATTAACTCTGTATTCCTGGATATATTTTTTAATACGGGGAGTATTTCTAGATGAGTATCGAGATTCAAGATCTGAAATGAGGTAGGCATGCTTCTCAGCTTGTTTTGATATATAGTAAAAAAACTTTCAGAAACGATGAATTAACTCTGTTCTGGAGATTTTTTGAATCGGGGTAGTTCCAGGGGAGTATTGAGATACAAATCCGAAATGAGAGAGGTATGCTTTCTCAACTCGTTTTGAATATAGAGTGAAAATAAATTTCCAGAAACGTTAATTAACTCTGTTTGGAATTTTGAATACGGGGTAGTTTCTAGGGTGAGTATGAGATACAAAATCTGAAATGGGGTAGGCATCCTTCTCAGTCGTTTTGATTATAAGTAAAAGGAAATTTTCAGAAACGATGAATTAACTTTGTTCTGGAGATTTTTTTAAATTCGGGGGTAGTTTCCAGGGCGAGTATTGAGATACAAAATCCGAAATGAGATAGGTATGCTTTCTCAGCTCGTTTTGAATATAGAGTGGAAAAGAAATTTCCAGAAACGATGAATTAACTCTGTTCTGGATATTTTTTGAATACGGGGGTAGTTTCTAGGGTGAGTATCGAGATACAAAATCTGAAATGGGGTAGGTATGCTTTCTCAGCTCGTTTTGAATATAGAGTGGAAAAAGAAATTTCCAAAAACGATGAATTAACATGTTTTGGAGATTTTTTCGAATACGGTGGTAGTTTCCAGGGTGAGTATTGAGATACAAAATCCGAAATGGGGTAGGTATGCTTTCTCAGCTCGTTCTGAATATACTGTAAAAAAGAAATTTCCAGATACGTCCTTTTTATCCCATCTTGTATGTTATTGTCACAGCCACTGATAAATATGATCTTATGATTTATTAGAAACACCATTATCTTATTTTTATCATAATTGTGTGTAAACTTTCATTCATCATCATCACCATCATAATACTGTAGAAAATTCCAATTGCTATTTCATTTCGGAAGATTTTGAAGGAATAACATATGACACCCTTGCGCATATACTAATATTTCGTTTCTTCCGCGACGACCGTTTCTGTTTTAACACTGGTAATTATTTTAAACTTTTTAGTGCATTTAAATAAAAGCTTGTCTTTAAAAAGTTATTTTATTAATTTTATGCAAGGAATAATTTTTTTCATGTCTGATTTTGGCATCCTAGGCGATAAAAACTATCCTATTATTAAACAGGTTATATCTCGAAGAGCATCAGAGCATCAAAAAAATTTGCATGATGGTTACATTCCAGGGTTTGGTTCGTACTAGGAAATTATTTTACAAAATTCGAATGCTAAGGGTTAAAACTACCCCCTGAATGTATGTTTTTGGAATGAAGTTCCTTTATGAAAACTGCGCTGACCTTGAGAGGAATTATCTCTATTACGAATGTGACATTTGTTGCAAGAAATTGTAATTATGTTTTTATTACTTAAAGTTTGTGAGCAATGTTATCATACATAAAGTCCTTGTCCGATCCCATCACATTTTGAAAATACGAAAATGTAAGGTATTCGAGAATCTTTCGATAATTACATTACTTTGAGTTTTTTTTAAATAATTTTAAGAGGGTGCATTCATGATAGACCAAATATTTATTTAATGTGAGAATCAAAAAATTACCCTCGCTCATTACACAAAAATTTTAAAAAAGTTAAGGTGGCCGACTTTCCCTAATGTCACCACCGTTCTCAAATCGAACTTATTCATTTGTCCGAACAAATTTTCACTCAGTTGAAAATGGAAATATCTGTGTATTCACGCCCAAAACTGAATAAAAATTCATGTGAGAAAATAGAAAAGGCGAAAAGAAAATATTCGATATTTCATTTTTCTCAGTGTACTTGTGGATGTGGCTAACTTCACACCCGTACAAATTGTTGTTTTCATATAACTTAATTGAAAGTGCATTTTCTTTTAGCTTTTATAATTGATATCGGAAATATAGGAGAATTAATGATTGAGTTAATCGACGTTTCTGAAATTTGGAAGCCTAAGAGTAATTAATTTGATCAGTGGTAATATAAGTGCTACCTGACGATTTTGTCGCTCAAAAATTTTTGAAATTTTCGAGAAAGCATTTTGCTTGGAAATGCGATTTGCGGTTTTATTATCTGATTAAACCACGAAAGCGAAGCTTGAGTGGTTTAATCTTTGATAATAAGGCAGCAAATTGCACGAGTTAAATTTCCTAGAGGCAAAACGCTTGAGGGAACAAAAATGCGATAAAATCCTCTAGCACAAATGATATTTGATGAAAATATTTCCCGACTCACATTTGAAACTGGATAAAATTAGCAGAATTCATGATATATTTGAATGTTCAACGGGAAAAATTACAACAATTCTTCTCGTTCCAAAATTGAAGGAATCGTGCCCGTTTCTCAGATTCATTCACTTACAATGATCATTCCAGATTTAAAGATATTTGATTTGAAAGTGAAAAATTTATATTTATATATATATATATATATATATATATATATAAATTTTTCACTTTCAAATCAAATATCTTTAAATCTGGAACCGATTAAAAAAAAAATTAAATGGATTTGAACCCAAGCCTCCCGGTTGAGAGACTAACGCGTTAACCACTACTCCACGAGAATTGTTGATGATTTTATGAAAATAACAGTTTTTAATTATTAATTGCCTTACTTGAAAACTTGAGACTTTTAACATGCTGAATAAGGTATATTTCAATTAAAATATCAAATCACTGTAATAGTGAGTTGAGAATCTCTTATTTAATCAATTTTGCATTTCCTGTTTCCCTATACTTGTAGGAATTGAATGCATTGACATAGAATTTAAACAGGACCTTAGTGTCTTTTTATCGCAAAACAATATCGAATAAACGGTGGTTTTATAATCTCCCTAGAACATGCATTATTGCCGAAAATTTTTTGAGTACATGAATTTTTTGAAAATTATCAAGAGTCGCGAAGCGACGAGGGATAACTTTCTTTAAAAATTCATGTACGAGACAAATATTGTCAATATTATTTTTGTCTAATTATATGATAGCTGTCATGTGCCGGGAAATTTCCACTTATTAATTTGACGTCTACATGCTGATGTGGATGAAACATTTTCAGAAAATTTGCTGGTTACCATAGTAACAATGTCGAAATGAAGCATCTGATTGGTTGAAAATGACTGGTATAAAATTTTCACTTATAATACCACAAGAGCTTCAAAATTATCGGGTATTTCCCGATAGGTTCGTTGCAAACAAATTAAGGAGTCAAGTTTTTCAGGTTAAAAAATCACGAGCGCGAAGCGCGAGTGATTTTTCCTGAAAAACTTGACGACTTTATTTGTTTGCAGGGAACCTTGAGGGAAATGCCAGATAATTTTGAAGCTCGTGTGGTATTCGGGGGATTATTTTTCCGTCCCAAAAAAGTAGTAAATTGGTTCCAAACTGTTTTTTTTGCCTTCTCCGTATTAATGGGAACATTTCCTTTGACTTTTTATCGATGGTGGACAGAGAACAAACTCCAAATCGACTCATTTTCATGCAAAATCTCCAATTGTCACAATTGAATTCAACCTGTCAGTTTGAAGTGTGGTTAATTTGACTGGATCATGTTTTGTTTTTTATATATAGCAACTACCAGAGAAAATTTTCAAAAAATTATCAGTATAATACCATGTAGGTTGTACCACGTGACGTCGAATGGTGCAATTCTATTGGTCGATATTTGGGTCGGAAAAATAATCAGTATAAAACAGCGAGAAGACGTTTTATCACTATGAAACTTATCTGATTGGTTCTCTGTTTGAAACGTCGGCCATTTGATTGGCTCAATAATAATGAGGGAAATAGTCCCTTATTTTATTTTATTTTTTTGAGAAAGCATTTTTACTTGAAATTTAACTGAGTGCGATTTGCGGTATTATTATCTGATTAATCTTTGATAATATGGCCGGAAATTCCACGAGATAAAATTCCTAGACACAAATTGCTGAAGGGAAAATAAGAAAAAATGCTAAAAATCCTCTAGCACCAATGATATTTGATGGGGATACCTATTTCTCGAATCACATTTAAAAGTGGAAAAAATACCAGAAGTCTAACGAAATGCTTTCACAGATTCGTTCATTCATAATGATCATTGTTCTTGAACTCACTCAAAACCCTAAAGTATATATATGTATATCTATATGTATATATGTATATATGTGTATATATATGAATATATATATATATATATATATATATTTATATATATATATATATATAATGGAGTTTGAGTTTCTTGGGGTTTTGGTTCTTTTTGCGAATGACGGTCTTCTTTTAGGAGATAAACATTTATTTTGTCGACGTTTCGACCGTGTCCACGGTCTTCTTTAGGGACTAACAATAATTAGCTGGACCATTATTTTGAAAAAAGGAAAGTTTAAAGGCAGCAAATGATTTATTTTCCATAATTATATAATTATTTTCTTCCTCTTCATTGTGTATAAATAAACCGTGAGACTTTGTTGTTGTTCTTTTTCTTCCTTATTAAAATCAAACGTAAACAATCTGATCAGGGGGCTGGTTGATATGGATATATATAAATATATATATATATATATATATATATATATATATATATATTATATATATATATATATATTTCTTGACCACATATGTTTATTTTCTCGGAATAAGGGCCTATGTCAGTATTTTTATTCGATACGACGTTTCGACATTGTTTATGTCATCTTCAGGTAAATTCTTGAAAATTATGTAAAACATGTTAAAAACATAATACGTTACATAACATCAAGTACGATTAAAATTCAAAGAGGCATTCAAAACTTACAATATAATTTAATAGTTATTCTTTCATTACTTCGTGTTCATGTTTCACAATTGGAATAATGAGATTGCTGGTATCGAACTCGTTAAAAAAAAAAAATCATGTTCGACATATTTAGTTATGGTATGTGGGCTCTATTGTTATAATTCATGCAAGACTTTTCCGTGAAAAATGTAAAGATCAGTTTATTTTTTGTTGTGGAGTGAGTGTTTAAATAAGCTATTGTAGATTTGATTGAGGTTTTTTATGTATTCGCAAATATGATCATATATCTGCCAAGTTCAGGATCAGGTTGGATGAGACTCGAAAAATCTGAAGCATCATCTACTCGTCAATGCATATAATATTATAGGTAAAAAATTCCGATCTACCTCCACCAGACATAAAAAATCTCAATCAAATCTACAATAACTTATTTTAAACACTCCACAACAGAAAATATAAAAGAAAAAATAAACTGATTTTTACATTTTCACACGGAATGGTCTTGCATGAATTATAACAATGGAGCCCACATACTAAACTAAATATGTCGAATACTCCAATGTATTCAAAAAGAAAAAAAAAAAAACGATAACATATAAAACAAACTCGATACCAGCAATCTCAGACATTCAACAAAGTTCATTCCAATCGTGAAACATGAACACGAAGTACGGAAAGAATAACTGTTGAATTATATTGTGAGTTTTGAATATCTCTTTGAATTTTAATCGTACTTGATGTTATATAAAATATTATGTTTTTAATTACAAGTTTTACATTATTTTTAGAATTTGCCTGAGATGACATAAACATGTCGAAACGCGTATCAATAAAAAATACTGAAGAAATCTATATATATATATATATATATATATATATATATACATATATACATTTTGAGTGTGGTGACATACAATTTTGACAGTTGGTACTATGCATTTATCGCGAAGCTAGTGTGGTGTTTTATCATTTATAATTGCACGAGAGGTTTGTATTTTATTGGGTAAATTTGGGTTGTTTAATGAAAAACTGTTGCCTAACAATTAGGCGAGAAAAACTGTAAACTATTAAAAACGCGACACCGAAGGTGGAACGTTTTTAGGTTGACCGTTTTTCGAGTCAAATTGCTAAAGGAAACAGTTTAGAATTTGAACAACACAAATTGACCCGATATCAATACAAACATCGAGTGTAATTCGGCAGGATAATTTAATGAATAAGAAATTTAGAAACATATCAGTGCAAACTTTATTTATTTTGGCAACCAACACCGCGATAAATGATAAATAAATGAATAAGTGAAAAAACCACTAGTGCATTTGTCGCTGTAAAAGTTGCAGCTAACTTTTGCCGCTGTCAAACTGACAATTGCACTGTGGCATATGCGATTTTTATACATGAGTTAATTGTCAGTATAAAAAGCGAGAAGACATTTTATCACTATAAAACTAATCTAATTGGTTCTTTTTAGGAAATTAGATTGGCTCAAAAATAATGAGGGAAATAGTCCGAGTAAAACTTCCAGTTGAGCTTTCGAAGGGAATCTTTTATAGTTCCTGATGACTATCGATTATAGCCATACTTCTATCGGCTCATAATAATGATCAAGTTATTCTATTAAGTTAATAACTAGGTCGTTAGGATAATTATAATTTGATTATTTTAATTTCAATGTTTTCTTTCAGCTATCAGAAAGGATTGTTATTCTCTTTTAACTATACACTAGAGAAGAGCAAAATAGTATGTTATGCAAATAACGGCATATGGGCAAAAGCAGTCAAGGTTACCTAAAATATTCCTAAACGTAAATATAATACCTTGGAATTTTAAGGGAATTTTATAATATCACAAGTGTAAAAATAATTTTGGACACAAATATTATGAAATTCTCGTGGAAAAATTCTTCGAAACGAATAAAAATCCAGGAATAATTTATAATAACAAAATTATGAATACATTTGAAAACAACGCTAACATTTTGAATCAAAATAAGGGAAACCGAAATTTCAAATAAGACCATGATAATTGAATGAATGTGGTTTTTTGTGGAGGAACAACGTTTCTTGACATGTATTTTGGGTAACCTTCCACAGTCTGAAAATGAAAATATAATCAGGAAAATCTATACCTACTAGTGTAGAAAGGGCAAACTAATTAGTTCCCCTCGATAAGTTACTGCGTTCACCAAATTATATTCCCTATAGAAAAATGATTCGATTTGTCGGTAACTTCTCGTTCCCTGAATATACCTATAAAAAATAGTAAAAATTAAAAAGATACTTCTCTATATAGTTTTTGATTGACGTTTCGGGGACTATATCTGCCCCCGTTCTCAAAATCTTCTAAATCTCCTTTAATTGTTGTAATGATTTGGAAATATAATTTGGTGAACGCAGTTACTAATTAGTTTGCCCTTTCCACACTTGTATAGATTTTCCTGATTATATTTTCATTTTCAGACTGTGGAATGTTACCCAAAAAACATGTCAAGAAAAGACCATGATAATTTTAAAGTTTTGTCACATTATTGAAATTTTTATGGAAATATTGACTTCGAATAAAATGAAAACCTTAGCTATAAAAAATAACGAAAAATAAGCCACACTATCCATATTATTTGGCTGGAGGGTAGAGCTGCAGAGTTTATTACAGTATGGCTACTAAACAACTTTCATAAAATCTGTCATATAATCGGCGCGCAATCTTTTCATATCAATTTGATGAGCGAAAAAGGCTTTGTAAAGATGAAACTAAACGGAATCAAATGCCACGTATATTCGAACATTTACAGTGAATTTGAAAATATTGGGACCAAAAACTCGGAAAAACAATTTTTTTTTATTTTTAAATTCACTTTAAATGGTTTCTTTCTTTTTTCTTTCATTTTCAAATATTCTTAACGTACGCATTAAAATTAGTTTTTTTTAACACGAAGCCAAGTCCATCCAAACCTTTTTGATAATATATAAAAATATCACCGAAACACAAAAATTGTGTTTTCCGAAGGCCAAGCCGCGACCAAAGCTAGCAAAAGAATTGGCGAATGCTGTAATACACCCTGTACCCCATTCCCTTTTACATTTCTTCGAGTTCTGTCTCCGAAACATGTTCACCCTCTGCATCCACAGTAACCGCATTAAGAGCAATCAAGTTTCGAATTTCCTTTTAAAGTAACCAAATATTCGTCGACTAGGTGGGGAATTCCGATGGCCAAAAATCACCCTCTCGAGGTAGACCGTGAAATTGCCTACCCTCAGAGGCCTCTTCCGCAGCAAATTGACTGAACGACGTGGTTTAATTCGCAAGATCAAGAATTTTCAAGGGGCTGAATGGACAAATCAATTTTTCATTTGTGCTGAAAAATCTCTAGTTTATATAAACATATTTCTTCTTAGTATAGCCTCATATGAAATATTTAATCATTTTGTGGGCTCAGCAGTCGATATAAATCGAGTATTCATCTTGCAAAAGAGAATAATCACACTGATTTTTGTTATAAAACCAATAGACTCATGTCGCCCGATATTTTCAGCAAACAATATGACGACCATTTTCAATACAAAAATTTTGGAAGCAATTTGTTTCGTAAAAAAATGTGTGTGGTCGGGGGACCCCCGTAAGGAACGGACTTCCTTTACGCGGCTTGCGGTAGATGTTGACTGGTAGAAATCGCCACGTAATACCAAGCAATACTATATCTATACCATATATATATATATATATATATATATATATATATATGTATCTATATATACAGTGACCGGCAGAAAGTACGCATCATATGGGAAATTCTTTTATTAATAAATTTTAACGAATATCGATATGTGCAATCGCTTCTGCATCAAAAGCAACCCCAAAACACGTTGTACAGTGCTGTTCGTGTTTGGAGGAAATTAAAAAATTAAATTATGGTTCAAAACACATTAGTTGGAAAAATATCGAAAATGTTATTCGAAAAGTTGTTCAGAACGTTATTTATAGCTATGTACAAGTTTAAAAAATCTGAGATAAAAATAAGAATCAATTTTGCCATAATAATTCAATTTGGAAAATACATTTTAGACAAAGAAACTCATTAGTAAGGCCAACAGTAATATTTTAAATGATATTTTGTAAATATTCGCAGCTACTTCTATTTTATTCGGAAAAATTGAAATCTATGGATTTGCCATGTATTCAGCCTCATAAGAGGTCACTGAAATATTCAGGACATTATATCCCGATACTGTTCATATTAATAAGATGGTTCTTTGTCAATAATAAACAGTATCGGGATTATAATTCCTAAGATATCTGTGACCTCTTATGAAGCACTGACACATGGCAAATCAAGATTTAAAATTTTCTTCGAATAAAATAAGAGTAGCTGGTGATTCTTTACAAAATATTATTCAAAATATTACTCTTGGGCTTTACTAATGAGTTTCTTTGTCAGAAATGTATTTTTCCAAATTGAATTTTTTTTTATGGCAAAAATTGATTTTTATTTTTTCATCTCAGATTTTTTCCAAACTTGTACATAGCTATAAAATGTCGTTCTAAACAACTTTTCCAAATAACATTTTTCAATATTTTCCCAAATAAGTGTGTTTTGAGACATAATTTTATATTTTAAATTTCCCGCCAAACAAGAAAAGACGAACGGCACTGTACAACATCTTTTGGGGTTTCTTTTGATGCAGAAGCGATTGCATGTATCGACATTTGTCAAAATATTATATTAAAAAAAAATCCCATATATGCGTACTTTCTGCCGGTCACTGTATATATATATATTAGGGTGTGCCAAAAAACGACGATATTTTTTTTTTTTGCTCTCAGTCCAAAATATCTTAGGAGATGTCCCAACAAAGCTCCTGTTAAAAGCGGAGCACAAAATTCCAATTCTAAGAGGTCCTCCATCGAACTTGAAGTTTTTCCGTTTAAATAACATGGGAAACAGGATTTTTTATTAGTTTTTTGTCCTGCAAACTGTGATGGAATTATTTAAAAAAAAGAATGAATGGACCTTGTTTATTATTAAATTTGGTACAAAAAATTCTATTGAGTCGAATTTCTATGTTCCATATTTGATTTGTTATATAGCTTTAAAATTTAAATTTCTGGTTTTTTGCATTTTTTAGCAAACTGTAAGAGTTAGACAGAAATGTTAAATGACAAATCTCCGGTCAATTTTTTTATATCATCAATAACAACAAAGTTACAGGCTCATGTATATTTATTTTTTAAAATTTTTGCTTTTACGAACTGAAATATTGATAATTAAAAATTAAATGACAAATCTCCGGTCAATTTTTTTATTTCATCAATAACTTACAATTATGGGCTCATGTAAATCAAACCATAAAATTTACAGACTGAGTCAGTCATATTCTTATGATTTTTCAACTATTTTATAAAATATATTGATAAAGGATATTAAATATGATTAAAATATAAAAACCTTAGTCAATTTACGGCAAAATTTACCTTTGTAAATTTTTTATTCAACCTGTGGCTGGAAAATGTTAACAATATTATTGTTAATTTTACGATTATTCCTTGCATAAATGTTAAATAGATACAAATGAAAACACTATCGAAATAAATATCGAAATTACAGAATAAAAACGTATCAATTAATTACAAACTATTAGAAATTAATCTGAGAATCACTTACTTGCTTCAGTAGTAAGGGTAGAAATTAGAAATTTTTTTTACTAACCAATCAAATGATAATTATATAGTTTTAAACGCATGAAAATATTTTCTTTTTATTTCTTATAGTAAGCAGTTACAAGTGTATTTTTGTTAAAGTTAGGAAGTCTTTTACGATGCTCCTCGACCACTTGCAGTAAATATTGCTTCTGTTCCTCACTTCGTGTCAAACAAACATTGTACTCCTGGATCAATGCAACGCCTCTTTCAGCGAGATCATTAACAACTTTTAAGTTCGACAGGACAAATTTGTACTGTTGATAATTTGATCGAAAGTCCAGATCTCTGGATCCTTGTCCATAAAATCATGCTCCAGTATCGAAAGTCCAGATCCTGGATCCTTGTCCAAAAAATTATGACCGCTTATATCTGTGACAGTAAACTTTTTGAAGTTCGATTGATCACTTTCAAATAAGCAATCGAGAGAATAACTGAAATTCTCCCCAAGTAATTTTTGTGCAGGAGATTTTTTTCTAGCTTTGTGAACTTGCGTTTTTTGCCAGTCTTTGTACAATTTTTCGAGTCTCACAATGGAGTGATGTGAAGCAAAAATGTATGCCATACTTTAACAACTTCACAAAGAACGAATGTGGAACTCTCGCGAATTCCAAGCTTTTTTGTTCGACGTAAATTCATGTAGTTCCGTTGGTTTGTTTTTTCAGACATTGTTTTTTTCTATCAAAAAGATACACGCGTTGCTGTTGTGGCAATAACTACCTAAAGACTAACCTAAAAACCGAACCAATTAAATCAAAAGACAATAGAATCTACTAATTGAATCAATCAAGCGGTAAGTGATCAATGGCGCGGATATCGATGAATGTACAGAGGGCGCTGAAAGCAAGTTCTCAAAAAAATTTAAATTCAAATCTTCAATAGTCCAATAAGCTTAATTTTATTAAAAATTTTCAATCGAACAAATCATTTTCAGAATATTGAAATAGTGAGTAAAATATCAATTGAAGTGTAAAAATAAAAGTTTTTTCACATTTTAAGCTAATATTAAAAATTATTGAACTAAAAATAACTGCAATTATATTGTGAATTGTATTTGCTTTTGATATCTTAATGATATTGTTATGTATTGTTCGAAATGGACTGTATATTATAATTTTTATTATTATTATTAGTTTGAATAGTATTTATTTCATTAAATAGTGCTGCTTGTTTGCCAAAGTAATTTCTATATATTTTGTTTAATTTACATTGTTGTTATGGCAACCGCCATCCACTTTAAGGCACTGCGCAAGGTTGCCGGTTTGAACAATTAATCCAAAATTGATTTGTTGAAAATATAAACAGGATGTTCATAAAATCTTTCTATCAATATTCAATTGAGAATGTTTCCCTTTTTAATCCAAAATATAATGAAAAGAAATAGAAAATAATCTTGGCCTTAACATATATTTTATGTCCTTTATCAATATACTTCATAAAATAGTTGAAAAATCATAAAAATATGACTGACTCAGTCTGTAAATTTTATGGTTTGATACTACGAAACAACTTACTCACCTAATTTTGTTGCAAGTTTGATGTGTTAACAAATTTGCACCAAATTTTTTGTTTAATTATCGATATTTCAGTTCGTAAAAGCAAAAATTTGAAAAATTAAATATACATGAGCCTGTAACTTTGTTTTTTTTAAAAAAATTTAATTTAATTTTTAAAAAAGCAAAAAACCGGAAATTTAAATTTTAAAGCTATATAACAAATCAAATATTGAAGATAGAAATTCGACTCAATAGAATTTTTTGTACCAAATTTAATAATAAACAAGGTCCATTCATTCGGTTTTTCTTTAAATAATTCCATCACAGTTTGCAGGACAAAAAACTAATAAAAAATCATGTTTCCCATGTTATTTAAACGAAAAAACTTTAAGTTCGATGGAGGACCTCTTAGAATTGGAATTTTGAGCTCCGCTTTTAACAGGAGCTCTGTTGGGACATCTTCTAAGATATTTTGGACTGAGAGCAAAAAAAAAATATCGTCGTTTTTTGGCACACCCTAATATATATATATATATATATATATATATATATATATATATATATATATTGTTATGATAAGAAATATTTGTTCAATGTAAAAAGAATAAAAAGTCATATAATGATACTTATATATCACATAAATATCTGCTATGTTTGTTTTGCAATTTTTCTGAAATCTTGTACCATTTTCTAGTCGACGCAGATGTCTCAAGAGTTTAGCAGTGGAGCTTTTCTATTGTCATAAGTATGTTGCCAACAATTCATTCAATTTGCACAACCTATAAAAAATGTAGAAATCAAAATTCATGAATACAACATTAGATCTCGAGTAGACAAAAATAATATTCAAGTTGGAACATTCTGTATGCTAAAATCAAATCAGAAGGAAACATGACAGCGACATGTCACACCATTTTGATGAAAAATGATAAAATATAAAATTTTGAATACAGAAAATTGACAGATATGAATTTTAACTAACTCTGTATATAATAGGTAAGGTATAGAAATGTAAATTGTATATGAAATCCATAGCATAGTTTGGAATAAGGAAAAGTGTCATAAAAAGTGAGTAAAAACCTAAAATTTGTGAGAAAAACTATATAACATATCCAGAAACGATAACCGTTGAAAACTACCTAGGAATACTTCTTACCTCCAGGACACAGCAATATCCATATCGGGGAATCTCCAACAAGAGAAACGGGCCTGGACACAGTAGCAGCCGAATCCACTAGCCAGGGACACCTCTAGGACTCAACAAAAGCACAAATAAACAGATCACAGATACTTTTTTTAAGAGAAAACTAAACTGAGTGAACGTATTCGGGCAGACACTTATCTGAAGTTATATTATTACACCTTTCACTGTTATTGAGCAGTATTTCTGGTTTTGTTCGTATAATTTAGTATAACCTACAATTATTATTTTTAAAGGTCATTTGATTTGCACATTAGTAAAGTACTTCACTTCTTACATATCACTGTTTTGACAAAAACACTACTCATAAGTTAATTTTCGCTGGATAGGTACATTTAAGTTTTTGATTTAATAAAAGAATAATTACTTGACTATTTTCTGCATTCATTACTCATCTGTTGACCACATTACAACCAATTTTCATAAAACCGTATTTTGAACATTGACTTCAAGCAAAGCAACTAGATGGCACCACTGATCCTGCTTTGAGAGGGAGTAATATTA
Organism: Gonioctena quinquepunctata; assembly: GCA_018342105.1. Lineage (NCBI taxonomy): Eukaryota > Metazoa > Arthropoda > Insecta > Coleoptera > Chrysomelidae > Gonioctena > Gonioctena quinquepunctata. The sequence continues at coordinate 581,884 of JAFIRS010000152.1, read as the reverse complement.
TGTTTCTATAGGCGTACTCCTGAGCTGGCATTAGGTAAAAGAATACAGGTAAAAGAGTATTTGAAAAAGAGCAACATATCTGGATATTTTATTACTGTTATGATAGGTAGGTATTTCTTATCAAAATTTTCAAATAAAAATAAATCAATTAATCAAACTCATCACAACAAATGGCAAATATTTTATTATGATGACTAGTTATTAAAAAAAAAGGTAAAAAAGGAAATAAAATAAACAATTAAAAATAATAAAAATACTAGCAATTAATAGCATCATAATAATATATATCCTTTTTCCAAACTCCTCCACCACAGTAAAATGCATTTTATTCCTGATAATACTATTCGTTATATTATATCAAATTGACGTGTTACATATTCAATGTAAACTATTATTCCAACTTCGGCATACGAAAAACATAAGAATTTATTTCCAAAAAAGGATATAATCATCTAAACACACGTTATATAGTTTCTCAATATTTTTCCCTTTGAAAGTTGACGTTTTCTATTCTCACATTTAATTGTCATTATACCATGCCATAACCTTAGAGTAAGATCCCAAAGCCGGTAAACCTACGCCATTTTAGAAAAGCTGAAATTTTTAGTATGAATAGTGTGAAAGGTTGTTGAGAATGTATGCGTACTTGCTAACTTAAAAGCGGGACCCTTTTACATGTAGCAAGTACAAAAAGGTACATAAAAACATTACTCACCTTCATTAAAGTATGGTAATATTTTGACACTCAATATAGCGAGATAGCCGAGAGGTCTAAGGCGCCAGCTTTTACAGATTTAAGCTCTGGATTTCGAAACGGCGCATGGGTGCAAATTCCACCACAGACGGCTTTTTTATTTTATCCCTCGAAATTGAGAAATTACTTCTTTTGGGACGAATATTCGAATAAAAAAAAAATCATTTATCATTTATCAAAGGGAAAAAATGAAATAAAAAAACCTTCAGGTGGTGGGATTTGAACCCACGCTATCTTTCGAGATCCAGAGCTTAAAACTCTTATATCTGGCTCTTTAGACCGCTCGGCTGTCAGTATATCAAGCGTCAGAATATTAGCATACCATGAGACATTGAACGGTTTTTTGTTTCAAATCTATATAATGTATAAAGCAGCAAATAAAAAATTTCAAAAAAAATATATATCACGGGCGTCAGTTAGAGCTTTCTATTGGCAATTTTTTTTTAATTATCAATAACATTTTTTTTATTTATTCATGGGTGTTTAAAGTTACCCCACGATCGGGGTTACTTTGCACGCCTACAATGATATCATGTAATGTCAATGTAACCTCGCAGATAGCGTTTTTTTGAACTAAAAGCTAGAAACTACTTGTTTCCGCGAAAAAAATTTATGCAATTCAAGTAGGTACAGAATTTACAGAAAATAATCTATTTTATAATTTACAAAGAGTTATTATAACAGAACATACATAAAACATAACAGTATTCTAACAAATTCAATAAAAAGGAACCGAACTGATATTAGGTAATAATTGCACAGTAAAAAAAACAGGTACACAGAAAACAAAGAGTTACGAAACTATTGCAAACTTTTGAGATACGGCCGAAGATGCGTCGCACCCCACTTTTCCAGGGTCTGAGCATTTTTCACAATAATAAGTTCCTCCTCTTCTGTGAGGGCAAGGGGGTGGCCAATCTTGTTGGGGTGCTTTCCTCTCAGCTTGTTACCCACTGGAATCCCATATATTTTGGATACTTCACGCAATTACTTGTTTTTGAATTTTATATCAGCAAGAGCTTTCTCTAATACTTCTGGCGTATAATTCGCATATTTTCTTGCCCCAGGTTTTCTTTTGTATAAACGGACCATTTAAAAAAACAAAAGAACCAAGTTAATTTGAAACCGGGGGTTTCATTGAACGCGTTTAAAATAACCGCAAAAATGACGTTCAAGCACATGGTTCTGAAAAAAAAAAAATATAAATAAAAATTGTATTGAAATATTTTAAATTTATTCAACATCGCTTTGTTGGGATACCGTAGTGTTATAGTAAATGAGTAAACAAGTGGTGCAAATACTTATGGCTACACCAACAAAAGTTTGAACACTTCTTCAAACGGTAATTTTGTAAGTTAGAAGTTGCGCGTCAGGTTTGCCTATGTCACAAAAATAATTTTTTCTACGTTCATGCAAAAAACAAAATTTTATTGAACTATATTTAGTGAAAAAAGTTGTTCTTTATTGCACTGTGCAATAAAATGTTTATTGCACTCATCTGTCATTCTACATCTGTCATTTGTGATCATGACACACATAAACGTCAACTCGACGCAATTTTAGAACGCTTTTTATTTTCCTACACTTAGTGCCATCTAAATAAAACATTTTTGGTTTTTGCATGAATGTAGAAAATATATTGTATGCAACTCGTGCAAAAAGTGTTAATTGCACTCGACGTGTTGTGACAACTTCACGTTGGGTGCAATAAACACTTACTTTTTGCACTTGTTGCATAAATAACTATTTAATCTAGTGTTGCCATACCATTCTTAAATGTTTGACAAATTGAGTGGTAAAAACTAGGTGTCGCTAAACTTAATGATTATTTCACTATGAGTCAATATAACAAAATGTATTTTTTGTTCAAAGTAGCCGCGCGGATCAAAGTAACCCCATCTTACGGTACTTTAACGTAGCTTTGCTAAAATGACGTATGTTTGTCGGCTCTGGAATCTTGAACTATATACCTATATATCCTTATTCCAAACTCCTCCGCCACAGTAAAATATATTTCAATCCTGATAATACTATTCGTTATATTATATCAAATTGACGTGCCACATATTCACCAGTGTGAAAACAGAAACGGTCGTCGCGCCAGAAACGAAATATTAGCATATGCGCAAGGGTGTCATATGTTATTCCTTCAAAATCTTATATGAAATAGCAATTGGAATTTTCTACAGTATTATGATGGTGATGATGATGAATTGAAGTTTACACACAATCATGATGAAAATATGATAATGGTGTTTCTAATAAATCATAAGATCATATTTATCAGTGGCTGTGACAATAACATACAAGATGGGATAAAAAGGGCGTATCTGGAAATTTCTTTTTTACAGTATATTCAGAACGAGCTGAGAAAGCATACCTACCCCATTTCGGATTTTGTACCCAATACTCACCCTGGAAACTACCCCCGTATTCAAAAAAATCTCCAAAACAGAGGTAATTCATCGTTTCTGGGAATTTCTTTTTCACTCTATATTCAAAACGAGCTGATAAAGCATGTTTGCCCCATTTCGATTTTGTATCTCAATACTCACCCTGGAAACTACCCCCGTATTCAAAAAAATCTCCAGAATAGTGTTAATTCATCGTTTCTGGAAATTTATTTTTCACTATATATCCAAAACGAACTGAGAAAGCATGCCTACCCCATTCCATATTTTGTATCTCGATACTCACCCTAGAAACTACCCCCGTATTAAAAAAATACCCAGAACAGAGTTAATTCATCGTTTCTGGGCATTTCTTCTTCACTCTATATTCAAAACGAGCTGAGAAAGCATACCTACCCCATTTCGGATTTTGTTCGATATTCACCCTGGAAACTACCCCCGTATTCAAAAAAATCTCCAGAACAGAGTAAATCCACCAATTTTCGAAATTTCTTTTGGATGTTGTGGATGAAAATAAGACTCCTTTCTTCAATACATTTTATATATTTCTGAATTGAAATAAAATAGTGGAAATGAAAACTCAACAAAAAATTATGCTCGGCCTAAAATCTCAATAGTAAGCAAAAAGTAACAACATTCTTAGAATATATAATTCGGATAAAATAATGCCTATAATACAAGAAATGAAATAAGACTATAATGAAATAAAACATCGATAGTGATTAATATAAGAAAACAACAGCAGCCGCAGCAGCATTCGTTTGAAATAATTTACATAAATCCAAAATCGGGTAGGTATGTTTTCTCAGCTCGTTTTGAATATAGAGTGGAAAAGAAATTTCCAGAAACGATGAATTAACTCTGTTCTGGATATTTTTTGAATACGGGGGTAGTTTCTAGGATGAGTATCGAGATACAAATTATGAAATAGGGTAGGCATGCTTTCTCAGCTCGTTTTGGATATATAGTGAAACAAAATTTCCAGAAACGATTAATTAACTCTGTTTTGGATATTTTTTTGAATACGGGGGTAGTTTCCAGGGTGAGTATTGAGATACAACATCTGAAATGGGGTAGGCATGCTTTATCAGCTCGTTTTGAATATAGAGTGAAAAAAAAAATCCAGAAACGATGAATTGAGTCTGTTTTGTAGATTTTTTTGAATACGGGGGTAGTTTCCAGGGTGAGTATTGAGATACAAAATCCGAAATGGGGTAGGTATGCTTTCTCAGCTCGTTCTGAATATACTGTAAAAAAGAAATTTTCAGATACGTCCTTTATATCCCATCTTGTATGTTATTGTCATAGCCACTGATAAATATGATCTTATGATTTATTAGAAACACCATTATCATATTTTTATCATAATTGTGTGTAAACTTTCATTCATCATCATCACCATCAAAATACTGTAGAAAATTCCAATTGCTATTTCATTCCGGAAGATTTTGAAGGAATAATATATGATATGACATCCTTGCGCATATACTAATATTTCGTTTCTGGCGCGACGTCCGTTTCTGTTTTCACACTGGTCACATATTCCATGTAAACCATTAATCCAACTTCGGCATACAAAAAACAATTATGTCCAAAAAAGGATATAATCATCTAAACACACGTTATATGAAAATATAAAAGAAACGAAAATATCTCCCACGTATTACCACTCAACGATAATATCCGACTTGTATTCGCGGAGAGGGAGAGGGAGAGGAAGAGGGAGAGGGAGAGGGAGAGGAGAGGGAGAGGAGAGGGAGAGGGAGAGGAGAGGAGAGGGAGAGGGAGAGAGGGAGAGGGAGAGAGAGAGGGAGAGGGAGAGGGAGAGGAGAGGGAGAGGGAGAGGGAGAGGGAGAGGGAGAGGAGAGGGAGGGAGAGGGAGAGGAGAGGAGAGGAGAGAGGGAGAGGGAGAGGGAGAGGGAGAGGGAGAGGAGAGGGAGAGGGAGAGAGACAGAGAGACAGAGAGACAGAGAGACAGACAGACAGAGAGACAGACAGACAGAGAGACAGAGAGAGACAGAGAGAGACAGAGAGACAGAGAGACAGAGAGAGAGAGAGAGAGGAGAGAGAGAGAGAGAGAGAGGAGTCGTATGGAGGGGGCATAACGCTTTTTTTCTTGCGTGACGATTTCTACCAGTCAACACCTACCGCAAGCCGCCTAAAGGAACTTTACTTTGACAAGTTCTCACTTACCAACCTATCACTGCCCAATCAAATTAATAGAGAGTTATTACAAGGTCTCTTCCTGTAAGTTTTGAGGTGAAAGAAATCATGATCTCCGACCCCAAAAACTCCCACACACCAATTTGGATAGAATCTGACCATAATCACAAAACTCGTCCTCCATCCTGAAGTTGCCATCTTGAATTTATAGATTTTGTCAAAGAATTCATAATCCCCGAATAAAATATGAACATAATCAGAAAACTCGTCCTCCATCTTGGGGCCACCATTTTGAATTTATAAACTTTGACGAAAAACTCAAAACCTTTGAACGCGAAAACCGCTGCATACCAATTTTGAATCGAATCGGACCATAATCACAAAACTCATCTTCCATCTTGGGGCCACCATCTTGAATTTATGAATTTCGACAAAACATTCATAACCTCCAACCCGAAAACCCCCGCATACCAATTTTGAATCGAATTGGATAATAATCACAAAACTCGCTCCTCCATCTTGGAGCCGTCATCTTGAATTTATGAATTTTGACAAAAATTTCATAATCTCCGGCCTTGAAAACCCCCACATACCAATTTTCAATCGATTCGGACCGTAATCACAAAACTCGTCCGCCATATTTGAGCCGCCTTCTCAAATTCATGAATTTTGACAGAAAATTCATAAACTTCGACCCCGAAAACCCCTACATACCAATTTTGAATCAAATCGGACCATAATTACAAATTTCGTCCAACGTTTTGTTTTTTTTTGTAACAGAAATTATGTAATGCATTGTCACCGGAATTATGAACATCTGCCAAATTTCAAATTAATCGGACGACTAGAAGTCGGTCAAAATTCAGTGCTTCTCAAAAGTTTTTATTTTTTTTAGTTTCACTTGTTAGTTCGTTCGTTAGGTTAGGTTAGGGGGGAGGGGACTTTTCCCCTCCCCCCTCTTATTTTTGGAACGATTATACATAAACAAGTGAAATTTGGAAACTGAATATTAAAGGTTGTAAACTTTCCTACTAGTGATGATAGATGACGAAATCGTCAAAGATGACGTCACAAGGCCATTGTGACCAATAATTTTTAATGGAACCCTACGGCAAGCGACACCTCTTTTGAAAGGTATCGAAAAAACCTATTCAATGATACTAATTTTGTTTGTGTTTATGGCAGTTTTAATGGCTCATTAGTAAACATTAAAATTTAAATTCCATTCAGTATGATATTAATTACAGATTTAAGAATCAGTATCTACTTGAAGAAATTGCTCGAAGTGACCTCCATTTACTTCCTGACAGTGAAATATCCTATTTTTAAAGTCTTCTCGTACTTTTGCAAATGTGTCTGCGGAAACAGCCTCACATTCTGCAACAATACGTTGTTTTAAAACGTCAATATTGTCAGGTTCAGTGGCGTAAACCTTCGATTTAAGGTACCCCCACAGAAACAAATCCAAAGGTGTGAGGTCCGGTGATCGAGCTGGCCATTCCGTTGAACCTCGTCGTCCAATCCATCTACCACGATACTCCTCATCCAAATACCGTCTTACTGCACCGTAATAGTGTGGAGGAGCACCATCCTGTTGGAATGTTATTTCCAAATTGCCGAATTAATCTGGATTATCTTCCAAAATTTCAAGGATTAACGGTTCTATTGCGTTTTGCAACAGCTCCAGATAAACCTCACCAGTTAAATTAGTATTTAAAAAAGGAGGCCCAACGATGTGGTTTCCCAGGATACCTGCCCAAACATTCACCTTCTGGGGAAATTGGGTATGTGTTTCACGAAACAGGTGAGGATTTGCGTCACTCCAATACCTCACATTTCCTTACATTTCCATTTAGATAGAAAGTACTTTCGTCACTAGAAGAAATTGTTTTGACATAGTCTGGCTGTTGGTTAATTTTAGTTTCCATATTTTCACAAAATTCTATTCTTCGGTCTGGGTCGTCGTCTGAGAGTTGATGAACCATTTTTAATTTGTATGGATGAAATTTGTTTTTTTTCAACTGTACTTTTTCAACTGTACTTCGACTCTTCACAGGTAGATGCAACGTGAGTTGTTGAAGAAGTAGGATTAACTATTACTTCTGCCAGTATATCAATTATTTTCTCATCAGAAATTTGTGGTCTGCCAGATCGTTTCGCATCATCAATACTACCCGTTGTTTCAAACTTACGAAGAAGCTCCCTTAATAAGTCCTCGAAACGGGGCGATCGGGAAACCTCTCATTAAAAATGCGTTCTGCTGCATGAATATTTTGTCCAGTTCCACCAAGAATTAGGATCGCTGCTACTTTATCACCTAAAGCACGTACCATTTCGCTCACAACAGTTTAAAAAATTATTAAAATGTACAAAAATATTAAAAGTACCAAAAGCTGCTAAAACAGTTAAACGTTCGATCAACAATACACAAATTATTAAATGTACAAAAACTTGGACAATTACAAAAACGTCGAATTAGGGAGACTAACAAAAACGTCAGCTTATTTGACAACTATCCAGAGGCGGAGCTTGAATTTGGAATTTTAGTATTAACTGATTTAATTCATCACAGCTTTGGGTTTTTTAAAAGCGAGTTGCCATAAACACAAACAAAATTAGTGTCATTGAATAGGTTTTTTCGATACCTTTTAAAAGAGGTGTCGCTTGCCGTAGGGTTCCATTTGAAATTATCGGTCACAATGGCCTTGTGTCGTCATCTTTGACGATTTCGTCACCTGTCATCACTAGTAGGGAAGTTTACAACCTTTAATATTAAGTTTCCAAATTTTACTTGTTTATGTATAATCGTTCCAAAAATAAGAGGGGGGGAGGGGCTTTTGAGAAGCACTGTATATGTTGCACGGTTTATCACCACGTTTTTATTAACTCGCTTTCTTGTGTTTCTGTTTGTTTATCTGTTCGGTACAAATTTTGCAACAGGTTTCAGATTGAAGAATAAATTGTGTAAGAGAAAAGATCTGGCATTAATTTGGCTTAATATTGTTCTTATAAAATTAGTCTTGGTTGCTTCTTTCTTTTATTTTTCAAGAAAATAACAATTAACACTTTTCTACCTGAAATTTGCCACATGTCTCTGTCATAATCGCATCAAGATGTTTAAAATCGAATGCAAAACTTCGCACACAGAAGACTAAAAAGCAGAAAATAGTTATTTGAATAAAAAAAAAGTATATACGTTTTTAAAACGACTTAAAAAATAGAAAATAATTTTTCCTGTCACCATAGAGATTTATCATCTCATACACATTCCTAGCCCCATACAGATTGTCCTGAAAGTTTGTTATTGAGAATTTTTGATAGCTATGAGAATATTGTAAGATTTAAAACGAAATACGTGGGGCGCATGCAATAGATAATATATATATATATATATATATATTGCATGCGCCTCACGTTCTAAAACTTACAAGTATTTTCATAGCTATTAAAAATTCACAATCACAAATGTTAAAGACAATCTGTTTAGGGTTAGGAATCTGTAAGGGTTATTAATCTGTATGGGCTAGGAGACATTATTTTATACTTTTTAGTCTGTTTTAAAAATATTATTATTTTTGTTCATGTGAAGAATTGTTATTTTTCTGGGTACAAAGTGCGATTTTCTACTGATATATTTTTTTTTCAGGTGTATGCGTCTTTCGAATATAGGTAAGTATGCGAATATGTAGAGTTGCTAATTGATTTCCTTGATCGAAAGTTTTTAACTAGCCAATTTTACTCATTTTTATTCTTACGAAATCCTAGTTTCGTGTTCATTCATATTTTTAATTAGATATCTTACCTTTTAACTTTTTTTTGTTCGGAATAGTAAAAAATATATTAAATTAAAAAAATTCGTATCTTTTTTTTTAGAAAAGTGACTTATTCAAGATAATTTTTTATTTCTTTACAATCAGTAATATCTCAAGGAAACATGTAGCAGCTCTTCGAATGCGTGAGGTCATATAAAACTTCTCCTGAGCAATAAAGACTTCTAGTACTCGGAATTTTCGGATTCCTTGGATTAGTTGGACAAGGCTGTCGTTTGTACTGGCCGAAGGTACTCGTTTCGAGGACCCGAGGGTTGTACTGGAGGGTTTTCATATGACGTGTGAATCTGGATGATTCCATGGAAATGGCTCGTAGCTGATCCTATAGATGAAGACTTATGAGCGGTTCGAATTATGGTTAGTGTATGTTTTTATATATTCATTGTAATAATGTTGTCTTTACTTGAAACTAATACATTAAAAACAAAATTTTAATAAAAATAATGACACTATCGAAAAGGTTATAAAAGCCTCGAAAAAACGTATTTTTCCATTTTTGTGACTGAAATGTGACATATTTCAACTCAAATTAGTGAGAGAAGTTGTACTTTTAATCACTAGTGATTCAAAATCTAATAATAACAATTGGTTTAAAGTGTTACCTAGGTTACCAATAAACAACCATCATATACATTACTCATAGCGCAGCAATATTCGTATCGAGTAGGCTGGTTTCCAAATTAAATGCAACACAAGCATCGGTAGCACACATTTTTATTCTTAGTAGGCTGGTTGCAATTATGTTTCGACGAGTCAATGACACAATAGTTATTTATGCAACAATTGCAAAATAATTTCTTTTAATTTCTGCGAAAATGGAAAAAATTAGATTTGAAACACGTGAGTTTAGCGCATTTGATCACTCGCCTGCTTGAGACCCTCGCATCTAGGTTCGTGATTAAATCTAGGCTTTACTCACTCAATATCTATTATCTACTCCTATTAAATTATATATTGATAATTCAACTGCTTTTGAGCAATTAATAGTATCTATAAAAAACAACGTGGGTTATGATAACGCACTATAATAAATCGGAAAAGAATCTTGGAATTATTTACGAACCGAATATCAAGGTGGCTCTGTTCTTCTATACAAGCCGTTTAGCCGAAAGGGAACAGTCCATTATTGTTATTAAGGGGAGTAATGTCACTTGAATAATTTTGACGATTTCAAATTAAGTTAATACCTAATTATTCTGAATTTTGTGCTGAAAAAGATGAATTCATATAGTGAAGATGAATTATTATGTACACTTCCAGAAATAAGACAAGTAGTTAATGTTACCATACAGAATTTATTGCCCGAAAAATCCCAAAACAAATATACAGTTGTATACAAAAATTTTCAAGATTGGTGTAGCAGCAAGAACATTAAGTCATCGTTCACAGAAAATGTACTTTTGGCATATTTTAGTGAACTTAGCACTAAATATAAAGCATCGTCCCTATGGACTTTCTACTCCATGCTAAGAAGCACACTCAACATAAATAATGGAATCAATGTAGAGAATTATTTGAAATTACGCGCGTTTCTTAAACGTCAATCAGAGAAACATGTAGCTAATAAAAACTCTTTAACAAAAAATTAAACCGACGAAAGAATCAACTGAAAAGCAAAAAATAAAATAAACCTTCTTAGTCTAAATGATAATTGAGCTCCTTAACTAATGTGAGTAACTGATTTTGAGTCGGCGCCAAACAAATAATTATCGAAGGAAAAGTAATCTTTACGCTTTACCTAATTCAATTGCTAGTTTGTTTGGCGCCGACTCAAAATCAGTTACTCACATTAGTTAAGGAGCTCAATTATCATTTAGACTAAGAAGGTTTATTTAATTTTTTGCTTTTCAGTTGATTTTTTCGCCGGTTTAATTTTTTGATAAAAAGTTTTTATTTTTCAATTTTTTGTTGTTGAAATCTACTAATTACTACCTACTTAATTTTTTATTACTTCTAAAATACTTACTTACTAGCTTACTTCAACTATTAACTATTAAATAATATGATTTTCTATTTTAACTATTTATTGTTATATAATATCAATTAATTTTGAAAGTTCTGCTTAGTTGATCATCACTTTGTATATAATTCCATCCTTTCATAGAATGTAATCATTTTGACGGAACTGTCAATGTCAACTGTGTGCCAAAGTTCACAAGTGAAAAATCATTCATCCCATATTTTTCTACCCATAGGGGTGGATCATTTCATTCTAAATTGGAATTTGATCACTTATGAGGTATACCCTTTCTAATAAAAAAACCAAAGGAAAACCCAAATTCCTGATAGAATCGGTTAACGGACCAAAATTCAGAGGGTGAACGATCAATATCCTTCATTTTACTACCCTTAGGGATGAATTTTGTTGTTCAAATTGAAATGGGACCAACTTCGAAGTACACCCTATCCAATGAAAAAAGAATCATCGGAATCGAACCGCTCTGTGAAAAGTTGTGTGTGATCATACATAAAAAAAAAAAATATACGCGTCGAATAGAGAACCTCCTCCTTTTTGGTTTCGTCGGTTAAAAAGGCAAAAAACTTTTAGGCCAGAACAACTCAATAATTTCATAAATGAAGCTCCTGATGAGAAATATCTGGCGACAAAGTTAGTAGATCTCACAATATTCAATCGTTTTTATCATCTAGTCAATTACATAATTTATTTTAGGTTGCTTTAATAATGGGCATTATGGGTGCTTGTCGTGCAGCAGAATTGCACTCTATGCAAATTACAGATTTATAAGATCATGGATCTATTTTTATGGTCAGTGTACCAAATACAAAAACAAAAATTGCCAGAAAATTCACTGTTACGGGAAATTTTTATACCATAGTTGAGAAATATTTAAATCTTCGTCCTACGCAAACGATATTATTCTTTAGATTTGAAAATGGAAAATATCACTCACAAAGAATTGGCATTAATAAATTTGGAGCAATGGGGAAAGACATTGCTACATTTTTAAAATTACCACACTGTAATTTATATACAGGGCATTGTTTTCGCCGCTCGTCGGCAACTTTATTAGTAGATGCTAGAGGGGATATAACGGCACTGAAACGCCATGGCGATTGGCGATCAACTAGTGTGGCTGAGGGGTACGTCGATGATTCCGAAAAAAATAAGACAGATACTGCAAATAAAATATACAGTTCTATAACACCTCAACCAGTTAGTACATCAACAACATATACCTATGCAACAAACCCAAAATGAAACAATAAACTTGCATAATTCAGTCCCACATATTCAGTATACTGGTTGTTCAAACTTTACAGTTAATTTTATTCATAAGAAAAATGAGTAATTATAATTAAAATTTGTATAGCATTGTTATAGGTAACTATTAAGATTTGTGAATAAAGTTCTTTCTCTGTACTTGTATAGTCGTAGATAAAGTATAGTATTCAACTTGCGGTAATGGTCATAACTCACTTGATGAATTACAACACTCGCCTGCGGCTCGTGCTGCAAACTTCATCTACGTGAGTTATGACCTACATTACCGCTCGTTAAATAATATACTATTATTGTAAAGTGTTTTCATTCCCTGGATCAATATTTTAACAAGTTATATATTTACTTGGTATTATGTATAGTGTTTGTGTGGTTCTGTTAAAATCTTGTTTTTTCTTCTGTTTGGCTATTCCTACATTTGTATACTCATGCCTTATTGGAAAATAAACATTATTATTATTAAAACTAACCGAACGATTTTATGGCCAATATCATCTTTTGCTGGCGATGCCAAAATTCAAACATATCAAATATCTTCCTAGGAATATCAAAGAATCGACTTCAATAGGATTATTAAAAAAAAAATACAAAACTGTTTCTTCGCAAAACAAATAAAAATAAAAATGATTGAAAAAAAAAATTAATACAAGCTTTTATACAAATGCACTATAAAGGAAAACATAATTTTTTCATGGGCCACCGGTGGCTGGTCAGGTTGACGAGAGTCTTATCGATATCTGAGTCAACAACGTCTACATCAGCGTGGCGCCTTCTTACAGCCCTCTCAGGGGGCGTACGGGACGTTTGGAGCTAGGTGGAAATTTTTCCCCACACTCAATCCAAAATCCCATTTCCTGTCCCGTAACCAACGAGTCAAAGAAATGTATAAATGTAATTTTTGAAAATGTAGATAATCCGTACTAATAGTGAATACATTATTTGAACTTGAATTTGATATCTTGGATGGGTGACCACCTGACAAGGGAGGTGCGCGTTAAAATGCCCTAACAACTGTAGCGTAGTAGCATATTCGCAGCCTCAGGCGTCTTATCAATGAGCACGAGATAAGAAGATATATATGGGGGGGGGGGGTTGTTGTCTCGCCGGCGTCTTAGGTTATTCTGTGAGTAGCAGATTCAAGGTTTTGAATCTGCTATTCACAGAATAACCTAGGTCAAACAATTAAATAAATTATTTTTTCCGTTTTAGAGCATTTGTATAAAAGCTTGTCTTTTACTATAATTGTTATTCAATTCTAATTAGTCATTCATGAAATCCGTCATCTTATTGAATTCTGACGAAAATTGATGATATCCGACCCCAAAAAAACCCACATGGCAATTTTGAACGGAATCGGGCCATAATAACAAAACACGTCGCAATCCTGAAGCCGCCATCTTGAATTCATGCATTTTGATAAAAACATCATGATTTCCGATCCCAAAAACCCCCAAACATCAATTTTGAATGGAATTGGGCTATTATAAAAAACCTCGTCGCCATCTTGGAGCCGCCATCTTGAATTCGTGGATTTTGACAGAAAAATCATGATATCCGACCCCAAAAACTCCCACATACCAATTTTCATTGGAATCGGCACAACCACTGAACTCGTCGCATTTTGAAGCCGCCATCTTGAATTTATAATTTTGACAAAAAAATCGTGATCTCTTTCTCCGAAAACCCCTACATACCAATTTTCAATAGAATCGAAACATCGTCCGTCATATTAGAGCCGCCATTTTGTTTTTTCTCTAGCAAAAATTTCTTTAATGTATTGTCACCGGAATTATGAACACCTGCCAAATTTCACGTTATTCGAACTACTAGACAAAATTCACTTGCGAGATTTGAACTAAACATACATACAAATGAGAAAGAAGTTAAATAAAAGCTTGTAATAATACACAATCTAATAGACCCGAATGAAAATCCCTCTGTTAATATTTATTCAGGGATAGGATTGTTAGTTTCCTGAATATTATTATTGTTATGTGGTATTGAATATGACTCTTTATTTTGTTATTTTTTTGTTCTATTTTTCGCATGTATTTGCACCTTACTACTAATACCTTAATTAATTAATCAATTGAGGTATTTTGAACACTCTCTAAATTGTATTAATAAACCATATACAACCACGCGCTGGCTTCTTGACCTTAGTGGAATATTTGTTTATTCCAGTAATGCAATTTTTTGTAGAAATATTGGTAAACTACATACTATGTGCAAATTCTATACCATCCTATTGTTATTGTTAATCTTAATCTTAATAAACATTATTATTATCATTTGGGAGATTCCACTAGAAGCCATTTTTGTAAGAATGGTGAGAGGTCCTTTACGTTAAGTAAATGAAAGCAGATCCGTATTGAAAAATATTTTTCCGCCTTCCTCTATCCAAAGTATACATTTCCTGGCCTCATTGTAGGGAGCAAAGTCGTACTTTTCCTCCCAGAAAGGAAAAGTACTTTTCCTCCCTAGGGAGGAAAAGGTAAAGTGACGCATTGTACGTCATCAATAAAATAACTTATACGGCATTGACGACCTAAACTATATTTTATTATATAAGTATACATTTTACCGTTTATTTATAGAACACCCTGTATTTTGCAAAATGGTAGAAATCAGTAAATTGTTATTTTAATTTAACGATTTTTACATTAATAATTTGACTTCAATTCATAGATTCATCCGGTTTTCGAATTTAGGACAGAAATATTATAGCATGCTATGGTCGATTGACAGATTAACAGTTTCAAAGTGTGTTACGCTATAATATATCTACAAAATATAAAATAATATTTAAAAAATTAGTGATTGAAGCGAATTTGAAGATATAAATAATACACCACCCGATATTTTGCAACAAGTTGATGTAACAATTACCCCAAAAATCTAAAGAAAAATACGAAAAACAGTATTTACATTTCAAGCAATGGGCCGAAGAAACGCATATTCGTACTTACTCAGAAAATGTTATTTTGGGGTATTTTTCGCTATTAGCAAATAAAAGCCTCTACATTGTGGTCCAAGTATTCGATGCTACGTACCATGCTTCAAATAAAAGAAAATGTGGATATTAAATACCCAAAATTATTTGCTTTCTTAAAAAGACAAAACAAGGGATATAAATCTAATAAGGCAAAAACCTTCTCAAGAGAGGAAGTAAATACATTTTTACTAGAATTATTTATTAATGAAGGTAAGATATTTTCAAGAAGTAAATATATTAAGAAAATAAAAGTTAAACGCAAATATTATAATAGAGCTACAACAATACGCTATGTTCATGATTCCGCAGAAGTTGCCTGTGAGTCCCGGTAGCGCAACGAGTTGGTGCACCGCTCACTGTTCATGATAAGCTTGTAGGTGTTGGTTCGAATTCCGGCGTCGACAGCTTTTTTTTAAATTCTTTTTTCTTTGTTTTGTAGGTTCTCCTCATTTTCGGAATTTCAGGAGCATGCAGGTGTGACGAGCTCCTTAAAATGGCCACTACAGATATTGAAGATAAAGATTCAATTTTAATAGTAAATATACCAAATTCTAAAACAAATATACAGAGAACGTTTGTAATCAATGCTTCACCGGGGAATGGCCCTAATTATATTGACATTTATAGAAAATATATATCGCTACGCCCTAAAACTGATCAGACACGTTTATTTGTCTGCTATAGAGCAGGAAAATGTATAAACCAAATGGTTGACAAAAATACTATTGCTAAAATTCCTTAAAAAAATTGCAGAATTTTTAAAACTGCCTAATGCCGTAAATTATACCGGGCATAGTTTCAGGAGAACCTCGGCAAGTTTACTTGCAAATTCTGGAGGAGACATTCTTGCTTTAAAGCAACACGGAGGTTGGAAGTCTACGAATATCGCTGAAGGGTATGTGGAGCAATCTCTTGCAAAAAAGCGACAAATTTCGAACAAAATTATGGGAGTCACTGAAGTTAATGAAATTGATTGTAATCAGCCAAGTACGAGTACTTCCGGGGGATACCAGCTGTATGATAATGTTGTTAATGAAAATATCACGAAAACTGCGTTGGCTCCAGCTCTCACTTCTAGTGGTATTCAAATAACCACTGCTCAAAACTGCACGTTTAACATTAGTATAAATAATTAATCTACCTCAAATTAAAAGTATGTAGGATGTAAGAATGAAAATAACGTGCCTATAAGTCATACCTACTTCTTAGTTTTAGTTCTTTAATAAATTGGGTTTGTTAGTTTCATAAATAAATTGTTTAAAAATGACTTGTTATTTGAGGGAGGTGGAAAAATCATATGTATAACATGGGGGTAAAGTGCCTTTTCCTCCCTTGAATGATTACTGCCCTCCGCTACGCGTCGGGCAGTAAACTTCATCCTCGGGAGGAAAAGTAGCACTTTCCTCCCTTGTTATATAAATAGCTAAAGAGAGTTCAGTAATGTTTATAGTCGCATTCAGTCAAAATAAATATTTCAATTAACAATAATTCGCATAGAGCTGGAAGTTGCTACAGGTCTTGGGTATAGTTTTACGAATAATATTTCAAAATCCTCACTGATCCTACGTCTGCTAAAAAAATATTCAATGTCAAAGGTCAAAAGCATCGGTTTTTTGCATTTTTCTCGTAAACGGTAAATGTTATCGTAACAATAGATCAGACAAAATTTGTAGATCATGCAATTGTCTGCAAAAATTGTATCCACACTTTTTTCCTTTCTGTTATGTTCTTTGCTACCATGGAAAGTTAGGTAGTTTACTCGTAGGTTCTAGTAATGAAACCAGTGTGTGCCCTGGGGCAACAAAGGAGTGGAGGCCCCTAATTATTTTTAAAGCAAGTTTTTTTATTATTTATTGCGGAACAAATCACATTATTTCGACACGAGCATATGTAGGTATAATAAAATACAAGAAATAAATTAAATTACAGCGTAAAAGAATGGATTCTTGCGAGCTTTTTTCGACGAAAAATCATTGATGATTTCGGTCAAATCCAGCATCTGGAGAAAATCATTCTCAATGCTAAGAAGCGATAACTTTGATAGGCGGCTTTGTCTCATCGTAATTCTCCTATTTTTTTCATTGCAATTTGACATCATCACATTTTCAGTTGTAATATCACAAGAGAGTGAAAATAATTCGACAGATTTTCGAAAACT
Source organism: Gonioctena quinquepunctata (assembly GCA_018342105.1). NCBI lineage: Eukaryota > Metazoa > Arthropoda > Insecta > Coleoptera > Chrysomelidae > Gonioctena > Gonioctena quinquepunctata. The sequence continues at coordinate 564,332 of JAFIRS010000152.1, read as the reverse complement.
TGTTGCCAGGCAATAGTTAAGAGAGACCAACTGGCTCGAGTGGCTATTGCCAACAAGTTTGAGAAAGAAATCTAGATAATTATTTTCTACTATATCGAACTCTCGTGTGGTATTCTTTAGATTATTTTTGATGTTACGATCATAAACACATTTCCTTGCAAAATTATATAATGTACTAAACCGGTTTTGATTCATTTCACACTTTTGATGCGAATTGATGACATACGTCAAATTAAAAATATAGGTTGTCAGACAATAAAAACAAAATACCTCAAATTATTCCCGCGACAATTTTCTAGGTAGAATATTCCCACTATTGATTAGAACGTATATGAATTATTTTAATTGAACGTTTCCATTGGTTTCTAGCAATGTCAAAAAATAATCACTGTAATTTCAATGTTTGAGAATGTAGCTCTGAAATTTTGGTTTTCAAGAATTTGATAGTAGAACATCTTAGATTGGTCTTTTTGATAGTCATTTTTCAGAAGGATTTACATTTGTTGCGGAATGTCATCCTTCTCTTAAACTCACACTTTCAGATTTCGGGGATTTCTCTGCTACAATCGCGCCACTCAGCGGACACTTGTCAACACCAACAAATAGAAAAAACAGGTATAGACGGGCAAAGTGTTTGTAGAATCGGCAGAAAAATAGTCAACAGAATTTGAACTTTTGTTCTATTATGGAATGCGCACAGGGCTCTTATAAATAATTTGATGCAATCATATTCATAAATTGAAATATTATTTTCTTTTGCTTATGATTATTGAATTTCATTGTGTATCTAGATCGCTTGTGTCATTCGAAGAATACGTCGACAGAAAATCCTTCATTTAATTAAAAAAAATGTATATTTTTTTTTAATTTAATTGTTCTTGTTTTTACAGCTAATTTCGATACGATATAATATTTTGTATAATAGTATGATGTTTTACTTGGTGATTGTTTCTCGCAAATACACATGATTCATCAGATCGAAGATTAATATTAACCATGGATTTTGACAAGAATACGAAACATGTTTTTGAATGTTTAAATGAAAAATGAGAGGAAAAAGTGGGAGAACTGCTCTTTCGTTGTCAGATTTTTTATATATAATTTTGCATATCCTTCGGTATTTGTTTGGAAATGTTACCTAAAAATTTATATTGTGGAGGCCCCTATCTTGTGGAGGCCCCGGGGCTGCAGCCCCGTTTGCCCGCCTCTTAATCCGGCTCTGGTTTTCCCGTAGCCCATTTATTACCAACTAAAAGAAAGCTCACAACGAACATGATAGTCAAGGAATCCCTTTTTTAGGTTACTCATAAAAACCCAGAACCACTGCGGCACAGGATTCGAACTATCAATAGAAAATGATATACAGAGTGGATATACTACACTTTCCAAAAGTTGAAGAAGTCGTATTCTACATAATATGCACACATTTCCGCACCACCTGTGAGGTAGTGTACTTGGCGCATTTTTTAACGTGTTTTCCCGGTAGGCATACTCCACGATCTATTGTGATTCAGTTTTATTAGACAATATTCTATTGATTGAAAAATGGTACTATTGGAAATCATTTAACTGGAACAAATTATGGTTGATTTTGGGAAAATTTAAGTCTGACTGATAATCTTCAAATGCTACTTCAACAGTAATGTCTTCTTCGCTTCTACTTCTTCGTCTTCTTCTTGTTGGATATCAGTAAATTGTTCTAAGTGCGAATTTACACGATCCAATCAAATTGATCAATAAATTGAACAATAAAATTGCCCAATATGGGTTATATTTACACCTGACAATTTATAGGTCAATTTTGGCAACAGTTTTTACTCAGGAATACCAACATACTGACAAGAAATGGTTCAACTATAGGAAAAGTTCCGAATATTATTCAATAGCTTATTGAATTGACTCTGATCCATTCTTGAATATCGTTTGAATTGATTAGGATCTGCACTCAGGAATTTTTCGTGAACTAATGTCAAGTTTCCTTTCCCTCTTTTCTCAAACAGAGATCTAATCCACCATCTTCTACATCTCTGTCTTTTATATTCAGCAATGCACATTGGTGCGAATGTAATGCAACGTAAATTATGTTTTTTTTTTCGCACTATCATTTTTCTCATAGTTAGGGTAGGGTATGTGAAATCGCGTAAATAATAACATATAACCTGAAAATCTCTGTTCTAGCAGGCATCCAATTCATGGCCGAAAGTTACTGCAAATTGTCACAAAAAATTTATTGGTCAAGTTCAAATTGACAATTTTCTGTTTACACCTATCAATAAAATTCAAGGTCACAAAACCAATTTATTGGATCGTGTAAATTCGCACTAAGAAAGATGCAGTCTCCTCGATATCATACGAACCCTAATCTTTTGCATTTGATTCAACATTGTGGAGCAAGACTGGCCTTGACGCTTGGTACATACTGGTAAACAGAATAATCCGACTTTTTTACAGCTACAGTTTGCATTACCTTTTTGCAATTGCAAAAAATGAAGTTTTTCTGGAACAGGTGGGAGTAAAGTTTGAATTGTATTATCTATTAATTTCCAACCCCAGTCTTCTGGGTCCAGTTGATTGCCTAGCCACACTTGAACTTGATAGTTGTATACTCAATATAAGTGTTGATAAACAGGAGCAGATGTTGGAGGAAGACAAGATAGTTGTACTCTTTTATTGTTCCGTGTATTTTTTACAAAACTTAAATATCTATACTTGTCTTATGATATCAATGAGGAGACAACTGCATCTTTCTTAGAACAATTTACAGATATCCAGCAAGAAGAAGACGAAGTGGAAGAAAGCGAAGAAGACATTACTGTTGAAGTAGCATTTGAAGATTATCAGTCAGACTAATCTTTTCCCAAAATCAACAATATTTGTTCCACGTTTAAAAAAAATGCACCAAGTACACTATCTCACAGGTGGTGCTGAAATGTGTGCATATTATTTAAGGTAGTACCGCCACGAGACAGTTGAATTAGGAAATTATTAAAATTTGACATACGTATTGTTTAACATGTGAACAACACCTCTATGAAATTTTAACAAGTTTAATTGAAGTTGACTCAGTTAACACGTAACATATGGACCATGCATAGGCAAACATCACATTATTAATTCTACCGTTAGTACTAAAATTAAGAAGTTAATGAAAAACTAGGAGGAGCTAGAGCAGGATATCAAAGATATTGTGAAAAAAAATCAAAGTGATTGACCATCTAGTTTGACATATATAATCAAAACAACTCTCGTTATTCAAAATAGTCCGCGAGGAAGCGCACATTATTAATTCTACCGTTAGTACTAAAATTAAGAAGTTTATGAAAAACAAGGAGGAGCTAGAGCAGGATATGACAGATATTGTGAAAAAAAAAGTGATTGACCATCTAGTTTGACAGATATAATCAAAACTACTCTCGTTATTCAAAATAGTCCACGGGGAAGCGCACAGCCTAAAGGGGGGGTCGTAGAGAAATGCGGATTGTGCCAGGGAACTTTTCTAAGAAGGACGGGGGACCATTTGAGGGTCTGAACGCGAAAAAAAAACTCCTTCTTCTAGTTGACCCCATCGATTTTAACGATACCCCCTTCCCCCCTACCTTAAATACGACATTTTCAACTTTTGGAATCGCGATATCTCAGGATTGGTGATTCATGGAAAAAAAGTATGGATACAATTTTTGTAGACACTTGCATAATGTAAAACTTTTGTCTGAACTATTGTTACGATAACATTTACCGTTTACGAGAAAAACCGATGCTTTTGACCTTTGACCTTGAATATTTTTTTTAGCAGACGTAGGATTAGTGAAGATTTTTGATATTTTCATTTATATAATAGTGTACCAATTTCCAGCTCGATGCGAATTATTGTAAAACTACTATTTTTACAAGCTTTTATTTAGTTTCACCTGTCCGGGTGTCTGCCTGTCTGTAATCAAATCTTGCAAGTTAAATTTGACCCACCTCTAATCGTCCGATTGATTTGAAATTTAGCAGGTGTACATAATTCCGGTGACATTGCATTATTAAATTTTTGGTAGGGAAATAAACAAAATGGCGGCTCCAATATGGCAGACAATTTTTGTGATTATGGTCCGATTCTATTCAAAATTGGTATCTAGGGGTTTTCGAGGTCGGAAATTTTGTTTTTTTTGTCAAAATTCTAAAATAAATTAGATAGAAATAACTGAACTAGTTATTTAACATCATAAATACTAAAAAATAAGTGAACAAAAATAAAAAAAATTATAAATAAGCTTTAATTAGAAAAATCGAATTAAACGGTTTTCTTCACATAAAGGATTCAATATAAAATTGAACCAGAAAATGGTAGATCTCAGGTGAAAAACAACTACTTTCCTGGCAAATACCACGCAGAACATTGAATGGTATTCACCTGAAAATCCATGCATACTTCCATATAATATCAATGGACATTGAATGCAAATGTTTCTTTCTGATAAGCTCGATTATGTTTAATTTATGTCGTGTTCACCTAACAATCCGCATACCGGTTTCAGGCTTCTTGGCCCTCATCAGTACGGAGTAGTCAACCAGCCAAAGGTGCAAAGAACTCTGGCTGAAGTGAGACACAACGTAAACAAACCATCATCGATCTTGTAACACCTATAGGTACGCCGGAAAAGATGAACTTTAACTGGCGGTACCTAGTGACAGAAAGAAACACTCCGAAAATCTCCCACCTCGATAGGTTTCTAAATGAAAGATTCCTTCTCAGTAGGAGTGGCAAGCCCGTCTAGCATATAGTGAAAGAAAAGTGCCATGTGAAGTGGAATGAATAGAAAAATCGAATTAAACGGTTTTCTTCACATAAAGGATTCAATATAAAATTGAACCAGAAAATGGTAGATCTCAGGTGAAAAACAACTACTTTCCTGGCAAATACCACGCAGAACATTGAATGATATTCACCTGAAAATCCATGCATACTTCCATATAATATCAATGGACATTGAATGCAAATGTTTCTTTCTGATAAGCTCGATTATGTTTAATTTATGTCGTGTTCACCTAACAATCCGCATACCGGTTTCAGGCTTCTTGGCCCTCATCAGTACGGAGTAGTCAACCAGCCAAAGGTGCAAAGAACTCTGGCTGAAGTGAGACACAACGTAAACAAACCATCATCGATCTTGTAACACCTATAGGTACGCCGGAAAAGATGAACTTTAACTGGCGGTACCTAGTGACAGAAAGAAACACTCCGAAAATCTCCCACCTCGATAGGTTTCTAAATGAAAGATTCCTTCTCAGTAGGATTGGCAAGCCCGTCTAGCATATAGTGAAAGAAAAGTGCCATGTGAAGTGGAATGAATAGAAAAATCGAATTAAACGGTTTTCTTCACATAAAGGATTCAATATAAAATTGAACCAGAAAATGGTAGATCTCAGGTGAAAAACAACTACTTTCCTGGCAAATACCACGCAGAACATTGAATGATATTCACCTGAAAATCCATGCATACTTCCATATAATATCAATGGACATTGAATGCAAATGTTTCTTTCTGATAAGCTCGATTATGTTTAATTTATGTCGTGTTCACCTAACAATCCGCATACCGGTTTCAGGCTTCTTGGCCCTCATCAGTACGGAGTAGTCAACCAGCCAAAGGTGCAAAGAACTCTGGCTGAAGTGAGACACAACGTAAACAAACCATCATCGATCTTGTAACACCTATAGGTACGCCGGAAAAGATGAACTTTAACTGGCGGTACCTAGTGACAGAAAGAAACACTCCGAAAATCTCCCACCTCGATAGGTTTCTAAATGAAAGATTCCTTCTCAGTAGGAGTGGCAAGCCCGTCTAGCATATAGTGAAAGAAAAGTGCCATGTGAAGTGGAATGAATAGAAAAATCGAATTAAACGGTTTTCTTCACATAAAGGATTCAATATAAAATTGAACCAGAAAATGGTAGATCTCAGGTGAAAACAACTACTTTCCTGGCAAATACCACGCAGAACATTGAATGATATTCACCTGAAAATCCATGCATACTTCCATATAATATCAATGGACATTGAATGCAAATGTTTCTTTCTGATAAGCTCGATTATGTTTAATTTATGTCGTGTTCACCTAACAATCCGCATACCGGTTTCAGGCTTCTTGGCCCTCATCAGTACGGAGTAGTCAACCAGCCAAAGGTGCAAAGAACTCTGGCTGAAGTGAGACACAACGTAAACAAACCATCATCGATCTTGTAACACCTATAGGTACGCCGGAAAAGATGAACTTTAACTGGCGGTACCTAGTGACAGAAAGAACACTCCGAAAATCTCCCACCTCGATAGGTTTTAAATGAAGATTCCTTCTCAGTAGTGAAAGAAAGTGCCATGTGAAGTGGAATGAATAGAAAAATCGAATTAAACGGTTTTCTTCACATAAAGGATTCAATATAAAATTGAACCAGAAAATGGTAGATCTCAGGTGAAAAACAACTACTTTCCTGGCAAATACCACGCAGAACATTGAATGATATTCACCTGAAAATCCATGCATACTTCCATATAATATCAATGGACATTGAATGCAAATGTTTCTTTCTGATAAGCTCGATTATGTTTAATTTATGTCGTGTTCACCTAACAATCCGCATACCGGTTTCAGGCTTCTTGGCCCTCATCAGTACGGAGTAGTCAACCAGCCAAAGGTGCAAAGAACTCTGGGAATATCATTCAATGTTCTGCGTGGTATTTGCCAGGAAAGTAGTTGTTTTTCACCTGAGATCTACCATTTTCTGGTTCAATTTTATATTGAATCCTTTATGTGAAGAAAACCGTTTAATTCGATTTTTCTATTCATTCCACTTCACATGGCACTTTTCTTTCACTATATGCTAGACGGGCTTGCCACTCCTACTGAGAAGGAATCTTTCATTTAGAAACCTATCGAGGTGGGAGATTTTCGGAGTGTTTCTTTCTGTCACTAGGTACCGCCAGTTAAAGTTCATCTTTTCCGGCGTACCTATAGGGTTACAAGATCGATGATGGTTTGTTTACGTTGTGTCTCACTTCAGCCAGAGTTCTTTGCACCTTTGGCTGGTTGACTACTCCGTACTGATGAGGGCCAAGAAGCCTGAAACCGGTATGCGGATTGTTAGGTGAACACGACATAAATTAAACATAATCGAGCTTATCAGAAAGAAACATTTGCATTCAATGTCCATTGATATTATATGGAAGTATGCATGGATTTTCAGGTGAATATCATTCAATGTTCTGCGTGGTATTTGCCAGGAAAGTAGTTGTTTTTCACCTGAGATCTACCATTTTCTGGTTCAATTTTATATTGAATCCTTTATGTGAAGAAAACCGTTTAATTCGATTTTTCTATTCATTCCACTTCACATGGCACTTTTCTTTCAAGCTTTAATTAGTTGCTAATAACACTAAAAGTTAAAAATAAAAATTATAAAAAAAATTTTTTAAAGACAAGCTTTTATTTATACAAATGCACTAAAAATGAAAAAAAGCTTGCTGCGGATACAAAATAGGTAATCTTGCGCGACAAGATTTTGAATCTGTTACTCACAGAATAACCTAGATCAAACAAACAATGAAAGACATTATTTGTATAAATGAAAGTTTGTCTTTATTTTTTTTTATAATTTTGGTAAATATCTAGTTACATCACACATGCACTCTGAATATGGGGAAAATACTTTTCTTACGTGGTTTTACCTCCTGAACACGAATCCGGAAGAAAAATGCGGGGTCTCATACCATTCCCGAGTTTTAAAAACGAAACTAACCTCATTTTCAGGCACCGTTTCTCAAAAACACTCAAAATCCTCTTTCTTACAAAGTTGCAAATGAACAATTTTCGTTCCTTTGACACAAGACATTTAGTAACTTTGCCTCATTTTTCATGTTGGCAATAAGTGAATCACCGCCCACAACAATTGCTCACATAAATGAAGGGGAAACTATTGCTCACATTTGAATTCGTAAAGTTGGCGGAGATTCATTTATTACCAACATGAAAAATGAGGCAAAGTTACTAAATGTCTTGTGTCAAAGGAACGAAAATTGTTCATTTGCAAGTTTGTAAGAAAGATGATTTTTTCGATAAAAACGACGATATTTTGTGCAAAGTTGTGCCGAAAATAAGTGATATGGGGAGTATTGTTTATGCTGGTTAAAAGAAGGAGGCATTTTGAGTGATTTTTGTGCGAGAAAACGGTGCTTGAAAATGAGGTTAGTTTCATTTTTAAAAAGTGCTGTAACTCGGGAACGGTATGAGACCGCCGCATTCCGGATTCGTCTTCAGGAGGCAAAAACACGTAAGAAAAGTATTTTCCCCATATTCAGAGTGCTTGTGTGATGTAACTAGATATTTACCATAATTTTTATTTTTAACTTTTTAGTTCTGTTTTTTCATAAACAACTAATAAAAGCTTGTTTTACATTTTTTTCCGTTTATTTATTTTGTTTATTCTGGCTGGATTAGTAGTTTGAAGAAATAGATGTAATTCAAAATCGATATCGACCGATTCGCCATCTCTCACTTCATAATACAATCCTCACTTGGATGACCCTGTATATCGCATATGAAATGAAAAACAATACTGAAACTAATCGAGTGGTTTCGTTATCTGGATGCCGACAATCAACCTGCCGAGAAAAAAAAAATGCTTCCGCGACACAACCCGCCGTCCAGCGATGAGAGTTCGGCACAGTGCCCCACATCCGGCATGCACGGAACAATATTTCCGCGTTGTTTTTCCACATCTAAGCCGGCGGCGGTGGCCGCGGCGCGCTAATGTGCAAGGCGCAGCGGTAAGACGATTACGTCACCGTCGCACTGCACGGATTGCACCCAATCACAGTCATTGTTTGTCTCATCCATCAGACGGGACGGCGCACGCGTCCGACCCGGCACCCGAACACTCCCGACGCCGGCTATCCTCCGCGAGTCGTCAGTATCGTGTTGATAGTGTCGAATAGCACGCGGTATCGGGAGTTCCGATACTCTGTCCGGTCTCTATTACCTTTAGTTTAGTCGTAGTTGAGCAGATTTAACCGATACAGTGCAATGGAGCCCCAGCATCAAGAGATCGTCGCCTCAGGCAGCCCCGCCGAAGTTCCCAACGACCCGGGGTACGTTTTCTTGTCATTCCACCCCCGAACTGCACTTACGCACATGTCGGAACACATGTCATCCCTCCCACTACTACCCCTTCAACCGGCCACTGTTCACGAAGTTTCCCTTTGTTGCAGGAAAATGTTCATCGGCGGATTGAGCTGGCAGACGAGCCCAGGTGAGTCGAGACACGTGATTTGATTTTAATCAGTGTGCCCTTTCTGTGAGGGAGGTGTCGTGTGGCGGGATACTGGAACGGACCATGACAGGGTTGAATTGGGAACGAATTCATTAGTCCGGAGACACTGTTTGAATTTCGGGAATTAAAATCCTACGCCGTCATTAGCGTCAATTGGCAAGTTGAGCTGGTTGAGAGAACGAATTGCTTCCTCGATTTTATTGTGTTATCTTAAAACGTTTCGTCTTGAATAAACACGTGTTTTCACACGGAATAGTTTCGTTTGTTTGTGTTGTAAGATATATTTTGTTTACGAAATGCCCTCATGGAATCAATTCAGTTGGAATTTTATCGCTAAACGGACAAATTTCAAATCGGTATATTTTGGTCCTTCGGGCATGCGTTTTGGAGCGGTATAATTCGAAGGGCGGTTTTTAGGTTAGGTGTTGTGGACGCCGGTAGATGCCTCTGGAGGTGTCCTGATCCTAAAATTATACTGTGCAATATAGTTTGATTTGTGCAGTTCAACCCTTTTCAGGATCATGGCTATTCTAAAAAGTGTGGTTTCAATGAAATTGCATTGATTCATTTATATTGTGTTTCAACTACTTGGTATATCAGGAACTGACAACTTTCTAATAGAAGGGTAGTATGAATTACCTCTTTACAACTCAATATTATTTATTTGACATGTATGTTAAGACGAAAAATATTGTGTAAAAAAGAAATAATTGAACGGAAGGGAATATCGTCGAAAAATATATACCTAGAATGGCAATAGTGAATTTGTTTTACATCTGTGCCTTATAATTTGGTGGTCTGCCGGAAAATTAGATACCTATTATTAGTGTCCCTTTTGAGTGAGATGTTGAGTGGCGCTAAACTGGAATAGAGCCGTAACATGATTGAATCGGAACGAATTCATGCTTTTGTAGAAATTGTCTGAACTTTGGGGAAATGAAAATTCTACGCTCATCAGTGTCCATATCAGCAGGTTGAGTTAGTTTTCCAAGACTTGAACGAATTGCTTTCCCGATTCTATTATATTACTTTCTTGCAGAAACATTTTTCCACATAAAATTCGTGTGTTCTGCATTCTGCATGAAGAGTTTGTGCTGTACGATTCTAAACATTGCACAAGAATATGTCTTCGTCGAATTTCTTGCTGAACGGCCAAATTTCAAATCGGTATGATTTGGTCCTTCGGGCATGCGTTTTCGAGCAGTGTTATTCGAAGGGCGGTTTTTGAGTTAGGTATTGTGGACGCCGGTAGATGGCTCCGGAGGTATCTTGTTACAGGAATCATACTGTGAAATAACATTTGATTTGTGCAGTTCGACCTTTTTTTTCTCAATATTATTTTAGTTTATTTCCTATATAATATAAACCTTCGTTTGTTACTTGCCTTCCCCCCAGTAGTCAGGTAATGTAATCGTGCGAAAAAAAATGGAGATATTGACTGAAATATCCGTTTTACGGACCCCGGAGACGATTGACACCATTTCCAGAGTGAAGTCTGTCTGTGTGTTGTGTGTGTGTGTGTCTGTAATCTTCCACGACAACCAGAATTGAAAAAAATAATGAATGTTTTTAAAATTAATCATTTTTTTTATTTTTTCGATTTTTTTTCTTATTTTTATTGATTTTTTCCTATAAATAAATAGCACAAGTTGCTATTTTCAACACGTTTTTGAATTTTTCCCATCGTTCTTCAAGTTTTAATAAGAGGGTAGTTCCTGTCGAAAAACACTCAGTCCTGCAAATTCCTATCAGAACAAGTTAGAAAACCCTCCACTGTTTATATAAAGATGCGTCCGCCCCAACTCGCATTATTTGATAATTGGCTTGACCCAACAAAAACTCGGCAAACACTAACAGAGAGTGAACTAAATTTTGCTTCAAAAGCTGTTGAAGAATTATATCCAAATAGTGGTTTACTAACACTAAAAATCAAGTTTCTTGCCAGATCAGAACCTTTCACTGATATTATGTTCCATGAAGATATTCTTTAGAATGTAAAACCCATAGATTGGTGGAAGTCACAACAAAATATATCCATTATTCAAAAAGAGTTCTTCATAATTAGACAATTATTTTGTGCTGCTGCTTCTTCCGCATCAATCGAGATAATTCTTTCAACATTTGGTTTAGTCCCTTCCAAACTCAGAAATCGGTTAGGAACGGAAAAAGCTGCATAATTTTTTTTTGTACAAACACTACAGTTAACTAAAATAAAAACTTTTTAACAAAAAATTAAACCGACGAAATACGGAACTGAAAAGTAAAAAATAAAATAAACCTTCTTAGACTCAATAACTAAGCTCCTAAACGAATGTAAGTAACTAATTTTGAGTCGGCGCCAAACAAACAAGCAAATGAATTAGGTAAGTAATTCAATGATCTTCGTTGATTGTTCGTTTGGCGTCGACTCAAAATTAGTAACTTACATTAGTTTAGGAGCTTAGTTATTGAGACTAAGAAGGTTTATTTATTTTCACTTTCAGTTCATTTCTCATTTTGAAAAGTTATACCCTTTTTTGTGGCTGAAATCTACTGATTACTACCTACTTGTTTTTTGATTCTTTCCAAAATACTTACTTACCCACCTTACTTCAAGTATTACCAGTTAAATAATATAATTATCTACTTTTACTATTTGTTGTAATATACATTATTTTTGTTGTTCTGGGTAGTTTATTTCATTACTTTGTATATCATTCCATCCTCTCATAGAATATAATTATGGTGACGGATGTAGGAGAACAAAAGTAATGACAGTAGCGATCTGTCATTGTCAACTACATATGTGTGCCAATGTTCAGATGTGAGAAATCAATTATTCCCCATTTTTCTACCCGTAAGGGTGAATAATTATTTTCGAAATCCAAATATGATCAACTATGAGGTATACCCTATCTAATAAAAAAAGAATTATCCAAATCGAAGAACCCAGTACAAAGTTATGCCTGATAGAATCGGTTAACGGACCAGAATTCAGAGGGTGAGTGATCAATATCCGAGGGGGAAACAACTACCCAAAATATGTACACCATAATTAAATATCTGATAATTAACAATATTTAAAGTATACTTAAATATTTAAAGTATATTTAGGATAATGATAATATTTAATGTACTGAAAATGTATTTGAATAATTTACGTATACTGAAGGTATTTAAAGTACCAGAGATGTATTGAAAATAATTAAAATATACTGAAGGTATTGCAAATACTGGAAATGTACTTAGTAAATAAATGGAAATGCAATGAAAATAAATGGAACACAGTGAATAGAATATTTGGTGTAATTAAGGGAATAAAAACATGATGAAGCTATACTGAACTAAAGGAATCAACGATTTTGGTATAATTTAACCCGTGTTTTTTACAAAAATACCAAGTGTATATCTGTTTGTGAGAAATTCAAATGAACGTTTTCAAGGTATTGGGACATTAAATTTTATTCAAAAATCCTCCATTTGAGGATCAGGGAAAATAACTGAAAAATGAAACGTATTCCAAAATAAATATTTATTCATAAATAAAATAAATAATACATAATAATATAATAAACAAAAGTTCAAATGTCAAACTAAAAACAAGATATGCTGATAAAACTTCAGATCAACTCTGGGAACAATCTACCAGAAAAAATAACTGCATAGTGTACAAGTGTACAAATAAATATTAACCAATAATATCAACGAAACCATATTATAATGAAAAACCCAAAGATAGGTCAATTTTCATGACATTCATGAAATATCACAGTTCGTGAGTTAAAAAAAGTGTTGAATAAAATAATTACACTTAATTAAATAAGCCTTAAGTGGATCAGGGCATCAATTCTAATTGATTCCAATTTATTTTTTAAAAGATTTGTACTTTTTGTTGATTTCGTTCAATGATGGACTACTGATTTGAAACGGATACCAGGCTGCCCAGAAGTGGATGCTTTTGATACAAATGTATCTACAGTTGTCAGTGAAATTTTTTTTGATGATTTCTCATCTAAATGTTTTTTTATATGTTTATAAATATTTGACAGGGTCCAATAGTATTTGCTACCCATTGGATATGTAGACACTCTTACTTCTAAATGGCAAATAAAACATGGTATTAAAGCAGAGGCATCATTACTCGTGGATGAAGAATCCAGAGCATTGACAGTTATCTTCACATTGAAATCAATTTCTTTATATAATTTTAAATTTTATTTTTTCCTGAGATTCTTTATGTAATTCACTAACTGTTTATTCAGTTTGAGTCGTTCTTCATTGATGTTGAATTCTCGGTTGGATTTGTTCATATCTTGTGAATCCGAGTCAGACTTTTTATTCCTATTAGCAGTTTGTGATTCAGCCTTTCTCTTCTTACTTTGGAGAGACTGATTGGAATAGTTCAGTTTGGTAATATGATCCTTCAAACACAAAAGTGTCCCTCTATATCCACATGGGATTTTAAACTTTTCGTAATTAGAACTGAATAAACCAAAATATGTTTTTTGCTCGTTTTCATCAGTGATATCTATCATACTTGGTAACTCTTCTCTAGCAAATTTCTCCAACTGGTGGATATCATCTTCGGAGGAAGTGGATAAAACTATTCTATTGTTATACCCACTTATATTGAGTAAATTAATAATAAAATCCGGTATATCGAAGGCATATTTGATTTCTTGTAAAAAACCTGCAAAATCAAAATATCACTGTACCTATTTGCTTTTCATCACGTACTTCCATAAAAATAAACGAGGTTTTACTGCCAAATCACCCACAGTAATATTGAGTGAGACTTAACCATTTTTCAATCATTCATAGCATGTCGATTACAATAGATACAGATGCCGCGGGAAATGATTAAAATATTCAAATCCAAAAAAAGAATTAATAGGCACAATTTTTTTTTTCGCAATTTCCAAAATCATTATTTCTATTGAAAAGGGAAACATTCTCAATTGAATATTGATAGAAATATTTTTCTGTGAATTGAAAATAAAATAACTATCTGAATGAAAATGCAAATTTTCAATTTCAGATTTTTTCTTTTGAGTTAGGGTTTTTTCAGAATATCTATCAGATGTAGTTCAATGTCCAGCGTGGCTTTAGCCGGGGAAGTAGTTGTTTTCTGTTAGACATTCACAAAAAATAACTTCATTTATCGTGGATTATTCAATTCACAGAAAAATCTTTCTATCAATATTCAATTGAGAATGTTTCCCTTTTCAACATGAATACCCCACAAGAGGTTATCTTGACGATGGAAGATAGTGACTAAAGTTTATCTTTCAGTCGTAGATGATTCCACATCTGATTTTATGAACATCCTGTTTATATTTTCATCAAATCAATCTATCATACCCCATGACAGGTTTTAATGTCGGAAAACACTAATATCAAAGTGTCTCTCCAAAAGAAATGATTCTAACTTTTTCCATCTTTGCAAAGTGAGATTGCTTCTTGAAAATGTTTCCCATTTCTTCCGGTCTTCCTGATGATCGTGGAAGCGTGAAATAGATTTTCGTCGACAAAAATGTATTGAAGACCTAGTGAATGCGATGTCTCTCCTGCGTCAATGTTACGAATGATTTCTGGTGAGTACTCTCTTTTGGAAAACATTCTTCTTTGTCTCATTCATCTTTATGAGTTCTTAATTGAGACTGGAATAGAAAATAAAATAACTATCAGAATGAAAATGCAAATTTTCAATTTCAGATTTTTTCTTTTGAGTTAGGGCCTTTTCAGAATATCTATCAGATGTAGTTCAATGTCCAGCGTGGCTTTAGCCGGGGAAGTAGTTGTTTTCTGTTAGACATTCACAAAAAATAACTTCATTTATCGTGGATTTTTCAATTAACAGAAAAATATTTCTATCAATATTCAATTGAGAATGTTTCCCTTTTCAACATGAATACCCCACAAGAGGTTATCTTGACGATGGAAGATAGTGACTAATGTTTATCTCTCAGTCGCAGATGATTCCACATCTGATTTTATGAACATCCTGTTTATATTTTCAACAAATCATTATTTCTAATTATTTATTCGTCGAATTAAACGTCTTTTGATAAACCTTAGTCAGCTGTGTGCTCAAACCACCCTGAAGGCCCAACGCTCTACGTGCCCTGAAACTCCTGCGAAAGCAAAAACGAACCATTCTATCCAGTTACTGATCATGTTCGTGCGTCCTCTCCTCCAACTTCAATCATAAATTTAAATCATAACACCGTCGTCAACGGCCGCCGACCGCCGAAACCCATACCACAAAAGCTATATATTAAATATATATACTCTGTAGGTACTTCTAAACTAAATGTTATCACTTATTCCATCATTGCCACGAAAAATTCAAATAATGCCCGGTTTGTTAATATATAACTTCTAAGTATTAATTATATGTAATTAGATAAATAACATAAGATTGAAATGACGAAGAAGTCACAAAACTTACCTGTTGAAGACATCGTTTTGATAAGAAACAATAAACTGCCACTAAAGTATCAAGTTCACCAGTTCACTTCGAATATTACCTACAACACACACACTAACGAATTATGCAAGAAAATGTCTGTAAACATAAATTGTAGACTGAACTGCATCACAAATATTTCAAATATATTCGAGGGCTGAAAAGGATATTGTAATATTTAAACTGTAATGAAATACTGAAAATTATATTGAAATATTTCAAATATATTGTGGATATTTTGATAGTGAAAATAATATTTAAAGTATGGAGTGGATATTTTTTGGAATTAAAAGTAATATTTAAAGTATGAAGCGGTATTTGTTGATACTGAAGAACTGAAACTGATATTAAAATAATTCAAGTATATTTGAGATATTTTGGTACTTAAAGTCGTATTGAAATAATTTAAGTATATTTAAGATATTTTGGTACTTAAAGTCGTATTGAAATGTTTAATTGTCTGCATGTACACCTATTTAAAGAGTTGTTTCCCCCTCGTCAATATCCTTCATTTTGCTATCCTTAGGGGTGGATTTCATCTTTCATATTCAAATGGGACCAACTTCGAAGTACACCCTATCCACTGAATAATTATCGGAATTGGACGTCCCAGTAAAAAGTTATGCGTGATCATACATAAAAAAAAATATACGCGTCGACTAGAGAACCTCCACCTTTTTGGTTTCGTCGGTTAATAAACATTATTTAGATACAGTGGTATATTTTTTGATATAATAAACCCTTAATTAAAACTCAAAGTTTTTATTTTCTCTTAATTATAACTTATCAGAATTTATTTTAACCTGATTTAAATTGAAAAAAATCATTTAAATCATGTATTTTCATCAATTGAAAGCTGAAATTTGGTATGAAGATGTTCTTGCCCGAATTCGACCATTAGGCTGTCATCTGTCAAACGGAAGTGTCACTATTGAAAAATGACAAACTATATCGTACGGAACTTAACTTGCAATATGTCATTTGAAAGCTCTTGAAAAACAGTCAAAAGTATTTCTCCAACTGACATCTGTCAAAAATAAAAAATGTCAAAGGTCAAAACGTTGCCATTTAATTATTCAAAATCTATCGGATGGATTAGAACTAAATTTGGACGGGAGCAACACAACAACAGAATTAAATCAAGTCTGCAGTTGGAGCTTTCCACCGTTTTCCAGTCTGGCGTTACGAGTGTTTTATTTTTCTACTGTGCGTTACCATCCGAGACGTCCGCTCACCCAGGCTTTGACTAGGACGACCCGCGTTTGGTGTAGGACCGTTCATTTGACTGGGGTCAAATATCTCACTTAGTTCAATTGACCGGAAAATTGACTGTTGAATTCGATCAAATTGACTTCGTACAGCCCTAAAATGTTTTATCAATGTTTTATTTCAAAATAACCCCATTCTCCCAAGGCCCGTACCGGTCAAGTTCTGCAAGTCAGCTGATTTTTTTAATAAAAAAATGCATTTCGCATTATAAATGGCATTTTTCATGAAATCAACACGAGATTATTTTGATTATATACTTACCTCGAAATTACTTCAGCCAATCAAATGCATTTATCTAACCAATTAAATCGGCGAATTACGAACATGTTGCTTGTATATTTGCGAATATACGCGCTACTTGCTATAAAACAGGTATTACCATTGTTTATACCAAACCTATCGAAATAATTCAGTCACTGTCAAATGATGTCAAATTAAAAATGATGTCATATATAGTTTTCCCAATATCAATTGCAGAAGCATTAAAAAGTCTTGCGGCGAAATCCTGTGAGCAGCAGTGGCGGAGATAACTAATTTTATTTAGATATTTTAAGATTTTAAAAATACTTCATAAATAATGAAAAATGAAAGTAAATTAAAGACAAGTTTTTATTTATACAAATACATTAAGAAAGAAAAATAATTCCTTTCTTTGTTTGATCTAGGTTATTCTGTAACAGATACAAATCCTAAAACGTATTTCGATCGGCACACACCAAGACCACAGACGCTATTGGTTTTTAATCTTTCAGAGCTATTAAAACGCAAATATAACGCGTGATTTATGACCTCCCATCGTAAAGACACACCTTCAAGCATTGATGTCCGACTTGATTGGCCCAGACGAATCGGTTGTAGAACAGACAGCAGTCACTCAAGTCCGCGTTGACCAGCGGGCTCTTTGTGCCGACGGCGACTGTATACAAGTAGTACAGATTATTTTTCGTTCCGTTTCTTCGCATATACGCTCGTGTTAGCGAAGTGAGTTTTTATTTGCTCCCTATAGAAACAGCTTCTGCAATTGATATTGGATGGACTATACCACTTGTTATAGATATTTTGGGTAGAGTATACGTTGATATTTTTACGACAAGATTGTTGCAAAATTGCCACTCGACCAAATTTCTTTTAAAAAATACTCCTCCAGCTTCGCATTGCTATTTTTCAAGAAATTTGGTCTCGTGAATTTCTACAACATTATTGACACAAAAATGTAAAAGTATACTCATCAAATATATATCACTTGTGATATAACTACTGAATATCACCTAATCTAATGAATCATAACAGAATAAATCGCGTATTTCAATAACCAATGTAGCAACATAAGAAGCCTAATGGATGGAATTCGTTTCACTTCTGGGACCTGCAAAAATTGCCGTTTAGTGGTCAGCTGAAGAGTTAGATAGCGTGTCCTTTGTGTGGGGTGACCCTAAACTAGAACAGAGCCGTAACATTGTATTGGAACGAATTCATTCGTCCGAAGATACTGAAATTTCGGGAATTTAAATCCTACGTCGTCATTAGCGTCAATTGGTAAGTTGAGTTGACATGAATGAGAACAAATTGCTTCCTCGCTTTTTATTGTGTTATCTTGAAATGTATCGTCTTGTATAAACACGTGTTTTTGCATGGAATAGTCATCATCGAATTAAAATTGGAATTTACTCGCCAAACGACCAACTTTCAGACTTGTTCATTTTGGTCCTTCGGGCATGCGTTTTGGAGCGGCGTAATTGGAAGGGCGGATTTTAGGTTAGATGTTGTGGACGTTGGTAGATGCCTCTGGAGGTATTCTGATCCAGGAATCTTTTATTTTTTATCATTTGATTTTTGCAGTTCGATCTTTTTTACAAGCTTTTATTACTTGCTTCGTCCTATTTAGCTGAAATTTGGCAGGGGTTCATAATACCGGTGACAATGAATTATGAAAGTTTTGTTAGAGAAAAACAAAATGGCGGTCAAATGGCGGACGAGTTTTGTGATTATGGTACGACATTCAAAATTGGTATGTGGGGTTTTCGGTGTCGGAGATTATGATTTTTTTGTCAAAATTTATAAATTTAAGATGGCGGCTCCAAAATGACGGAGGAATTTTGTGCTTATGGTCCGATTCTATTTAAAATTTGTATGAGGGGATTTTTGGAGTCTGAGATTATGATTTTTTTGTTAAAATCATGAAATTGAAATGGCGGTCACGGAATTTTTGTTATAGAAAAAAAAAATGGCGCTCCAAGATGGCGGCCGAGATTTAGGTTTATGGTCCTATTCGATTCAAAATTGGTATGTGGAGGTTTTCAGGGTCAAAGATTATGAATTTTTCATCAACATTCACAAATTTAAGATAGCGGACGAGTTTTGTAATTATGGCCCGATTCGATTCAAAATTGGTATGTCGGTGTTTTTGGGGTCAAAGATTATGAATTTAGTTGGAGATTATTGATTTTTAAATTAAAATTCATAAATTGGAGATGGCAACTCCAAGATGGCGGATGAGTTCAACTTTAGATGGTCTCCTCATTGAAGGAGTAGATAGCTCAGAACTTATAGGAAAAAGGCATCATAATAAAGAACTCGCGGAATAACCTACGTCACACATCCAAAGCAATTATTTTTTACTTTTTAGTGCATTTGACTGAAAGCTTGTCTTTAAAAAGGGTTTTTTATTAATTATTTTATTAGTCGAAATTTTTTACATATTTTTTCCCTATTAGTCGGTTTATTTTCGATACAATATTAACCAAACCAAATGCAAAATGCATTTTACAGGGCACTTTTCTGAATAGTTTTCTGTGAGACGATTTTACTCGCGATGATTTTTAACCTCTCTCCTAATCAGATGAACCGATTTTGATTTTTTGTTTGAAAGGTGACTTGATCGAGAGTATTACTGGCTATGAATCAAGAACATCTGTTCAGCCGTTTGAAGATCATCAGCTCTTTTCTAGTTGATGAAGGGATGTGAGCAACATCCACACAGGTCTGATCGATTCGAAATTTGGTATCCTTACTTTTTAGATTTTTTATGTGTCGATGGTTTTTCTGAATATAACCTAATATGATGAAATATTTCCCATATTTTGTCTTGTCTGTATCTTTATGTCGTTTCCGATATAACCCAATGCAAATCTATATATTGTTTTTGTTTCAACTTCGTATAGGGCCCACTTATTTTTAAACTTTGGTCAGTTTTCGAAAAATGTCACAAGATGTAAATTTATTTTCTCTCGTAAAAACATTGGTTGCTTGTTTCAATATATCTTTTATATATATATATATATATATATATATATATATATATATATGACTCAAGTGGTTAGCGAAAAAATGGTGTGCTAGCTTAACTGTTAAGCTGGCACAACCATTTATAACTTATTACCCAAAATAGTTATGGAAATGATTCAAACGCTCAATTTTTTAACTTTTTATGAGCTCTCGAATAATATAAAAATAATTTGAATTCGAGAGAATTTGAGGGTTTTACAATCGCTTGAAATTGAAAGAATTTAGTTTTTCAATATACATACAATATACAGGAAATGACAAAATATTGATTCGAAATGCGTTTTCGTCAACCTACTATTTAATAACCTCAGCACAATCGCTTGAAATGAAAATAATTTCATTTTTCATTATGCATTTTCCAACAATAGTACAGTTGTGATAGGAAATACCAAAGAAATTTTTTTCTAGAGCCAGAAAATGGCAAAATATTGATTCGAAATGCGTTTTCGTCAACCTACAATTCAATAACTCCAGCATAATCGCTTGAAATGAAAATAATATAATTTTTCATTATGCATTTTCCAACAATAGTACAGTTGCGATAGGAAATACCCTAAGAGAATTTATTTTAGAGCCAGGAAATGGCAAAATATATTGATCCGAAATTTGTTTTCTTCAACCTACTATTTAATAACCCCAGCAAAATCGCTTGAAATGAGAGGAATTTAATTTTTCATCATGCACTTTCCAACAATAGTACAGTTGCGATAGGAAATATCCGAAGATAAAATTTGGCAAAATAGTGATTTGAAATGCATTTTCGTCAATCTATTATTTTATATTTTTATCAAAATATTTTTTTAAAGCGAAATGTGTATTGAAATGGAATATAAGTATATCCATGCGAATGCACTGAAATATGGCTCGAGGCTTGAGTACTTGAACACATGATTCCAAATTTCTTTTGTGAGAGCATTATTGAAATTGAGAATGGCTTGTCAACAAGCTTTAATCAATTAAAGCTTCTTCTGATTTCAAAGGTTTTTCTGATTTCTGTTCAGGAATCTCCAACAGTACGGTACGGTGATCAGTCAAATCAATGTCAACGACACAAACCACCGTGTCTGGTACGTTTGTGAAAATGTTATCAATGATAGTCGCAGAATGATGAGTGATTCTCGTAGGCCAGGCTGTACTATTGTTGGAAAATAAAATTATCTTCATTTCAAGTGATTGTGCTGTGGTTATTAAATAGTAAGGTTGACGAAAGCGGGGTTTTTGTTGGAAAATGCATATTGAAAAACTAAATTCCTTTCATTTCAAGCGATTGTGCTGGGGTTATTAAATAGTAGGTTGACGAAAACAAATTACGGATCAATATTTCCTGGCTCGAAAAAAATTTCTCTTAGAGTATTTCCTATCGCATTTGTACTATTGTTGGAAAATGCATGATGAAAAACTGAATTTATTTTCATTTGAAACGATTGTGCTTGGGGTTATTAAATAGTAGGTTGGCGAAAACGCATTTCGAATCACAATTTTGCCATTTTCTGGCTCTAAAAAAATTTATCTTCTGGTATTTCGCACTCTTATTGGAAAATGCATGATAAAACTCTTAATTATATGCATTTCAAGCGATTGTGTTGGAGTTATTAAATAGTACATTGACGAAATCCCATTTCAAATCATTATTTTGCCATTTCTTGATACTAGACAAATTTCTCTTTGTACTATTGTTAGAAAATGAGTAGTGAATGCATTTCGAATCACTATTTAGAATAGAAAACAGCAGTCCTATTATTTCAAGCGATTGTGCTGGAGTAAGTATATCGACGAAAAGGCATTTACAACAATAATACAGATCTGGAATAAGATTATAGACATATAGTTCAGTCGACCAGTACAAAATATAACAGATATACGTGAAGGATAATCAAGTATTTAACTGGATCACTGTATAATGTTGTAGTCCAGTTAAATACTTGATTATACATCGCGCATATCTGTTATACTTGGCAGTCGCTGGAAATGTGTTGATTTTTGCTAAAAAATATCATTTTGAATTCCGAGTAGGAATTTTCGAGAATTTTAGGTACTGCATGCGAATTCGGCCCTCGTAAAACTCTCAAATTCTCTCGAATTCAAATTATGTTTATATCATTTGTGAGCATGTAAAAAGTTAGAAAATTGAGCGTTAAAATCAATTCCATAACTATTTTGGGTAAAAAGTTATGAATGGTTGTGTAAGCTTAGCTATCACAACACCATTTTTCGCTAACCACTTGAGTTAGAAAATTTTGGTTCGTGTTAGAAAATAGTTAATAAATAGTTATTAAATACTGGATGATTTACAATTGATTGTGCCGAAACGGCTGTGTCAGTTTTATATACGTGACGCGCCTCCCAAATCGAAGTCTTTCATACACTGTTCTCTTCTATGCACAAAATCCTTTATGCAAAGTATGAACGCGGCTATTTTTTCCTTCACAGAAAAAATGATTTTTTATGTTTTATGAGGGTGGAACCACCCCTTGGGCGCCTCTCAAATCAAAGTCGTTCATACAGTGTAGTCTTCTTATGCATAAAACACTATCTGCAAAGTATGAACACGGCTATTTTTTTTCCTTCACGGAAAAATCGATTTTTGTATGTTTTATGAGGGTGGAACCACCCCTTGGACGTCTCCCAAATGGAAGTCGTTCATACAATGTACTCTTCTTATGCATAAAACAGTTTCTGCAAAGTATGAACGCGGCAATTTTTTTCCTTCACAGAAAAACCGATTTTTTATGTTTTCATAAGGGTGAAACTACCCCTTGGACGCCTCCCAAATCGAAGTCGGTCATACAGTGTACTCATAAAACACTCTCTGCAAAGTATGAAAGCGGCTATTTTTTTCCTTTATAGTTTTTTTTTCTTCAACTATCAGTATATTAGAGTATAACTGGAAGCTCATTAAAGGTTCAAACGTCTTTTAAGGCAATGTATGTGAACATCACTAACGCGACACGCGATAGCTGTGAGAAACTAATTACCATCTTTTCAAGACAATATTCAATGGATTTTATTTATAGCCGCCGCCACTGGTCGTTTGGCTGCTGGGAAGAAAGTGGCTGTTAACTTCCTACTGGTATCCACAATATTGATTTTGTTATCCCCGAGTTATAAATTCATGCCACAGTGGCAGTAAAAAAATATATAGGCAACAAGAAAAATCACTTCAATTTTAAAAACATTTCGCTATATAATTGAGTTGACGATTTTTTTGAAAAATGTTATAGACAAAAAAATTTTTATACAATGAAAAACTTTTTAGCTAAAAAATTAACTCGACGAAATAAAAAACCTTTTTAGTCCTAATAACTAAGCTCCTAAACTAATATAAGTAACTAATTTTGAGTAGGCGCCAAACAAACAAACGAGTAAATTAATCGTTGATTGTTTGTTTGGCGCCGACTCAAAATTAGTTTGGAAGCTTAGTTATTAATACTAAAAGGGTTTATTTCATTATTCGCTTTTCAATTTCTTTTTTCGTCGGTTTAATTTTTTGTTGAAAAGTATGTTTTTTGTGGCTAAAATCTACTTATTACTACCTACTTGAATAACTCCAGGTCTCCATTATGTTGTAGTGTCGTCAAAACCACATATGTGTGGCAAGTTTCAACAGAATCGATTCACAGGAGAAAAATCAATGATCCCCTATCTTTCTACCCCTGGGGGTGGATTTCAAATTCAGACGGGACCAACTTCAAGGTATACCCTCTCCAAGGTCGAGGGTCTGGAACTAACAAAATCATTTCTACCTTACCTTCTGTAGAGCAGGGGCCTTTTTCTTGTCACCATTGACTGGAGTATATTGGTTCAAATGGGAATTTTTCAATTATAGTATTATATATTTTTTGATAAATACATCAAAATACTGATTTGAGTAAACATATTCCTTTCGATTGTTGATTGGTGGGAACTCGGTCTGAATATTGAAGAAAATCAATTGCTAAATGGTCGACGTTTCGAAACTTTTATTGTTTCATCTTCAGGACCCAATAAAAGTTTCGAAGCGTCGAGAATTTAGCAATTGGTTTTCTTCAATATTCCGACCAAATTCCCACCAATCAACAATCGAAATAACTTTCAACGGTCGCTATCCTATTCAATTGAACATATTCCATTGTTTCCATACACAATTTTTGAGAAGCAATTGTCAGAAAAACAATTACTTTTGTGAAATTGATACCAACCCAAAAGAAATAAGTCTAGATGATCTTTATCGAATATTATTAATTCACAACACTTTAGCATCAATCATTTTTCCTGGCATTTTCCGTAATACCTAAATGACGTTGAAAACAATTTCATCGTATCTGACGAAAGTTCCATCCTCTTCTTATTATTGATTTCAATGTATCATTACACTGTTTGACCTTGATATCCGTCGTTAGCATCAATCGAGCTTATATAACAATTCAATTGTACTTTGCACGATGGAAACTGAAACAGTAATTAAAAATAACCTTCCTGGTTGAGATTGTATGTTTTCGTTTTGTTTAGTTAGCTAGTCAAGTATGCTATGCCGAGATAGCGAAACGAGTGTTTTGTTTACCCTAACACGTCGTTAAAGGTTCCCAACGATCCTAGCATTGGAGTCTGTTGTTGATTTTTAGTACATTTTTATGAGGATATGCTAATAGTGCAACGCTTGAAGCACATAAACCGACAAAGAACCGGCAGGAGAAAATGAAGGAGAAACAGATGGTATTTGTTCAATTTGTGGCATTCTAATCAAACCTAGCACAGGTGATATATTCATCGGATCACTAAATATATAATATTGCCAGACTTCCGACTTTGTTTTTTTTTTAGTGATGCTTCCCTTGTTTCAATAATAATACTTAGCGTTTCTTTCGTCTCATCTCGACTATCCGAACCATTCGCTTGGTTCAAGAACGGCGAGGAAAAGGGTCATCGAAATTCATTTTCCAGTATGTGTGAATGCGTATTTATGTAATATGTACTGCATCTGATAAATATTTCGGAATAAATACAATATACAAAATATTATAATTATTTTAAAATCTTCATATATTCATTATAATGAATCTATTTGGTATATCATAGGATGTGAAACAAATATATATATATATTGTTATGGTTTGATATTTTGAAATATGTATTTTTTTTAATTATTATAATTAATATATTTTTGCCTTGTGTTGGGCGACATTTGATATGGTTTGATATTTTGAAAAATCTATAAATTGTTAACTTAAAATGAAGATAGCTAATTATTTTTGGTATTCTTTGAGAGCCAAATTTATATGATATAAATAGATATTTCTGACCCTGTAATAATAATTGTCAGCGAACGTCACTGTTCTCTCGTCACGCTACCAACAATTATTATTTTCTTCGCCACAGCTAACAACAGTCGGTACGCCCTTGTCTCATATAGTCGGTTCAAAAGGAATTTGGCCACTGGTGGCTAACTTCAGTTTACTGAATGATCTTAGTTATGTTAGTTGATCATTGTGAGAAAATAAACAAACCAAATATCAAAAACAATTATCTCCTTTATTCAGGAAGACTTAAAAATACCTGGCCTACGAGAAATAACTTATGCTAGAGTGAATCAAACAATTATTCACGGATACTCATAAAATGCATATCATGGATAGATAAACAGAACCTCACTTTCTCTGTGAGAGTAATTTTCTGTTATTGTTCATAAGAAAGTGACATAGAGTTCATCGATTGTGAAAAATGTTATTTGTGAAATAGTTCAGGACCGGGAAAGCACTATTAAAGGTTTTATACCTGGTTGGAACTGTTGGTGTTCTCAACTATACCATAAAAACAGGAAGTCTCCTCTCTCCAGCCTTCGTTGGGACTGCAAAAACCATGTTTCAGGAACGTATCGATGCGGGACTCAGCTTTTGGAATCGTGGATATATTATATCATTAAGGTAATCTTGTTTTGTTAAGCAAATGATGGAATTATTCCATTTTTCTTTTAGTGAAATTTTGTGCGTGCTTCCGCTTTGGAAAATATTTTCGATCTCCTCGAAGCTTTGTTTTTCCGTCGCTTCGCAACATCTTGCCCTTGTTGTTGTTCCATTTGAAATTTCGAATTCGCGCACCAAATTGTCACTTTGCACTGTTTATATTAATGTTGCACAATTTATACACACAATTAAATTCCCATTCTTATCATTAATTACAAGTTTGAATAATAATTGCTTATGATACCTTCTCTTTGCCATTCTCTCACAATTTCCAACTTTTCATTTGATCATCTCTTCTCTGATTGGCTATCTTTCATAAAGACGTTTGCTGTTCTCTCATTGGCTAACTTTTAGTTTGCTACAATTTCATGTACAGAGTGTTTCAAGTTTATAAATGTGTTGATTACTTTTTATTCATGATAATTTTGTAAATCTTGACTTTTAATTGTCTTTTGACAATTATGAGTTATGATAATTTTGCAGTGTATATAATTGACTGTTTTATAGTACTTTGACATTTTTATCTATCCATATCATACCTAGGCTCATAAAATACAATGAATTTTTAAAAGCTATTTACAAGCAAACTCTTGAAATTGATAATTATTTATTATTTATTCTTTTTGTGGCTTTTTTGTCTTTTAAAATTTACAACTGGCATAACATAACATATATATTATATATATATATATATATATATATATTATTACCTACCTAGCTTTGAAATTAATTTTCAGCCACTTCCAGGCGTCCGAATTATTTGAAATTTGGCACACGTATTAAGAAGCGATGACAATACAATCATTTCCAGCTATAACCTGGTATTCTCACCAAGATTGTCAGAAGAACAAAAATTATATTACAAAGATATGGTGAACACGCTGGTTGGTCTCGGTACATTCACCAAAATTTAATAAAAATTTCCATTCCATATGGATGAATCAATCGAAGAGTTTTTCTTTTGTAGTCTTTTTTAGTCTTTTGTAGCAGTATCGACTAAAAAGTTAAAAATTAAATCATAAAAAACAAAAAATACGCTCATATGGCAATAAGGACTAAGAAATAAAGTCATTGACCAAAATATTTCCTCTTATGTAAAAAAAGCGTGGGGTGGTATTTACTTACTTTTCATAATATTAAGATAATTGATATCGAGCACCTCACTTACTAACTTACATTAACTAGTAAAATTTTGTATCAAATACACCTCTAAAAATTGATAAAACCTAAGCCAATATTTGTCGATTAATTGTAAATTTTTCGAGACCATAATTTTTTTTCGAGCTTTTAATTTTTTCATAGGGGGTGGCTGTGCTAACTTGATATCAAGTTAGCACTGCCACTACAGTAAATTGATAAGTGAAAGTTGAATTTCAATAATATTGTTATTAAAATATGTCGTATGATTGTCAAAATCCATTGAACATAATAAAAATGCACTGAAATATAATTTAATGGAAATACCGGGTGACACAGGATATCGGGCCACCCCTGTAACTTCTGCATTCGTGAACGGATTTTTCTGGGATTTAGTTAGTTATATAAGCCACTATTTTGGATTTGATCACATTACTATACAATATGGCGGACTTCCGGTTTTTCTGGAAATGCCAGTAACTTTGTTGTTTCAAATGGAACACCCTGTATATTTTTACATATTCAAGTTCAACTGGTCAAAACAAGTCCAATCCTTATGTTAAATGTCATTTTTTTTAAAACAATTGTTTTTTTTTTTTAATTTTACAATTGAGATTTGGTCGAAGCTATTCACAATGAGTCGCAAATAACAGAAAAACTTAATTTTTTCTGAAAAATTAGTTTATGTGTTACTTACTGGTTAATCAATTCAGTCACATTACTTTTGATCAAAAATTCATTTTTTTCAAATGGAACCCCTATGGGCCACCTACCTGTCCCTCTAGAACATACATTGAGGAAAAAAATGACATATCATTTTTGTATTTCGGTGCAGTAACAAATGGTATAAATTCAAAAATCTACAACTAGTTCATGAGTTTCCTTGCAGTTCGAATAATTTTTCAACTTAGTAAGCTGTGGAAAACAACATTTCTGAATCTTGTCAACTAATTGTGTAAGTTATACTTATAAGCACGATATTGGTGTTTTTTTAAATTCTTCTTGCGTTTTCTCGACTTACATTGCATTGGTATTCCAATTCCCGCGTCGAAGCGGTTGGATCAAAATCAACATAAGCAAAACGTTCATTTCTGCCTCCTCACTTACGATCATCTCCATTATTGGGTTCTTTTCTGTGTGGGTATCGTTCAGCGTATAACTGACAAGCGGCGACACTGTTTTAAAGACATTCTCCATATAATACCATATCAACCTGTTCACTTCTTGTGAACCTATAATTTTGATTTTGAGATGAAAGATGACAGCGAAACACAATTAGTTGACAATATTCAGAAATGTTGTTTTCCACAGCTTACTAAGTTGAAAAATTATTCGAACTGCAAGGAACCTCATGAACTAGTTGTAGATTTTTGAATGTATACAATTTGTTACTGCACCGAAATACAAAAATGATATGTTATTTTTTTCCTTAATGAATGTTCTAGAGAGACAGGTAGGTGGCCCATAGGAGTTTCATTGAAAAAAAATAATGTTTGATCAAAATGTGATGTGACTGAATTGATTATCAATAAATGACACATAAAATAATTTTTCAGAAAAAATTATGTTTTTCTGTTATGTGCGACTCATTGTGAATAGCCTTGACCAAATCTCATTTATCAACGATGTAAAATAAAAAAACAATTTGAATTCCAATTGTTTCAAAAAAATTACATTTGACATATGGTTTGGACTTGTTTTGACCTGTTGAATTCGAATATGTACAGGGTGTTCTGTTTGAAAAAACAAAGTTGCTGGCATTTGCAGAAAAACCGGAAGGTCCGCCATATTGGATTGTAATGTGATCAAATCCGAAATGGTTGCTTATATAACTGTCCCGAATTTCAGATGAATCCGTTCACGAATGCAGAAGTTACAGGGGTGGCCCGATATCCTGTGCCACCCGGTATACACCTTTTTATTGATATCTTCTAATGCCCATAAAAATGTCGAGTTCTTGGCAACATCGCATTCATATACTTAAGTATATCTGATTTATGCATTTCACATGGAAAGGCTCACTGGATATCTCTTGAACAATTTTTCTTACAACCGAAAACTTACCTAACAATTATCGAATGACCAAAACATAATGGTCGTGCAATTTTTGAATTTGAAAGAACGCCGCATATTTTTTTCTAACTTGATGTTAAGCAACTTGTCAGCAACTTGACGAATGTGAGTCGAATATCAAATATATTTTTATCAAAATTTGTCCGATAATTGTCTAAATACATTCAACATAATGAAGATACATTAAAACATATTTAACAGTAAGTACATATGAGCATTTTTATATTTCAGTAATGCTCACTGTTAACATTTTTCCTACAGCGAAAACTCACCTGTCGAATGACCAAAACTTAATTGTTAGCTCAAAATCCATATACAGTGTCCGCCAAAAAACTTGCAACCATATGGGAATTTTTTTTATTATTGGTTTCTCAGAAAATTTCATATTTCATAAAAGTTGGTGCATTCGATTTGACTAAATACGCGCATAGCCGTTATTATCAGTAGCGTGCGGTTATGCGGGAATAGACCGTTATTCTAAATTCACTATAGAGTAAAGTGAAATTACTATGGAAAATATCGAATAAATTTATTAAAAAAAGTTGCTTTTGCAATTAAAATATATTCCCAGTTATCCAGTTCAGTCTACCAATTACTAATTTCAATAATTGCTTAATGAGTTGGCTTCATGAATAAATCAACTCATTAAGCAGTAAATGAAATAAGTAATTGGACTAAACTGGATAACTGGGAATATCTTCTGATTGCAAACAATTTTTTATATAAATTTTTTCGATATTTTCTATAGTAATGTCACTTTACTCCATAGTGAATTTAGAATATCGACCGATTCTCGCTTAACCGCACGCCACTGATAATAACGGCTATGCGCGTATTTAGCCAAATTGAATGCATCAACTTTTATGAAGAAATTCAATTTTCTGAGGAACTATTAATAAAAAAATTCCATATGGTTCCAAGTTTTTGGCGGACACTGTATAATCATTTTTGCATTTCCTGTTTCCTCATAGAAAATGAATGTCTTGACAAATAACTTTGTGAGGAGCTACTGTGCATTTATCGCGAAGCTGTTTCTTGATCTACTGGGTATTATTTAATTTATTGCTAAAAAAGCTGAATCATCCATGCTCGGATTATTTTGAAATAAAAAATTAGCCACTGATAAAAATTCTGTATTTAGTGCCCATACCCGTGAGAAATATTACATTTGTTTCAAATAAAATTACTATTTTCTTTTCGAGTTTCTTTTTCAACTGGTTATGTAAATGACCATTGAGTTATGTGGTACATGGATTATGTTGATTCTTTTCATTATCCATAGTGATAACCTATTTTTCAACAGTTTAATATCACAGTTTAAAATTTATTTTCTTTGTTCTTAACTCCAAATCTTCTGAATGCATATTAATTTTTCCTCTATTTCAATTCTAACCCTAAGAATAAGATCATCCATTTTCGGAGGTAATTGAATTTTCCAAGAATGTTTTTATATAACTTTGTCTTAATATGATAACGTTATCACAATATTTGAAGTTACTTTATCTTTTTATAGGCTCTTGTTAACGAAACATTGCGTAGGGACAAGGTAAATATTAGTTTTAACACGGTGTTTGGATGTGTTTTTATTTATAATTCAGGTACGTTGGGGCTTGAAAGAGTCTAGAGAATTTTGTAATCTTTACATTGGAAAGAACTATACGAAATTGGGTATTCCGATTAAAACTTTTTCAGGAACTCATTGAAATTATTTTTGAAGTGATAAATTTCTACTCAGTCATATACTGATGAATTAATTTTAGCTTCGCGAAAGCCCGTGTCAAAGTTATGAGTCAACATAATTAATTCATTTTGAACTCGCTTCATAAAATTGATTTGATGACGGAATCCAACAATACCTTTTTCTTGTTGTAAGAGTATATAAACACTGCAACATATTCTCGGTAGATTCTAAACCTTAAACTTTTTATTTAGAGAACAGTCATTGTAGAACGATCTTTATGAAAGTCATGTTGATTTTGGTGAAAAGTTTCATACCTCATCAGAAAACTCAAAGAATTCAGCGTGGTATAATCGAAAAGAATTAGTAGAGCATGTGGTTGGGATACTGGTCTATAATTCTCCATTCGTGCATATTGGACCAGCTTGTGTACAGTTGTTATCAATGACATTAATAATTTTATTGATATTCAGATTTAGGTACTCTATGATTTAGGTTACAACAATTTCAACTAAAGTGATGATGTCATGATTACAACTTTTCAGTATTGTTATTCTTGTTGTTGTACATTCAAATAGTGCGTTGTTGCATGGAATTTTATCTTTCTAAATTTATGACATTTTCACTCACCAAATTAGAGCTTTATTATCGAAGATTACCACTACACTTTTAATCTGATTTAGTCAGATATTCAGATTTGATTCCTGGTAAAGAGGCCTCTAAACAATGTGATTTGTTTATGTTTCAGGTATTGCTGCGTTTTTCCGAACATTTGTAACAGTTCAGTATCATATAGATTAAGTGGATGACAAGAATTTATTTATTTATGGTATATCAAGGTCTGCGACAATTAAGTAGCATCTGTAAACAACAGAGATAAATGTTTACAACGGGGATTATATCGTATATAATCTGGTGGAGTTTGACATATACTTGATTGAGTGAATTCGAAGGATAAACTTGAAAGGATTGGATAATCTGTATATGTGAAATATTTTGTTAACTGTTTACCTCATCCCAAATATACAGTGCTTTTCTTTAATGCCCCCCCCCCCTTTTATTTTTTGAATAGGTCAACTCAAAAAATTAAATCTTGGGATAATGAAATTGATGCATGAATACTATATTTTGGAGTAAAATTGACAGATGAAACTTTCAAGATGGCGACTGGGCGCCATCTGGGAAAAACATTAAATTAAAAGGGGGGTCTTGTGACACATCCTTTTGAAGCTCCTGACGAATACTTCACAACCCTAGAATATAAAGTCAATATCTTCACCTACTACAAAATGGCGGAACATTTAATAATTACCTGCATACAAACACATTAATATCGATGATACATCTAGAAATATGTGTTTTTCTCTGCCATATGGCAATCCCAACAACCCGATAAGGTTTGATAGGTTATTTTTTGTTTAAACAAAAAATGACAAGAAATGTCAGTGCGACAACGAACATCATTATTGTTCAGTGAAAATATTCTCATTTAGTTTTCGGTTTTACTAGTAAATAGGTGAACTATCTCTAAAATGGTCAATTCTCGTCCAATGGAAGAAAAAATCGAAGCGATTTTTATTTACGGTGCGACGCGTAACTTTCACGAAACCGAAAGAATTTTTAATGATCGTTTCCCGAATCGTCCTATCTGTAGAAAATATTTAAGGGAACTTTTAACCAAATTTACAACTACCGGTAGTGTACAGAACAAAAAGCCCCCAGGTAATCCGTCGATTCCGGAAGAACAGCAAGTTCAAATAATTGGTGAGATGATAGTAAATCCTCAACAGTCTTCTTCCTCCGTCGCGAATGTTTGCGAGGTGTGTCCTTCTACTGTGTGGAGACTTTTGAAGAGGAATAAGTATCATCCATACAAAATCAAAATGGTACACCAGTTAACTGAAGATGACCCTGATCGAAGAACAGAATTCTGCGAAATTATGACGGCAACCATTGCAAGGCATCCTACCTATCTCCACAATATTTGTTTCAGTGACGAATCTACATTTTATCTCAACGGCAAGGTTCACAGACAAAATTGCCGTTATTGGAGTGACACCAACCCTCACATTTTCCGGGAAACTCATACTCAATCCAGAAAAAATTAACGTCTGGGCAGGAATATCGGGAAACCATATTGTAGGACCTCTATTCATTGGACAAAATTTAACAGGGGAACTGTATTTGAATATGCTGGAAAATACTGTTGACCCTCTAATCACCGAAATCGTCGAAGCGAATCCTAATGAATTCGATATGGATATTGTATTCCAACAAGATGGAGCACCACCACATTACTACGGACAAGTAAGAAACTATTTGGATAATACTTTCACCGGTCGTTGGATTGGCCGTCGAGGTCCTACGGAATGGCCAGCTTGCTCGCCAGATTTGACACCTATAGACTTTTTTTATGGGGCTATTTGAAGCAAAAGGTGTACGAAACTGAACCTGCTTCAATATTGGATATACGGCAGAGAATAATGAATATTTGTAGAAATATCGACGTTAATGTGTTCGAAAATGTTTGGCGTGAAATATCGGATAGGCTGTTCTTATGTCAAGCAGTTCAAGGCAACCATTTCGAGCATCTTCTGAACTGAACTCAGCTTCTTTCCTCAAATTATGAACTTAAACGTCGATGTATTCAGGCAATTATTAATTGTTCCGCTATTTTGTAGTAGGTGAAGATATTGACTTTATATTCTAGGGTTGTGAAGTATTCGTCAGAAGCCTCAAAAGGATTTATCACAAGACCCTCTTTCAATTTTTTTTTCCTAGATGGCGCCTAGTCGCCATCTTGAAAGTTTCATCTGTCAATTTTACTCCAAAATATAGTATTCATGCTTCAATTTCATTATCCCAAGTTTCAATTTAGTTGACGTATTCAAAAAATAAAAGGGGGGGCATTAAAGAAAAGCACTGTATATGAGTATGGAGAGTTTTTTTACACGCATTCACTTCGATTTTTCGATTGGATTTTTGGCAAAACCGCGTCGAGGTGAAAATTGTACCGTTTAATGGTTGAAATAATAGTGGAAATGTGTCATTTTACGAAAAAGTGGTTAGTTGGCCTGATTGCTGAAAACGCCAATTTGACCTTGATTTTATCAAAAACTGTCAATTTTTGGACCTTGCGCCCATGGAGATATCTAATCAGGACATCGATTTCTACAATATCCTAAAGTTTCAGCCGATTTCACCGAGAGCCACTTTTCATAAGGTTTCTTGTAGGTTCGTTTGGCAGGTGTTCATAATTACGGTGACAATGCATTATGGAATTTTTGCTAGAGAAAAAACAAATTGGCTGCAATATGGCGGACGAGTATTGTGATTATGGTTCGATTCTATTCAAAATTGGTATGTGGAGGTTTTCGGGGACAGAAATCACGCATTTTTTGTCAAAATTCGTGATTTCAAGATGGCGGCTCCAATATGGCGAGTTTTGTGGTTATAGCCCGATTCCAATAAAAATTTATATGTGGGAGTTTTTGGCGTCGGAGATAATGATTTTTTTGTCAAAATTTACGAATTGAAGATGTTGTGATTATAGCCCGATTTCATTAAAAATTGGTGTGTGGGGGTTTTTGGGGTCGGACATCATGATGTTTTTATCAAACTTCTTGAAGATGGCGGCCCCAATATGACGACGTGTTTTATTATTATGGCCCGATTCCATTCAAAATTGTTATGTGGGTTTTTTGGGATTGGAGATTATCAATATTTGTCAGAATTCAAATAAGATGACGGATTTCATGAATGATTGAATTGAATAAAAATGATTGAAAAAAGTTTTTTAGACAAGCTTTTATATGTACAAATGCACTAAGAGTGGTTTCGGATCCCACTATAAAAGGTAAGGCACCCGTGATCTTAACTCGTACAAGTTTTCATTAACTTCTGAGGGTTGATCAAACAACTAAGAAAGCGATTAAAAACAATTTTACAATTTTTACTAAAAAGGAACAAATAATTTCATTCATTATTTGACCTAGGTCATTCGGTGAGTAGCAGATTCAAAAGTATGCTTCGAATATTTATTCTCTTATGCGTTGAAAATTGAGCATGCGTAAATGAATTAGGCAACATACATTCCTTCTATGAACAAAAGGATTAACTAACCTAAATGAGCCACTCATAATGCGGATGGAGACTGCAGCATCCGAATTTGAATATTTTCATTGTCTTTTCCAGAAACAGTGTCTTATCCCGTCAATTCTCCGTCGAAACGAGAACAAAAGATTATACCCACATCACGAGAGCAGTTGAGTTTTCCGTAATGAAATCCGCCGGCAGTTCGAGCTAGTTACACTCGAAATACAGAGAAGACGCTGCCGTATGCATTACATAAATTGTTGCATACGACTTGATTCCTTTTACTACACAGACCAACGATGTCGTGACACGATAGTTTATCTCGAGATGTTCTCTTCCGATGCAGGCTCACCACTGTACGAGATTGCGTGGGTGGTTGTAAACTCGACAAAGTCCGTGATCTGATGTGAAATTTCTTTCGTCGTATCGAGGCTACATGTCAATTCTCTTGAACGATACTTGAAAGTCAGGAATCGATCTATCAAAAGCATTCGATACCATTAACCCAAACATTATCGAAAGCAAACTCTACTCTTTAGGATTTCGTGGTAACTTTCTGTCGTGGTTAGTCTCATACATGCGCCTTAGAAAAAAATATAGGTCTGAATTCTATTCTATGGGCCTGGGAGTTCCTCAGGGTTCCATCTTAGGTCCACTGATTTTTTTATTATTCATAAACGATCTACCACTTCATATAAGCACACAATGTATAGTTCTCTATGCTGATGATTCAACTTTGGCTGCTGATGCTGACAGTCCCGAGGAACTCCAAGGTAAATTAAATATATTGTCAAAGGAATTCACAACCTGGTGTGAAAAAAATTCTTTAATTGTGAACTCAGACAAAACGGTGTGTATGCAGTTCTATCGCAGATCAAAAATTGTAACAAATTTTCAAGTAAGAGTGATGGATGATGTAATTAATCTCTCTGAAAATACTAAATTTCTCGGAACTTTCGTAGATATGGGAAGCAAATATAAATGCTGTTTGTAAAAAGTTAAATAGTGGTTATTATGCCATTCTACAACTGAAAAATATTTTTGATATAACTCAACTGATCAATATTTATTATGCCATAATCTACTCAAACTTCTCCTGTAATATCAACATCTGGGGCAGCTTCAGCAACTCCAACAGAATATTTATTCTACAGAAAAGAGTCATCAGACTCATTTTCAATCTAAAGATTAGAAATTCCTGTAGGGAATATTTTAAAAGATTATTTTAAAAGACATCCATGTATATATATTTTTAAATGTATAATGTTATTTCTGAAACAGAAACATATGTACGACACTGTTTCCCAACATCATAACTATTCCACTAGAAACGGAGATCTCATCAGGATCCGACTCATAACACATCATTCTTTAAGAACAGTCCGTCATATACAGGAATTACATTTTTCAACAATCTTCCAACTGATCTAAGGAAAATTCAAAACAAAAATATGTTCAAATCAAAATTGAAGAAATATCTGCAAGAAAACTGTTTCTACAGCATTTCTGAATTTTTAAACTCGAGATAAAATGTTAGTTCTGTCTGTGTATATATGACAATTATATTTTACATTTGATATGTTTTAAATTCGAGATAAAATGTTAGTTCTATCTGTGTATATGTGACATTTATATTTTGGTATTTTTGATTATTTGTCTACCTTTTTGTGTTCTTGACGTATCCTATATCATGTATTTGATCTTAAAGGATTCAATAAATTATTATTATTCTTAGAAACTGAACCCATCAGACCCACCCCGAAAGATTTTTAATGTCTAGCTTTAATAAGAAATATACATTAGTATTTGTTATCGTGTAATTCTATGGTTTTTTATATCAGTTGTGCAGAGTATGGCACAATGTCTTTCTCAAATGCAATTTTTGTGTGTGATTTCTTATTGAACATGATTGTCAACCGCACTCATGCACCAAATAATGGTGACTGTTTTTAAGAACCCATATACATATGACAATCTGGAAATCCTGAATTGAACAATATTCCCATTAAGTTTTTTCGGGTAGATGAGCAATGTACTCAATTTGTGTTTATTGACTCGCAGTTCAATGTGATAATAATGCTGCATTAACCTAGCTTTTGTTTTATTGGACTGTATTCATTTTCATCAATATTGATTCTTATCATCGATTCTAGAACTTCAGATCATTCAGTCGGTAATGAGCTGAATAGCCTAGCAGCGAACCAGTTCTACAACTTTAACTTAGTAAGCTGTGGAAAACAATTGTCAACTAATTGTGTTTCGCTGTCATCTTTCCTCTAAACTCTCGAAAATTAGTTAACTTCCGAGAATTAGTAGAAATGGAAAATGAAAATGATAGGTTTTCGAGAGTTGAGATGAAAGATGACAGCGAAACA
Organism: Gonioctena quinquepunctata; assembly: GCA_018342105.1. Classification (NCBI taxonomy): domain Eukaryota; kingdom Metazoa; phylum Arthropoda; class Insecta; order Coleoptera; family Chrysomelidae; genus Gonioctena; species Gonioctena quinquepunctata. The sequence continues at coordinate 526,726 of JAFIRS010000152.1, read as the reverse complement.
CAATCAGTTGACGAAATTCAGAAATGTTGTTTTCCACAGCTTACTAAGTTGAAAAATTATTCGAACTGCAAGGAAACTCATGAACTAGTTGTAGATTTTTGAACGTATACAATTTGTTACTGCACCGATATTGCATTTATATTGTATCATGATGGCTGATTATTTTCATTTGGGTGTTGCCGCTTATGAAGATGATATAGAGGTGGTAGAATTTGTAGAACGTGGCTTTCCACGACAAATCAAAAATAGAATGGATTTATTTCATATGTATAGTGACATATTCTTCATTCGAAGATTTCGTTTGACGAAGGAGACAGTATTGGATTACTTCCAAGAATTGAGCTACATCTTGAATTACCATTTGATATTTAGGTATAATCATTGTTATATTGTATTCATAAAGTAGATTTATTATCCCAATTATTTTTGCAGTAAACATTCATTAACCCCTATGAATGATTAATAATCACCTGATGTTCTATTCGTCAAACAGTCATATGCTAATCATAGCACATCATCTGTCTGGTACCAGGTCATGCTAATCGTCTCCCATTTTCATCTTCAATTTTCAACATTTCTAAAGATGAAAATACCACCATTTGTATCTTTCATACGAATAACAAATAACTATTCAGATTATTATCTTTTTTATAAAATGACAAAAATTATTAAATTTTTCTACGTTCATGCAAAAAAACAAAACTTCATTGAACTATATTTAGCGAAAAAACTGGTTCTTTATTGCACTAGTGCAATACAATTTTTATTGCACTCATCTTTCATCTTTCTAATCGACGCCATATTTAGTCTATTTTCTGTGATATTGTATAAAATTTCTAACGATTCCATATTTTATATTATTTTCATTCATATATATTACATACTGGATTACAAAATTACTAGAAAATGCAATTTATCAAAAAAAAAGTTGAGAGGTGTCAAGGGACACCCGGATGGAACGAAGTTCCTTTCGATTAATTAGTGAAGGAATTGTAATAATTTTTTTAAAAGTTATAATAATATATTTTTATTATTAACAAATATAATGTAATATAAACTTAATCAGTAGTACATACGCATTGATATTGTAATATTAAAATATAATTTGCTTTTAAATTTATTAAAGTTATGACGCGTACACTTGCTAAACACACAATAATGGAGAGATTATAACGCGTATGACTCGGTTAGGACAATAGTAAAGAGAGGTTATAATACGTACTTGCTAAAAATACATAAGCATTTATTATTGTCTGTATAAAATCTCTACTTACCTTACTCCATCAGCAATATCCGGAACTTGTGCAGAAACACTGTCAGGATTCATTATTGTTATTATTTTTTATTATTTATTATGTACAAAAAACCTGTATACACTCAACACAAATAATCGTCGCGACACCACACTGTTCAATGAGAAATAGAAAGACGAAACGAGAATAACTGGCTTGCTTTCTATGAGAGAGAGAGAGAGAGAGAGAGAGAGACAGATAGAGAGAGAAACACGCGCACGCCGCACGGCTTACAACTATAGCGAAAGTCTCGTTACAACTTTTGGTCTTAATTTATTCCGTCTAGCCCCCTTTCGCAACGCACGATAAGGAACTTCGTTCCAATAAAGTTTGAGTTAAATTGTTATTAACCTAACCTAACTTTCTCAATGCAAATCGATAGTGCTAATTAATTATTTAATATTTTGCTAGTAAATTACGCTTTTTAATTTCCTACACTTATTTTCCACCAAAATCAAACGTTTTTTTGTTTTTGCATGAACGTAGAAAATAGTTATTCAGAACAAGAATATAAAGCGACTTTTTTGCACGCCCGAGAAGTTTTCATAACGAGCCGTAGACGAGTTATGAAACCTCGCAAGTGCAAAAAAGAGGCTTTATATTCGAGTTGTACACATGATATTTTTCCAATACTTTGGTTTTTTAATATAAAAATGAAAATACCCTTTATTATTAACGTTTTGAAAGTAAACGTTCTATTTTTATTGTTTTGGCAGTGACATTAAGCAAAATTATTTCAGTCAATCGCAATACATGCCGACCAGGAAAAATTAGAACAAATATTAGGTTGTCAGGGTGTATAGTAACAATTCCGATTATTACTATAAAAGCGTAATCAGATAATTTTCGTAAATTTATAAAATTTCGGTTTAATTATGGATGAAGAAAGTGATTTTAGTGATACATCTGATATTCCTGTGGAGTCAGCGGAAGCAGTTAGCTTAGAACTACTATACGAAAAAGAATATGATGCATTTGATAGTTGGCGTTCTCAGAAAAAAATATCTAAGGTATCAGAAAAAGTCATTCTTGCGTATTTGGAGAAAAATCTAAAACAATGAAGTCATCAGCACTGTGGTCGAAGTTTTCTATGTTAAAATCAACTTTAGCTGTTAACAAGAAAAAATATGTATGTCTCGTTAGACAATTTCACGTGCAATAAACACTTACTTTTTGCACTTGTTGCATAAATAACTTTTTTCTACACTGTTTCAAAATGTAAAATATTTTTTGATTTCTGAAGCGTCGACAAAAAGTTAGGTTATTCCTCTTCCTTAGATGTTTTTCAGCAGTGCCCAAAATTGAAATCAATACTAAAAATGGGTTCGAGGAAGTTGGTGGAATTGGCCCTTAAACTCCCAGGTAATGATTTTTAGATGAATCGGAACGTGAATAATAAAATTTGTTCGCCATTTTGGAGCCGAAATTTTTTATTTTGCAATTCTAACCTAAAATTCTTATAAGGTTCGAAAACTTCCAGGTAAATCCTAAATGATGAAAATTGTACGGCCATTTTGGAGCCACCATTATTTTTTCATATATAATCATCATTTTATGTTGTCACGCAGTTGAAGTGAGTTTGCTAAATTTCATGTCGGAAATGGGTGAAAATCAATTTGATTATAATTTGAGGAAGTTGCAGGTGAAGCTAATAAAAACGCGTCAAAAAGATTTGATTAAAAATAAATGAATATAAATTAATAAGGAGAAATTCCCATGCAATTTTGTCGGGCTATCAATCAATTTTCCGTAATTTATTTTTGTTGCCATGGTAACGTTTTGCATTTGTTTGGTAATTAAAATTTATTAAATTAGCCACCATTGTAATGATGATAAACTTGAATGAATGTCACAATCACCTTTATCTCTACGCTATCGCATTTTTCCAAACGTAAATTAAAAAGGAGGATATTTTTATTCTGACTCATTCTGTGATAAAAATTACCGTACAATACCCGTGATAAAAATTAAATAATAAACACACAAATTTTCCGTTCGAGTTGTTGATTTCGCCATAAAATTAACAACCATAGCAAGATAACGTAGTATGTGCTTTTGCGTAATGTTTCAATCGAACTGAACTGTTTACATGGTTTGATTTTTCTTCTTATCGCATTTTAGAAAAAAAGGGATTTACTCTGTGCATCTTCTTTAGTAGCATTTTAGAGTTCGAGATATGGAAATTGGAGTTATCGATGAAAAAGTGGAAATCAGTGGGAAAATATAAGGATGCATTGAAGTAATTAAGTTGTACGTACCGAATGGGACATTTGTTTATTATTCATGAATAGTTTTTGATTTGAAAAAAGACAATTAGAAACTTTTTTAAATAGAAAAAAAAACTTAGCGGATGAGTCTAATACATTTTAAGGGATCTTTCCAGATTTGAAGAAATTCGAATTCAGTAGATCAGTAGCAAAAGGAACGACTTCTGCATTGAACATATTCTGCAATTTTGAGAACTTTTTGGATTTTTTGAAAAAAGTGGAAATTAGTGGAAAATATAAGGATGCATTGAAGTAATTGAGTTGTACGTACCGAATGGGACATTTGTTTATTATTGATGAATAGTTTTTTATTCGAAAAAAAAATCAATTAGTAAAATTTTTAAATAAAAAAAAAACCTCAGTGGACGAGTCTAATAAATTTCAAGGGGTCTTTTCAGATTAGAGCAAGTGCTATTTTAAGTTACTTTATGCATAAAATGATCCTAAATGAAATGGTCATACTACCGAAACTAGTCACCCTACACGTAATTTGTATGACAGATTCTGGTACTCAAACCAAAGAGCGTTTAATTTGCGATTATGTCCAGTCTCATTGATTACGAAAGGAACCTCTTAACTAAATTTAAATTCTCAAAAACGCAGCACCAAGCCTGTCAAAAATAATTCAAACCATACGAGCGAATAGAAGAAACTATTGAATCACCTAAATAAATTCTTGTGATAGAAAAAACGGATTTATTTTGTGACAGTACCACAGGGAGGAGTTCTGTCAACCCTATTATGGTGCCTGGTGCTCGACGAGCTAACTGAGTCAGGGCTGTACACACAAGCGTATGCAGACGACTTGGTCTTGCTGGCTCAAGACCAACCGGTAAATCTGCTGGGAGAAATCATCATGATAGCTCTTAGCGGAGTAGAAAAGTGGTGTTCTACCGAAGGGTTAAGAGTCAATCCAGAAAAAGTGGACTTGGTACTCTTTACCATAAAAACGCAAAATAGTAACTCTTCCAGAGATACGTTTCTCAGGAAGACAGCTTCCGTACAAAGGGTCGACGAAACATCTTGGAGTCATCCAAGCTGACCTGGAACGAGCAGATTAAATCGCACCAAGAAGGCTGTAACGTCGTCGTTTGCTATATTCGAATGAACTATTATTAATTTATTATGTTTATATTGTTAAGTTGGCTAGGAAGAATTTTTTAGACAGTTGTTCAGTCTGACAGAAATACATAAAAACTCGTTGTCAATAATTTGCTTTATTTCAAGTTTTCTGACCAAAAGCAAATCAATATTTTACATTGGTCCTTCGAGCCGGATCTGAACCAGCGACCTATGGATAATATTCGACTGACTCTCCCTAGAAAATAATCCAAGGACCTGAACACCTACCAGTAGCAACTAAGACTCACCTTGGTTGGATTCTCCATGGAAATACAAAAGACGAATGTGAAAAAAAGTACTGTTTCCATATTTGTGAAAACGACATTTCTGACGAAATTTTGCATCAAATAGTGAAAGATTCATTCACGCTAGATGCTTTCGGAGTCTCTACAACTGCAAGGACAAAAAAAGACAAAGAAAATGATAGAGCGGTAGAGGTTATGAAACGCACAGTGAATCACATTGGAGAACGGTACGAGATAGGACTAATTTGGAAGACAGATAACCTGACTTTACCAGAAAGTAAATCATCTGCCTTCCGGAGATTATTATGTGTGGAAAGACAGATGCAGAGAAATCCAGACTTCAAGCAAAAATACTGCGAAAATATCAAAAAATACATCGACAAGGGATATGCTCGCAAATTGACTACAGAAGAAGCGAAAGTAGAAGGCCCCAGAACATGGTACCTTCCCCATTTTGGTGTCACCAACCTTAATAAACCAAACAAGCTTCGACTAGTGTTTGACGCGGCAGCAAAATCCCATGGAATATCTCTGAATAATAATCTGTTAACTGGACCTGACTTTCTCCAATCCTTAGTTGCAGTTTTGATGAGGTTCAGAGAAAGACAAATTGCTTTTTCCAGTGACATTCGAGAAATGTTTCATCAGATCCGAATAATTGAAACAGACCAAGATTCTCAACGTTTAATGTGGCGCGACGGTCAGCAATATCGACATTATGATGTTTACCAAATGCAAGTTATGACATTTGGTGCATCATGTTCACCAACTTGTGCCCAATATGTCAAAAATTTGAATCCTTCAGATGGGAACGTCAAATCGAAGCAATAACCAGACGTCCCTATGTAGATGACTACTTGGATTGTGTGGATACTCCAGAGGAAGCATACAGGGTGATATCAGAAGTTAGTCAAATTCAAATGGAGATGGATTTGGAGAATTGGGACAATATGAATTGAAACGAGAATGGAGAAAAGTGCAGAGGATCACAAATGAGTATTGGAAAAGGTGGACGAAAAGTATTTACCTGGATTAACAAGAAGAAACGTTTGGTGTGACGATGGAAGGCCTATTCAAAAGGGTGATACTGTCATAATGATCGAAGATAATGCCTTGAGGAACTCTTGGAAATTGGGAAGAATTGAAGATGTTTTTCCTGGACCCGATGGCAAAATCAGAGTGGCGAATGTAAGGACGAAAAATGCATTTTCAAGAGACCTGTGGCAAAACTAGCGAAAGTAGTTATGGACTGATCAAATGCCTTCAAACTGCTTGGGGGGAGAATGTAACGTCGTCGTTTGCTATATTCGAATGAACTATTATTAATTTATTATGTTTATATTGTTAAGTTGGCTAGGAAGAATTTTTTAGACAGTTGTTCAGTCTGACAGAAATACATAAAAACTCGTTGTCAATAATTTGCTTTATTTCAAGTTTTCTGACCAAAAGCAAATCAATATTTTACAAAGGCTATCTGCTCCTACTGGGAATGCAGAAGAGCCTTCGGTAAGTCGTGGGAATTGACACCAAAAACCCTACACTGGATATATACGGTGATTATTCGCCCGATGCTAACGTACGGATCCATCGTTTGGTGGACCGGTACCACAAGAAGCATGTCCAGAAATGAACTAGATAAAGTACAAAGACTGGCTTGCCTAGGAATGACAGGTGCCACGAGGACGACGCCTACCAGAGCTCTAGAAGTTCTGCTAGGACTACCACCTAGCCATGCGTACTGCCTACAGACTCCAAGGCACAGGCCAATGGATGGGGACGGAGGCAGACCATGTACACTCCAATATTTGGAACAAGGCAAAGGAGGGCTGTCCAATCCTACAAATGGAAAGATTCAACATCCCGCCGGTACTGAATTTCAAAAAGGGACAAAAAATCATCATCCCCAAGAGAAACGAATGGAAAGAAGCTGCGCCTGGCAGATTCCCTGTCTATGGATCAACCTGGTATACAGATGGATCAAGACTTGGGGAGAATGTCCGGCGCAGGAGTATACAAGGAAGGAACAAACAGGGAAATCTCAGGTCCTCTAGGCAAATATGCCTCAGTGTTCCAGGCCGAGGTATAAGCTATACTCACCTGCGTTCAGGAAAACCTCGACAACAGGAGCAAGGACCTATTGTCATCTACTCGGACAGCAAAGCGGCAATCATGGGATAGGATCAAATAGATCACATCCAAATTGGTGTCAGAGTGTAGAAAGTTCGCAAAAAACAAGGAAAGTCAGCCTCATATGGATACAGGTGTTCCTGGGGACGAAGAGGCAGACAGAGTAGCCAATATTGGATCGGTAAAGACTCCATTGGACCGGAACCAATCTTGGAAATATCCAATAAGCATGGCCATCTCAATCATGGAGAGACTGCTGCAGAAGCAGTTCATCAAAACATGGAAAGAGGCACTATGCATGAGGCAATCGAAGATCCAAATGAAGGGGCCTTCGAAGAAACTGTCGAAATAGATCCTATCACTCAACAGACCGTACATCAGGACTGTTACTGGGCTCCTAACGGGACACAAACACCTGAACAGGCACATAGAACTCATTGGGATCACAGACGATCCCATATGCAGATGGTGCCTGGAAGATGACGAGACAACGTCGCATATCCTTCCTGAGTGCCCCGCTTTGGTGCACCAGAGGGAGATCAACCTGGGGAGCATAATTTTGACACCAGAAGATGTCAAAGAGATTCAGCTGAGGAAACTGCTCAGTTTCGTCAGAGAAATCGGCATGCCCAGCTGATTCTCAGATGACGTGGGCGCACAATGGGCCCAATTAAAGAGGCTTCCGGAACCAGCCCACCACGTGCATTGAAGAAGAAAATGCTATCGAATGAAACAGTTACCTGGAAATAATAACAATAGTTTTGCAATAAGAGACAGAAGTCTGTAACATATTAATTATTTCATTAAAAATAAGCCAGAAAACAAAATAAACTATGTATTACCTACCAAAACTTCTCTGTTTCGCAATTCCAAAAATTAGGACGATCTTGACAAAAAAAAATGATTACTTTTTTTAGAATTTTTAACCACTATAATTCGTTATAGAATAGTTGGTTGGAAGCTGACGAGCCAGAGACAGGGTTGGCACTTGGCTTCCCTTGACACTGCGACCAGCTGGGGTCTATTGTATCACTCTGCCGTCAGTGGTTCCTCATTCAAACAGGTTTGTGCCTTTAATTAGGTTTAGAAGCCTGTTGATAAGGTTCTTCGGATTCATGCCTGTTTCCGGGCTGATCTCTCCAAAGGTTCTGTGTCGCCTACTACTTAGGGCGCCACAGTCGAAGATTGAAAGACAAGAGTTAGACCCGAGGCCTCCTCTTGTCTCTTGATGACAAGCCATTCTTCAGTATCTATCCCCATGTCCTGGGTTTTGATGAGCTGAAGAATCTTTTTGGTTTCCATTTTACCAAATGGCTTTGGAATCCACTCTGTTTCCGGGAGTTTCTCTGTAGGTGTTCGACCATCTGCTGATCCCTCCTCGGTTGGGTTCACGGTTTCTGGTGCCAAGTGTGATTCAACTGGAATCTCCTCGACTTCCATACCCGCTATCGGTGTTGGGTCTTCTTCAACTGGAAGTTCCCCAGGGTTGTTTCTCTGTGTGGTTTCCATTTTGTTCCCACGAGTGTAGGGGAAAGGGTCGTCCACTCTGGGAGGTCGCCATGTATCCCAGAGGCTCCGTTTGTGATACCTGACTTGCTCAGGTATCATCCATCCCTCGGCACGGGTCGCTTGACGCCTTGGATTAAGCCATGTTGTGGTGGCATTTGGTTTGAGATTGACTTAGAGATCCGCAGGTTTTGACCATTTCTGGTCATTCCCACTGGATTTTCCTTGTCAACCCCGTTTTCCAGCATACCACTTGGAGGTAGCCACCTAAGTTTCCGCAACCCATCTTCATCTCTCGTAGGAGGTGAACATGTGTTGACGCAAACTACTCGCCGTTATAGAATGGTGTTATACACCCGTCATTTACCGGTGTACAATAAGTTAGATTACATCAGGTATATAGAATTCATAAATTGAAATAGCGTAAATACCACAAGAGTGAAATGCCTTTCGATCTCTTAGTAATAATATACCAATAAATTTCAATACCGGATTTTAATTAATTTCAAGAATATTTTTAAGTCAATTTAGCAAAAAAGTCACGAATCATAACTGACCGAAAAACTTACCGGAGTACAATCCATGAAATGTATTATATCAATCTGAATTCTTTAATTTTTTCGAATGGTTTGAATGAATTGAATTGACGATTCTGTCTATTCCGAACGGTAAAGTGTTTCTTGATGTGCTCTAGTATTTCATTCAGATCCACGTGGTTTGCCTCGAATAGAAATCAAAGTGTTGTTCTTTCACTTAGACACTTCATACAAATTAAATTAAAAGCCGAGTTGTTTGGAAACATGTTAACACATTGAAATAAAAAGCCTAAACACGACTCCTACATAGAGTTTTAATTCATCACATTAAACTTCAATCCAACTTTTCAACGTGAAAGCAAACGACTCCCACGAAAGATGACAGAAACGGAGAAATGGAAAATACAACTGCACGAACGTTGTGTACGGTATGAATTTTTAATATAAAGTGCTGGGTTAGTTTGATAATCAACCGATGAAGCGTATTTTTTTTGAAACTCCATCTAATGAAAGAACTATTTATTGACTGATAAATAATAATTCATTTTAGTTTTAATTATTTCAATTATTTATATTTTCTAAATATTCATTAAGAATCATTCTTGTATTGTTTTAATGCGCGCCATTAGTCAGATAATTACGATTTTCCAACTTTACTATTTATGCCGTATTCATTCACAATATACGGATAAAAATATCGACACTATTGGCAATAAGAAAGGCTGGGCACAAAATCCACCTAAATAATTTGACATTTCAACATAAGTAACTCACTGACAACAAACTGCATTGTACGTTTTGTATTGATGATTTTTATCAATCACAAAAAATATGCCAGAGCCAAATAACAAAAAAAAAAACGTGTGCGGTCGGGGGACCCCCGTCACGAACGAAGATTTTTACGTGGCTTGCGGTAGGTGTTGACTGGTAGAAATCGTCACGTAATACCAAGCCATACTATACCTATATATTATTTTTCCATACTCCTCCGCTACAGTAAAAGGTATTTTATTCCTGATAATACTGTTCGTCTCTTTGAAAGTGTGGAGAACATAGATTTTCTGTCAAAAACTAATTTTCTGCTGTCCTTTTATCAACCTCCATATCACTCCCCATATTTTGTATATATATATATATATATATGTGTTGGACTCACCATTTTTTCTGCATATTTTCTCACTTGAAAATGTGTGGAAAGTATGGTGAACAAATTTTTTTTATTGGACAGAGGTTTCCTAGCGTCTCTTCCTCACCCCCTTTCATCCCCCATATTTTGACCCCCATAAACCCAGCAGAACCACTTGCAAATTTGAATTTCCAATTATGCTATAATTTGTCGCTAATTTATTACCACAATTATAAATTTCTCGCCACTCGTTTAAAAAAAATCCATGGTTCTGCTAGGTTTATATGAAGCTAGCAGAACCACTTCCTATCTATCTAATTATGAAAAAAAAACGAATAGTCCATAATTTGTCGCCAATTTGTCGCTAATTTATTACCACAATGAGAAATTTGTCGCTCATCTTTTTTTGTGAAAAAACAGTATTTTATAAAAATAAACAATATTACTTAAGGCTATCAAACGTATAGTTTATACCTATTAGTTCCATAACAAGCAAATAGGCATGATACAGTAAATTTCCCTAATTTGTCGCTAATGAATTGTATATACAGGGTCTTACCGAAATTGGAGCGATAAATGAAATATGGAGTGTTGTATAAGAGTTAACGACACAAAAAATGTAAAGAAAATTGGAGCAATCTGAAATGTTCATAACTATTTTACTTATGCATTGGTTTGATTATTCAGTCCGCTTGAAATTAGAACGGAAGAAAGACACTGAATTAAAAAGGGGCATTGAATGAGATTACTCCATTAGTTTTCACGTTACAAACGAAAACAAAAAAAAACACGATTTTTTGCACTTGAATGTTTATAACAAATTAAGCAATGATAGATGCGAGTAGAAATCATAACAGGATATAACTACGGATCGTATTACGTATGGTGGCACAGTCGGTTTCCTGGTAGTATTTTTGTCATGAAAAAATCTCTATAGAAGTGTTTATGTGTGTCTTGCCACAGAACAGGCCTACTTTGAACTTCTGATATCGTTGAATTAAGATCACGCGCTTACTCGCTAAGCGATATATCGCTCATGTTTTGTGTTAGTATTGCCGCTTCAATTTTAACCTTTTGTAGTTGGAATTATTTTTTATTGAATGAAAATAATGCTTTTTTCACACACGGGGGATTAGTGCTTCTCAAAAATCTCCGCCCCCCCCTCTTATTTTTGGAACGATTACACATAAACAAGTGAAATTTGGAAACTGAATATTAAAGGTTGTAAACTTCCCTACTAGTGATGATAGATGACGAAATCGTCAAAGATGACGTCACAAGGCCATTGTGACCAATAATTTCAAATGGAACCCTACGGCAAGCGACACCTCTTCTGAAAGGTATCGAAAAAACCTATTCAATGATACTGATTTTGTTTGTGTTTATGGCAGTTTTAATGGCTCATTAGTAAACATTAAAATTTAAATTCCATTCAGTATGATATTAATTACAGATTTAAGAATCAGTATCTACTTAAAGAAATTGCTCGAAGTTACCTCCATTCACTTCCTGACAGTGAAATATCCTATTTTTAAACTCTTCTCGTACTTTTGCAAATGTGTCAGCGGAAACAGCCTCACATTCTACAACAATACGTTGTTTTAAAACATAAATATTGTCAGGTTCAGTGGCGTAAACCTTCGATTTAAGGTACCCCCACAGGGAAAAATCCAAAGGTGTGAGGTCCGGTGATCCAGCTGGCCATTCCGTTGAACCTCGTCGTCCAATCCATCTACCACGATACTCCTCATCCAAATACCGTCTTACTGCCGTAATAGTGTGGAGGACACCATCCTGTTGGAATGTTATTCCAAATTGCCGAATCCATCTGGATTATCTTCCAAAATTTCAAGATTAACGGTTCTATTGCGTTTTGTAACAGCTCCAGATAAACCTCACCAGTTAAATTAAAAAAAAGCCCAACGATGTGGTTTCCCAGGATACCTGCCCAAACATTCACCTTCTGGGGAAATTAGGTATGTGTTTCACGAAACAGGTGAGGATTTGCGTCACTCCAATACCTCACATTCTGTGTATTTACATTTCCATATAGATAGAAAGTACTTTCGTCACTAAAACAAATTGTTTTGACATAGTCTGGCTGTTGGTTAATTTTAGTTTCCATATTTTCACAAAATTCTAGTCTTCGGTCTGGGTCGTCGTCTGAGAGTTGATGAACCATTTTTAATTTGTATGGATGAAATTTGTTTTTTTTCAACAACCTGTGTACTGTACTTCGACTGACTTCACAGGTAGATGCAACGTGAGTTGTTGGAACAAGTAGGATTAACTATTACTTCTGCCAGTATATCAATTTTTTTCTCATCAGAAATTTGTGGGCTGCTAGATTGTTTCGCATCATTAATACTACCCGTTGTTTCAAAATAAGTCCTCGAAACGGGGCGATCGGGAAACCTCTCATTAAAAATGCGTTCTGCTGCATGAATATTTTGTCCATTTTCACCAAGAATTAGGATCGCTGCTACTTTATCACCTAAAGCACGTACCATTTCGCTTCTTGAAGCACTTAAACGTTCGGCTCACAACAGTTTAACAAATTATTAAAATGTACAAAAATATTAAAAGTACCAAAAGCTGCTAAAACAGTTGAACGTTCGATCAACAATACACAAATTATTAAATGTACAAAAACTTGGACAATTACAAAAACGTCGAATTAGGGAGACTAACAAAAACGTCAGCTTATTTGACAACTATCCAGAGGCGGAGCTTGAATTTGGAATTTTAATATTAACTGATTTAATTCATCACAACTTTGCGTTTTTTAAAAACGAGTTGCCAAAACTGCCATAAACACAAACAAAATTAGTATCATTGAATAGGTTTTTTCGATACCTTTGAAAAGAGATGTCGCTTGCCGTAGGGTTCCATTTGAAATTATTGGTCACAATTGCCTTGTGACGTCATCTTTGACGATTTCGTCATCTATCATCACTAGTAGGGAAGTTTACAACCTTTAATATTCAGTTTCCAAATTTCACTTGTTTATGTATAATCGTTCCAAAAATAAGAGGGGGGGGGAGGGTACTTTTGAGAAGCACTGTATGGTAAATACTTCACAAATGAGTAAAAAACAAATATTTATTTATTGTAGTTTGTTATTTATTTAGTGGTTACGTATTATGACCACTAGGTCATTACGAACAAATTTGAATAGAAAATATAATTATATCTCATGAAATACAATTCGACGAACTTGTCAAACAAAGACCATCTTTGCATGTTTTTCAATGCCATCGAGTACGATGGGGCTCTGCAAGTGTGCTACACCTCACTTTTGTTCCATGAATTGGTAAATGTGCACACTTATAAAAATTTCTTTCTAGGAACCATAACTTTGAATTTGTTTTGTGCATGGGTTGGAGCTTTTCTTCCTCTTCTAGAGGTGCGCGGATCTGCACCAATCAATCCTGTAACTACGGTCAAACAAAATTCTTCAATCTTAGGTTTTTAGAATCTAAAGATCGGTCTCTAAAAATTATGAAAGCATTAACATTGCTTAGATCTAAGGAATGCCAGAATAGCCAGTGCCACCATTTTTTTAATTTTCGATTCAGTTGATGGAGGACTTGGAGTAATTGAACCCGTAGCACATGATATCGAATCAATAAGGGTGTAGACGTTTTCGGAAGTTTATTTGCTCAAATCCATGAAGGCGTGTGAACATATTTTTTCTGTCAAAATCACGTTTTAGACCTAGTGGTTCCGTTTGGAACCACAAACTTTCCAAACAAATGTGCTATTTATTTTCTTTTATATTAGTAATGTGAATCAACAGAAATAAAAGAAAATATCTTTCAAAGGAAATACGAACGAAACTTCCCTAAAATATAATTAATTTTTCACAAATAAGCGACACTTTGTAGGTTAGCCGCACGCCACAAACAGCCGAAACAATACCAATCATATGCGAATAACGCACACTATCAAATGCGTGAAATATTGAGCACATAGATCATGAGAGGAGGGGTTCATTGTAGAGTCTTAGCACATGTGGTTTCATATGACGTGAACTAGGTACATCTGGGAAGCAACTGAATTTGTGGTACCTCTGCGGGACCACATGGCAACAAAGGGTTAACTTGTTTGAATTAATTGTACACATGTAATTTACAAAACGCCGAGCGCCATTGCAATAACATCTCGATCAGGCCCAAGTCCACTTCCAATGTTAACATTATTTGACATTTGATTGAAACTTGTATCGGCGTTTAATTGAAAAGATGCACGTATTCATCATTGAATTAATGAGCATTTTAACAACATTGTGAAAATAGGATGGACACGAAGAAGGGAATGCTGACTATATATATATATATATATATATATATATATATATATATATATCGAAACATAGTTGAATTATCTATTTATAGGTAGGTATTACCTAAGTAGGTGCATTACTGTACCAAAGAGTAATCGGCGATTTAAAAAGAAAACTTTTTTAAAATTCATTGGTTCACTCTGTATGTAAGCCGAATATTTGTATATTTGAAGTAGATTGATTAATCAAGTAGATATAGCAAAATTTTTAGAAAGTCGTTAAGTCTCAAAACAATATTTCATTTATCGCAGATTTCGAAATACCCTGATAGAAATCTGCACAAATGAAGAAAATTTATCATCATCCTTTTGCTTGTTATGACATTTAAATTAGTTTAATAGTAGATTTTGAAATTTTTATAAATGCTTTTTATTACAGAATACCCCATTTCAATTCAGTGTATATCTTCCGTTTTAATTTTGAGTCAAATACGATAACCAGTGAAGTTTATGGAATTAAAATAAACTAGCAACAGTGCGGTATTACCATGTTAAACACATTGCCATCGGACAGAGGCGCGCTGCGGACTGAATAATCAAACCTTTATTTTTTTTGTGTCGTTAAGTCTCACACAACACTCCATATTTCATTTATCGCTACAATTTCGGAAATACCCTGTATATGCGATACATCTGCGACAAATCAGGTAAATTTACTCTATCATGCCTATTTGCTTGTTATGGAACTAATAGGTATAAACTATACGTTTAATAGTAGATATTGAATTTTTTTGATAAAATGCTGTTTTTTCACAGAAAAAGATGAGCGACAAATTGGCGACAAATTATGGATTATTCGTTTTTGTTCATAATTAGATAGATAGGAAGTGGTTCTGCTAGCGTCATAGCAGAACAATGTTTTTTTTAAAGATGCGCGACAAGTGGTAATTAATTAGCGATATATTAGACAAATTATGGTGGATTACTTTTTTCCAAAAGTGATTCTGCCAGCTTTATATAAACCTAGCAGAACCATGGATTTTTTTTAAAACGAAGAGCGACAAATTTATAATTGTGGTAATAAATTAGCGATAAATAAGCGACAAATTATGGAACAATTGAAAATTCGAAATTCGCGAATGGTTCTGCTAGGTTTATGGGGGTCACATTTTGATGGGTTACATTCACCACTTTCTTTTCGTTTTCCCTTTCACTTACTGTTTTTGAACTTTTTTCGGTTTTTTCATACTCTGCGCTAACTTCGGCTCGGGCGGTCTTTTCGGCCTTGGACCCAGTGTCTGGCTCTCCAGTGTCTTTATTAGTTTCAATATAACTCCTCTTTACCCTTTCACTATGCTTAGAAATGTAATCATTGAGTTTTTTGAGTTTTTCGGCTTCACTTGGGGGAAAATGATACACTATATCGCATCTTTTTTTTTCGGAGTTCCTCGGCTTCTAGTACCGAATAGCTGGCTGTTTTCGATGTGAGTTTTGTCAACACACTGTTGTTATCAGTTTCGGTGGTTTGGTGAAATAATGTCTTTTTCACGGTTTTTGTCACTGTGTGATCCATTGTGGCTTTTTGTTTTCAATTTATCCACGCTTTTGTTGCGATCTGCACCTCCATCGTTGGTTCTTCCATTGGAGGGTCATTTATTGAACTTTTCCAGCAATTCAGCTGTGGTTGTTTGTGTACTTTCACTTTTTATAAGCGAAATTGTTTTCACTTTTGTGGGTTTTGAAATCCAAACCTCACTTTTTCACACTGGCGAACCAATACGGTCGAAATTTCCGTACTCGGCGGTTATTGAGGGTCAATGGCCAGATATGGCCAGATATCGTGTTAGGCATTTAGATCACTTTCAGCACACTGTTTTATTGTTTTTATGTTAACCCTTTGAAGCACAGATTAAAAAAAAAAAAAATTTGGTAATGTAAATCGCCAAATTTATATTTATTTATTCTTGGTTATTATATGGTTACATGGCGTGACCACTTTGCCAGATGCAAAAACCAGTTACAACAAAATCAGGGTTTCAAATGAAATGTTTTAAAACAATTTTTTTTATCCGTAATGCACAACCCTACTTTGCATTCGCTACATGACCAACGAGTTCTGTGAGGATTTTTTGCAGTGCTGCAAACTGCACGACGCCTAGAAGTTCCATACTCAGGGAGGAGTTTTACTTGATCATGCCGGAGCGCCTTTGGTATTTGTACTTTGTATCTGTTTTCAACCGAGGGTGACATAGATCTGCCCATTTTCTTTTTTAGTGAATTAGCACCGACTAAAGATGTTACGATTTCAAGACGGAAATCTTTGATTTTCATTTCACTTTTTGTTGATTGCTTAAATAAATGCATTTACCAACGCGGTATTAGTAAAATGCCATAATATGATTTATGCATATCTGCTCGATCTACTCCGCCCATACAGCGTCTGTGATTTTTTACGGAAATGGGGCAATTTAGTTGTGTGATGCTCCCATCCTTTTCTTTTTTTCCTACAGGTGAATTTTCTTCCGGGTTGTGTATAGTAGAAGCCACAGTAACTGCGCTTTTGTCCTTCCATTTCACACAGCTCAGCATTGCCCTTCTTGTAGACCAGTCCCACTCTCCCCTAGTCAAAGCTTTATCAGTTTTCAATTTAGGAAAATGTTTTCTATTCTGTCGCACTGTTCCGCAACAATATATTTTCTTTTTATACATATCCCGCATTACCCTTTCTGTAGTGAAAAAGTTATCAACATACACGTGGTATCCTTTATCCTCTAAACCATCAGTCATTGTGTGGGCAACCCTTTATTCCATGCCAAGATCATTTCTATTGTCAGCCTCTTCTTCATCTTCGTCTTCCTTTCGATTTCTTTTTCTTCCTCTTTTTGTTTCTTCTTCTTTTCAGTTTTTCCGGTATATACTTCAAAGTTACAATATAGCCTGTCAAATCTGCTCGAACCCATACCTTGTAGCCCCTCTTTATGGGCTTTTTAGGCATATATTGTTTGAATGCCGACCTGCCTTTGTACTTCACCATACTCTCGTCAATGGACTGTTCCTTAGTTGGATTATAATAATGTTGAAATTTTGATTTTAGACCATCAATAAAAGGGCTAATTTTATATAATACATCGAAGCCTTTTTGGCATGAGCGAGTTATCGTTCAAATGAATATGGGTGAGTAGAAAACCAAACCGATTTACATTCATTAGTGAAGAAATATAAGGATCCCGAAGTTCTGGTTGTGATGACCAATATTCCCTGTAGCTAGGAAGGCTTTTTATCCCCATTAGGATATTGATTGCTAAAAATATTCTCATTTCGATGAGAGTTGTGGGTTCAAACATTTTTCCTGATTGTGTGCAATATAAATTTGTTTGATGCACCAATTCATTCAGAAAAAGGTGTCAAAAAACACTGGAAAAACTCAATCGGTATAGATTTTCCAGCATTATTTTTTGGACCCAAATCCTCAGTAAAAGTTATCATATCAGGAGTGAAAGATCTTTTGCTCCATCTTATTAGCGACAAAGGTATATCATCCTCCGAGCAGTAACTATCATAAGCACTATTACTTCCATTAATATTTTGCCCTGCATCATCATCAGCTTCATCTTGTCTATCTTCTCCATAACCGCCCTCTCTATCTTCACCTTCACTTTCACCAAACACCACTATTGCTGGTTCGACTAGGTCATCGTTGGCTAGAAAATCTTCATCCGGATCTGAATCCGAGTTGTCTGATTCACCTGCTTCAGATTCCCCATCTGAAGGAATTGTGCTCAGAAGAGCATAAGCCTCATCAGAAGTTATTTTGTCGATATCAACCATTCTAAACAAAAAATGAGGATATAACTATCTTGCAAAGTGGTTTCAGCATGATACCATAACAAAAATACTAATTACGAATGCGAATTTGATAATACTTATAAGGAAACATATTTTCCACTTATGAATAACTGAAATACATAATAATAAGTGAAAACTTACCTGTAATTATTATATTTTTGGAAGAAACTGCTAAAATTAACTTATCTGTAATAATTTACGTCAAAATTCCAATGTGTCATTCGTATTTTGTGGATAAGTACAGATCTACATGAGTTACGCAAATGGTTGTGGTTTCGTTCGATAGAGGACACTGCCACTGACCACATTGCCGCCCGGAAAAATATTTAGAATTTATGGTTATAGTCCATCCAATATCAATTGCAGAAGCTGTTTCTATAGGGAGCAAATAAAAACTCACTTCGCTAACACGAGCGTATATGCGAAGAAACGGAACGAAAAATAATCTTTACTACTTGTATACAGTCTCCGTCGGCACAAAGAGCCCGCTGGTCAACGTGGACTTGAGTAACTGCTGTCTGTTCTACAACCGATTCGTCTGGGCCAATCAAGTCGGACATCAATGCTGGCAGGTGTGTCTATACGATGGGAGGTCATAAATCACGCGTTATATTTGTGTTTTAATAGCTCTGAAAGATTAAAAACTAGTAGCGTCTGTGGTCTTGGTGTGTGCTGATCGAAATACGTTTTAGGATATTAAAATATCTAAATAAAATTAGTTATCTTCGCCACTGCTGCTCACAGGATTTCGCCGCAAGAATTTTTTATGGTTCTACAATTGATATTGGGAAAACTATACACAGCGGCACCACTTCCCTTCAGAGGGTTAACGAAGGGGTTTATAATTAACTTTTTCAACACTTTGGGGTTTATGCGGCACTTTAAACTACTGAATTTCACGAAATTCGCGGAGCATATTGAAGCTCTACCAACTACAAAATGACACAATTAAATTAATAATTGCCATACTTGAAAAGCGTAGGCTTTCTAACATGCTGAGAAAGGTATATTTGAATTCAAATATCAAATCAATGTGTGTAGTGAGTTCAAAATATCTTATACCATCAATTTTGCATTTCCTATAGTTATAGCATAGCACATTGCTGGTTTCTGTTGATTTTACAGAGTATCACCCATTCTCTTTTATGACAGCAGTTGAGAAATAATTTATTTAAGAATGAAATTAACAATTTCCTCTCTTGGAAGTCATTCTACCAAACACAGAAATAACACTATTCAAACTGTAATAATAGCTTTAGTTTTGAAATCGTTGCGAGTTGTTTCTACCGCATACTTTGTGGCTGTTTTTCACGCCGAAAAACCTTCGTTGATAAGTAATGAGAATTCAAAGTGACAAAAGAATTCATTACAACAGAAACCCGTACCATGTAAGTAAGTAGAATTCGTATTTTCTTTGTCGCTCGAGGTGCTTTGATGTTCCCATTAATTACTCCTCTGGCACATGATATTTTGGTTGGAGATCATTAATATTAAGTGTGGTAGAAACTGTTACCTGTAATTAACAGCTTGAATTGCGCCTTTGTCAAGAATTCGCACTAAGATTTCCATATTCCATGAACTATTGATTTTGATGAGAAGCCACAATTGATTGTGTGTTCATTATAGCTAGAATTAAGGTTGCAAAAGCGATAGTGGGTGTAGATCAATTCTAGGTTGAAAATGAATAAGGGGACACAAATCCTCCAGAATGCTAAACTGACGCTTTATACACGATTTATGTAGACATTGTATTAGGAGTTTTACAACTTCAAAAATCATGACATTTTTGCTTGATATATTTTCAGTTCTCCAACATTACAGAATAAAAAATAAGAAATGCAATGCATAAAGTACACAAAGTCGTCTTCACCAAGGATTCAAATAAATTGAAACACAATTGGTAGACCACAGGCGAAAAACAACTACTTTCCTAGCAAATACCACGCAAAACGTTGAATGATATTCACCTGAGAAATGTATGGAGTGTTTCTTTCTGTCACTAGGTGCCGCCGGTTTAAAGTTATCTTTTCCGACGCACCTAAAGATGTTGTAAGCTCGATGGTGATTTAATTTATGTTGTGTCTCGCTTCGGCCAGAGCTCTCCGGATCTCTGGCTGGTGACTACTCCGTACTGATAACGATAACGAAAAAACGGGATAGGATAACTTGGTAATGGGATAACGAAAAAACGGGATAAAGGGAAAACGGGAAGCGGGCAGAGTCAAAGGCATAACCTAGATGGAACAACACAAAAAAAAAACATAGGAAAATAGAAATTCTACGCGGACGAGAGTTTTCAGGAAAAAATGTTTAGGGAATATAGACATTTGGACAGGACAACTTCTGCCGGGTCAGCTAGTTATATATAAAAAATAATTTTCAAGAAAATCTTTTTTATAATAAAATGTACTGAAAAGTAAAAAAAAAACTATCTCGAAAAAGAGTTAACTGAAAGTTCTTATTTTGCACATCTTGATGTTTTTAAATTCATATATCTGGAAACTGAAAGCCACATCCTCATCAGGATGACCTGATTTTTTTCTAGCCACCTGTGTCAGGGGTAGTTTGCGGTGCCAAGTAAGTCTAGACTCACCAGAGTGTGACTTGGAAGCTTTAGTGCTGCTTGGCTGTCTGATAGGATATAGATTTTTGCCCCCCTGTATATTATTTTTTGTAGAGTATGTTGATGTCTTTCTGGAAACACGTATTTTGCCAAAAAGCGGGAAAACAGCCGGAAGTAGTCATATCGCAGGTTTAAAGGGTTGTTCAAAAAGAATCGTAGAATGATTTGTTGAAAATATGATAAAATCAGATGTGGAATCATCTGCGACTGAAAGATAAACTTTGGTCACTATCTTCCATTGTCAAGATAACCTCTTGTGGGGTATTCATGTTGAAAAGGGAAACATTCTCAATTGAATATCGAATAGAAAGATTTTTCTGTGAATTGAAAAATCCACGATAAATGAAGTAATTTTTTGTGAATGTCTAACAGAAAACACCTACTTCCCCGGCTAAAGCCACGCTGGACATTGAACTACATCTGATAGATATTCTGAAAGGACCCTAACTCAAAAGAAAAAATATGTAATTGAAAATTTGCATTTTCGTTCAGATAGTTATTTGATTTTATATTCCAGTCTTAATTAAGAACTCATAAAGATGAATGAGGCAATGAGGAATGTTTTCCAAAAGAGAGTACTCACCAGAAATAAATCGTAACATTGACGCAAGAAAGGCATCGCATTCACTAGGTCTTCAATACATTGTTGTCGACGAAAATCTATTTCACGCTTCCACGATCATCAGGAAGACCGGAAGAAATGGAAAACACATTTTCAAGAAGCAATCTCACTTTGCAAAGATGGAAAAAGTTGGAATCATTTCGAGACACTTTGAAATTAGTGTTTTTTGACATTAAAACCTCTCATGGGGTATGATAGATTGATTTGTTGAAAATATGAAGAGGATGTTCATAAAATCAGATGTGGAATCATCTGCGACTGAAAGATAAACTCTGGTCACTATCTTCCATCGTCAAGATAACCTCTTGTGGGGTATTCATGTTGAAAAGGGAAACATTCTCAATTGAATATTGAATAGAAATATTTTTCTGTGAATTGAAAAATCCACGATAAATGAATGAATGTTTCCCTTTTCAATTGTAGAATATTTAAAATTTCATTGGGAAAGAATAAGTAGTTATGGCTAGATCCAAGTGGCTCGATTGAATACTGATATCCTGTATAATGATATCGAAATGTCGGTTATCTGAATGGAAACCTCTTTATCCTAGGGACATTAAATTTTTTTCCAGTACTGATATTCTTACAGTCAAAATTTCCCCAAAACATTAGCTTTTCAGTATATTTTGTTTCCATCATTTAGTTTTAACAGAAACCGAGTTGAATACGAAAATCGGTGGACAAATATTTTAATCTCTTAGCAAGCTAGCAATTCTGAAGGACCCTTATTTATCGGTTGCTATTGACGACGCGCGTTTTTGTGATTATATCGCTCGTCGAGCGATGAAGAGACGGATCTCAATATACATGAACGTTAAAGCCTAATTTATTTAGTGATTGTAAGATGATGAATTTGAACTAAACGACATATTTTAATTTTTATAAATGATAATTTTCAATCCAAAGCCATACCGCGATTGAACAGCTAAATGATTTCAGCCGATCATTAGTGGCAATCAGAAAACTATTCCATGGTTAATTCTTGTGGCCTGTTTGAGATATTGATTGCGGAACTCCAGGTCCATTTATCTATTGATTATTTCTTTTTTTCATGAAATATGGAAATTTAATTTGTCTTCGAGAGATTCGCATTTAGAAATTTTCGAAAAGTACTTCGAAACCTAAGTGGGTATTCCATTTGAAATGTTGCCAATTTTCAGTGAAAGGTAAAGAGGAATATGTATGCTTAGGCCTCATCAAGAATCACTTTGTATAAAAACACCAGATATGATTTATTTTTATCGCTGTACTTAAACTGCCGTCAAACGGTAGCCTACTAAAATGCCGTTAATCAATTATTGCGTTATCAGACATGCACTCTGAATATAGGGAAAAAACTTTTCCCTCGTGTTTTTGCCTCCTGAACACGAATCCGGCGGTCTCATACCATTCCAGAGTTAGATAAATTGAAAAAAAAAATTAACCTCATTTTCAAGCACCTCCTTCTTTTTACCAGCATAAACAATACACCCTAAATCACTTATTTTCGGCACAACTTTGCACAAAATACCGTCGTTTTTATGGAAAAAATCCTCCTTACACAGTTCCAAATGAACAAATTTCACACTTTGACAGAGAGTTTAGTAACTTTGCCTTATTTTTCATATTGGTAATAAATGAATCACCTACAACAATTGCACACATAAATGAAGGGGAAACTATTGCTCACATTTGAATTCGAAAAGTTGGCGGATAACGCAATAATTGATTAACGGCATTTTTGTATGCTACCGTTTGACGGCAGTGTAAGCAAATCCAATAAAAAGCCGTCGGACGCTTCACTTCAATGACGTCATATCTATTAACGGCATTTTAGTGGGCTACCGTTTAACGGCAGTTTAAGTTCAGCCTATTTTTATACTACCGCATTGTAGGAATATTTTGCCGTTCCATGTTGTTGAAATAATATTAACAACATGATTTTCCACATGATTTCATATCATTTCCAGTTCATGAGGTTTGTCCTTCCATATCATGGTCTAATACACTGTTCGGCGGAACCCCCTGTATGCGAAGTAATGATGACTTGATATCACGAGCGTTAAACTAGTTTATGGGACATCGCCAGCTGAGATTGCGATAATGAAAAGTTTACGACTACTCTCTTCATCTCTTTTTCCGTATTGATTTACATTTTAAGTATTTCTAATGACAAACGCGGCGTGGGATCCTGGTCCGGATTAGAACTTGTTAAATCGTGCTGGATGAGGATAATGCTTATAATGAAATTAATGCTCGCACAGTGAAAAATGCTGCTGCCTTCAGATAGCCGGGATTAACGATCAAAGTGGAGAGCTGAATGAAATGGTCTAAGAACTGATGGATTATTAGAGTTGAAATTTGTAAAAAGGTATTTTGTTTCTGGAAATGGTGACAGTTTGGCTGGGTAAGTCTGTACCAAAGTCGTCCTTTTCCGGAGTTGAATAAAAAATGGATAGAAATGAATCTTTTAGAAAATAATTCTAACGTATTAAACATACATGATCGAATGACACATTCAACATAACCATTCTCTCGTTCAATTAAAAACTAACCATACACAGACACTGATTTTTTCCTTGATGACAAGAAAATGAAAAAAAAAAATCATGGTTTTAATAATATTCCATCATTTCTTAGTAAAAGAGTTCTCTATTCACTAAATTATTTTCACTGCAATGGGTTTACAAAACCACGACATGTATATTCGATAAATATTGGAAATGTCAATCCTACTTTCAAGAAAAATTATCCTGGAATAATTTAGAATCACGGACCTATCACAGTACCTTGTGAATTCTCAAAAATATTTGAATAATATTATTTGGAAAGACATAATTTGTAACAGTCACCATTGTTTCAGAAGCTGTTTTTTTACCAGTCTTTTATGATACACTTGGTGGAGCGGGCATTCGACTGTGTGAAACACAAATAACTATGATTTTTTTAAGGAGCTTTTATACAAAAGGAAAAAATATATTATTTATTTGTTTGGTCTAGATTATTCTGTGAGTAGCAAATTCAAAATCTTGCCGCGTAAGAATACCTATGTCATATTTGCGTTCAGCTTTCAAACCTGCTACTCGCAGAATAACCTAGATCAAACGGCAAAAAATAGTTATTTATGTATCAAGGGCGTAAAATAGGCTTTTATGGACCGCAGCGTGTAAGTAATAGCCCGAGCGACAGCGAGGGCTATTAACACGCCTAGGTCCATAAAAGCAAATTACGCCCGGAATACATACAACATTTTATGCACGACCGGTATATTTGATGTCATGTAGATAGATACATCTTTATATCTAGAACATGATAAAAATACATCAAGGCTGCCGTGAGGATGTATATTCATATCATATCGGAAACAGAATCAATCAAGAAGTGATGGAATGGATTTACCATGGCAACTCAGTCAATTTTTCGAAATAAGATTATATAGGCTAGTAGCCATATTTGCTGTCAATTTTTGTGATCACAGATAATTTATTACTGATTTTGAAATGGATTCAAGCGACGAAGAAAGTGTGAATTGTACTCCACCAGAAATAAGTAAAGCAGCTGAGGATGCGAAATTGAGTTTATTGCCAAGTAAATCCAAGAAAATATACGACAAGGTGTATGAAGAATTTGTGAGGTGGTGCAACGGGAAAAATGTTAAAAATAAGAAATACACAGAGACTGTACTTCTTGCCTATTTTCTGGAAAAATCTAAATATTGTAAGCCCTCTACCATGTGGTCATATTATTCCATGCTGAAAGCTACTTTAAATGTACATGATAATATAGATATCAGTAGATACGCAAGATTGATAGCTTTTTTGAAACGAAAATTTGATGGTTATAAACCAAAGAAATCGAAGATTCTAAGCAGAGAAGAAATCGAGTTATTTTTGAGGGAAGCACCAGACGATTTGTATCTTATGATGAAAGCAAGTTCTAATTTCATGTTTTCTCAATGCTCAGTATGTTAATATGATAATTTATTCATGTCGCCGCGAAGAATTGGCAAATATCACAGTGGACGACATTCAAGATTTCGAGACATTCTTACTCATAACTATACGAGAAACCAAAACGAAGATAGATCGAGTATTTACTGTAATCGATAAAGAACAGAAATCGCCAAGTTATTTGGATATTTACAGAAAATATTCTTCCTTGCGAGATCAGAATGATCAAAAGCGGTTTTTTTATATTATAAAAATGGCAAGTGTACGAGACAGGTTATCGGAAAAAATACATTCGGTCAAATACCATTCAGAATAGCCACTTACCTAGGTATTTCTAATGCGAAAAAATATACTGGTCACTGCTTCAGACGTTCCTCAGCAACTAAGTTAGCAGATGCAGGCGAGGATATAATCACCATTAAAAGTCCTGCTGGGTGAAAGTCGACGACTGTTGCGGAAGGTTATATTGAAAATTCAGTTGCAAATAAGCTGAAGATTGCTAAGAAAATTGTAGAAAATGATGAGCCTTCTACTAGCCATTGCAGACAATCTGAAAATATTGCTCACTACTCTGAAACACCAGATAATAACATGCATTCTCTTCAGACTTCTAGTAATGAGGAATCAGCTGAAATCAGTAACTATTTGCAACAACAGAAAACAACAAGTCCAAATATTTCCATAAATAACTGTTCTAATTGTATTGTCAATATTAAGTTATAATTCATTTTTTAAATTAATTTATGTTCATTGTTTTCGTTATATTATTGTTAATAATGTTTTGGGTTTGATTATATGATCCATCGGAATATGTATTTCTATCGATATGAGATTGAAATTCACTTTAGCGCCTGTTCAACGATTTTATCGCCCGCCGGGCGATAAAGTAGTCCGCGGGCGCTAAAGTGCTACTTTACGCCCGCAAATCCGGGCGATAAAGTGCTACTTTACGCCCGGTCGTGCATAAAATAGTTTTTTCCTTTTTTTCGTACATTTGTATAAAAGCTTGTCTTGAAAAATTTGTTCAGTCATTTGTATTCAATTCTTTTTAATCATTCATAAAATCCGTCATCTTATTGAATTCTGACAAAAAATTATAATCCCCGACCCCAAAAAACCCACATAACAATTAAACCATAATAAAAAACACGTCGTCAACTTGGAGCCGCCATTTTGAATTAATGAATTTTGACAAAAACATGATGTCTGATCCCAAAAACCGCCACACACCAATTTGAATGGAACCGGGCTATAATCACAAAACTCGTCGCCATATTGGCACCGCCATTGCCATTGCAAGATTTGAACTAAACATATATAGATACATACAAATGTGAAGTTGAATAAAAACTTGTCAAAATAGCTGGACAAACTGTTTGACTTTGGCATAAAAAATAATGAACATATAATTATAAAAATAATAAAAACATTATACATGTATTATCATCACTAATGGAAGTTCACATGGATGTTCCACAAGGATCATTATTAGGTCCTTTACTGATCATACTTTGTATTAATGAAATAAGTGGTGTATCAACTCATGCCTCTCCCACGCTATATGCAGACAATGTATCATTTTGTGTCAGATACAAGTGATGAAAATATTACAATTAGGAGTAGACTAGTGACTCTTAGTACCTGGTTTTTCAAAAATTCACTCTATGTATTTGAATGCATCCAAAACTAATTTAGTAAGATTCCAAAAAAGGCAAAGAAATGCAGCTCCCATAATTTGGTTCTTGATGATGCCAACATTGACAAAAAATCTTGATTTTTCAGTTGTTTCTATGGATGAATGTCTTAACTGGAGGACTAATTGCTCAAACCTTGTATCAAATCTATCTTCTATGACATTTTTATTTAGAAATATGAGATCTACACTAGTTTCTGAACTTATACTATTCCTAATTTGATTCTCGGCTGAGGTATGCGATCTGTTACCGAGGAAATTCAGCAACAGTGGTAGCATAGAGGAGCGTAATATTTTCAACTTGCCTAGGAGAACAGACCGATTTTCAAAGATTTATTTTGACAGTATCATGTATCGATATTTATGAAAGATGTCTGCTTGGTTTTAGAAATAAAAATAGTAGTGATCGTCATGAACTCAATACTAGGTACTGAAGGAATTATGTACCTTTTTGCTAATAAGAGAGAATGAACCAGACTGGCCTGGCTCTGGACTTTCCAACAATTTGAAGTGCATCGATAATACTGATACCTTCAAAAATCCAGCTAATGAATATTTGACGACTTCATATTACTATTTCCTTAGCGAATCTTTGTATTGTGACTTTTCCTAAAGGGTTTTTGCAACTGTCACTAATATAATGTTTATTATTATTAAACCGAATTATCCGATAACATTAATTGAACTGACATTATTGTGATATTATGAAAAAAATACACATTGTGATTGAATTAAACAGAAAACTAGAGAAAAATACGAATATACAACATACCTTTTTCAATTCTACAAGTTATATTGGTGAAAAATCAAGAGCATTCCAAACTAACATTATAAAAAAATTAAACCAAGCAGAGGGTAAATTGGCTTCAAGAAGTCCAAATTACCTATTTCTGACCAAATATCCACCTTCAGTACTAACTAACTCCAGAGTTATAATTCAAGTTATAAAAACCGTAATTGAAACCACCGAATCTCCTTAAAAACCATAAACATAATAGGGTAGTGCATAGTATGAAATTATTGTTATGAACGTCAAGTATACCTTCACAGCCTCATGGATCAGAGTTATTTATTAGGTCAAATTCTACCTAAAGGTAACCAGCAAAAAGTGTTCAAAATACTTGAACTTTCAGGGAAAACTTCTAGGAAATATTAACCTAATTATTCCTCACGTATGTTCATATAGTCAGGAATGAACAAGTCGGTAAACAGTTCTACTATAACTGTACATTACCTTTCAATTTTGCATTCTTTGTTCTAGTTTATACCTACTGTTCCACAATGAGGGCGAGATTAGTACAATATTTGTCTAATTAGACTAAATGTCTACAACGAAGTCAAAGTTACCAAAAATTAAATCATCAAAGTAAATTGGTCTATTATCAGATATTGAAGCCCGAATATATTCGGATGAGGATGACATGATACAATTTACTCTCTTCAGATAATTTATTGTGGAGCTGAATTTTAGAAATCTATAAAATGCCAAGTAGAAATTCGAATGGAAACAAACCATACAGGTATAGCACCAACTACTGCCAGAATGAGAATATTATCCGAACCTACACTTCCCAAAGTCCAAAGATCAGAGCCATCATGTTCCCACTTATGTGGTACATGTACATATGAATATTATGCTATGGGCTCCACGTCTTTCCGCCATTGCAAAAATAATCCATAATTTTCTCGAATCGACCACATTTTAATGATATATAGTCAAAAAGTTGGTGTTTATGATATGTATACAGTGCTTCTCAAAAGTCCCTCCCCCCCTCTTATTTTTGGAACGATTATACATAAACAAGTGAAATTTGGAAACTGAATATTAAAGGTTGTAAACTTCCCTACTAGTAATGATAGATGACGAAATCGTCAAAGATGACGTGACCAATAATTTTGAATGGAACCCTACGGCAAGCGTCACCTCTTTTAAAAGGTATCGAAAAAACCTATTCAATCATACTAATTTTGTTTTGTGTTTATGGCAGTTTTGGCAACTCGCTTTTAAAAATCGCAGAGCTGCGATGAATTAAATCAGTTAATACTAAAATTCCAAATTCAAGCTCCGCCTCTGGATAGTTGTCAAATAAGCTGACGTTTTTGTTAGTCTCCCTAATTCGACGTTTTTGTAATTGTCCAAGTTTTTGTACATTTGATAATTTGTGTATTGTTGATCGAACGTTCAACTGTTTTATAGCAGCTTTTGGTACTTTTAATATTTTTGAACATTTTAATAATTTGTTAAACTGTTGTGAGCCGAACGTTTAAGTGCTTCAAGAAGCGAAATGGTTCGTGCTTTAGGTGATAAAGTAGCAGCGATCCTAATCTGGTGAAATCCACAATTTCTGCAGCAGACACATTTTAATGAATTATCAAGATGTGTTTGATAGTTAGTGTTAAAGCTTCTTCTATTTTGAAACAAAACGGTAGTTTAACTGATATTAACGATCTGAAGACCCCTACTAGTGATGATGAGAAAAGTAATAGATTAATCCAGCTTCTTACCAACTCACTTGCATTACCTGACATCAGTCGAACCTCTTAAAGGGTTTGAAAAAAACAAATTCATCCATACAAATTTTATTGGTTCATCAATTCTCAGACTGACGACCCAGACCAGAAGTCTACAAGTTTTGTTGAAAATATGGAAACTAAAATTAACCAACAGCCAGACTATGTCAAAACAATTCGTTTTAGTGACGAAAGTTCTTTCTATCTAAATGGAAATGTAAATACACAGAATGTGAGGTATTGGAGTGACGCAAATCCTCACCTGTTTCGTGAAACACATACCCAATTTCCCCAGAATGTGAATGTTTGGGCAGGTATCCTGGGAAACCACATCGTTGGGCCTCTTTTTTCAAATACTAATTTAACTGGTGAGGTTTATCTGGAGCTGTTGCGAAACGCAATAGAACCGTTAATCCTTGAAATTTTGGAAGATAATCCAGATGAATTCGGCAATTTGGAAATAACATTCCAACAGGATGGTGCTCCTCCACACTATTACGGTGCAGTAAGACGGTATTTGGATGAGGAGTATCGTGGTAGATGGATTGGACGACGAGGTTCAACGGAATGGCCAGCTCGAACACCGGACCTCACACCTTTGGTTTTTTTTTTCCTTAAATCGAAGGTTTACACCACTGAACCTGACAATATTGACGTTATTGCAGAATGTGAGGCTGTTTCCGCAGACACATTTGCAAAAGTACGAGAAGAGTTTAAAAATATGATATTTCACTGTCAGGAAGTAAATGGAGGTCACTTCGAGCAATTTCTTTAAGTAGATACTGATTCTTAAATATGTAATTAATATCATACTGAATGGAATTTAAATTTTAATGTTTACTAATGAGCCATTAAAACTGCCATAAACACAAACAAAATTAGTATCATTGAATGGGTTTTTTCGATACTTTTTAAAAGAAGTGTCGCTTGCCGTAGGGTTCCATTTAAAATTATTGGTCACAATGGCCTTGTGACGTCATCTTTGACGATTTCGTCATCTATCATCACTAGTAGGGAAGTTTACAACCTTTAATATTCAGTTTCCAAATTTCACTTGTTTATGTATAATCGTTCCAAAAATAAGAGTGGGGGAGGGGACTTTTGAGAAGCACTGTATACATATTTCATCTATAAAATTAGTTTTTGCAGTGTTTGATGAAAAAAGTTAAGGAAGTACACTTAATTTTATGAATTTTTTCTATACAAATTTGATATTTTGAAGGGCCCGCGTGTTTTACATTAGCAAAATTCAACATTATCACAGAAAAGTTTGTATCGCAAGTAAAATCCGAACTAGATTTGAATGCGAAACCATCACTTGCATACATCATTCTCTGCTGTACGTTTCTTGACAGTTATTTTTTCATACGCCATGTTCATCTTCAAAGCTATTACGAATAAGCAAGATACGCAATACACAGTAAACTTTTATCATATTTTTCTAACCTTCGATTGTTTGTTTTATTATAGTGTTTATAACCTAAAATAAGTAGAAATGACAAAAAATTTACAATCAGTCGACTAGTCTGAAGGAAATTTCACTTATTTATGCCCTCGATTTGGGCGCTGACCTATTCGAAGGTCTAAATTTTAGTTATATTGTTTGTTCCGTTAGAAGTGCGAACATGGAGACAGCCCTAGAAAGGACTTAGACAAAAGTTCCCAAAAATTGTCAATGCATTAAATATTTTTAATGATTCCACATCGAATTCACTTTTTACCAGTGTCATGCTTTTATATTTCCATCTTTGGATTTTGATGATGTAGTAAGCCAAGAGAGAATTTATTTTTGTAAAAAATGTGATTCTTCTTTCCCCGGTTTTGAAAAAGGAAACAGAAGTTTCTAAAACGTTTTTCCAAAATTTTCAAGTTGCGAAAAAATACTTTGCTTTAAGTAGTTACGTATTTGAGCAAAATTATTTATCTGTTTTCCAGTTTGTGGAGAGTTAGAATCTCACTATTTTTGATAATGCTGAGTTGAAAATTAATATTTTTGCAATACTCATTTGCTGTCTCATGGTGATAATGAAATCAACACCCACACAATGAAAAACACTACAGAGTCTGGATAGCACAGCGATACGATCAAAGTGGCGGTTCATTCGAACTGATTAAAAGTTTATGGGGGTTTTTTATTGGAGGCAGTTAAGATCACCTTCATGGGATAGGAGTGAGTTTGGGTTTTATCGATCCTCGTGGGGCAGAACTCGATTATCGGCAAATTCGATTTTGGATAAGTGCAATATCTTTATTGATGTCGATGTTTATTTCATACTGTTACTAAGAATTAGTAGGTTAGTTTCTTAAGCGATCGCCTTGAAGTTAGGCACAATCGTCGAGCATAGTGTTGATATAAAGGCTGATTATTGCTGCAAAAAGAACATTTTCGAAGTATTTTTGAAGTTGACTCGTAATTAGGAATGGATAGAGGTTTATGAGCTAAGACTATTTTAGGAATGAAGTTCGGGAACAAGAGCAATAAAAAGTGGTCTGAATTTGACGTCTTCTTTTTATTTCAGTCATTCGGACATTAATAATAACAATAATGTTCATTCAAAGATGGTATGAATGATATATAAATATTTTATTTGAACATACAGAAGAATCACTGAAGCTTGTGCGTGATATGAGTGGTTGTTGCGTAAAATGTTAAATGTACAAATATAAATACAAAGTAAATGAACATATGGAAATAAGGAATAGGAGGAAGAATAACAATAAAAGTGAAGAATGAGTGTGAAGTTAAAATATAAATAAGAATAAATAAATATAAGTATGTGCTTAATATAAATCTATATTATCAATTATCAAAATACATTATGTATGGAGATCAAGAATGGAATAAAGAATAATAATAAAAACGAAAAATGAATGTGAATATTACAAAATGAAATTTGGGTTAACAAGATTGATATAAAATTGTCTAGATTGTTTAGAGAATTGGTGTATATGAAGAATGATGAGATTATTTGCTGTTGTTTTTCTATCATTGAAATGTACCAGGTTTTTACATTAAATTTAAAAGATCTATATTGTTTTATTGACTTTAGGTCATCTGGCAAAGCGTTGTATATTTTTGGACCCATAAATTCTAAACTACGTTGTCCTATACTTTTTTCACACTTCGGTAATACAAAGTTATTAAGTTTAGGTCTTGTATGATCGATGTGAACAATCGGTTACAAGTTAATTTTACCCTGATAAATGTTAGGAAGTAGTCTCAGAGAAAACATTTGTCTCACATGGAGAAATCCGCTTTCTGTGAATAATGCGGTGCTAGTGTAAGTTATTTTTTTGTCATACATATTTCTGATAATCCATTTTTGTATCGTATTAATGCGAATAAGATGACAGTCATTGATTCCGCCCCAACCTAAAATGCCATAGAATAGTTGAGATTGGATGAGTGAATAATAAATAGTTTTGAAGTGGGGAATATCTAGGAATTCCTTAAAAAATTTAAGACGTGGAAGCAGTCCTCTCAATTTATTAGTGATACAAGTCGCTTGTAAACCCCAACACAAATGCCTATCAATTATCATTCCTAAATATTTAATTGATTTTGTTTCTGGTATCTTGGTCTCCTGGTCGATATTCAGATATCCCAAGTTGAGCCAGTTACTTGGGTAAGAAGCGAAAGGGAGGTACTTGGTTTTATTTTGTTTAATGTTGATTTATTATATCTGAACCAATCTTTTATGACCCTGAAGTCTGATCCCACTTGAGTTTTCAGACTGTCTCAACTTTCAGACTGATAAAAAATTGCGGTGTCATCTGCAAAACTGAGAACCGAACCTTTTATGTCCATGGCTACTAGGCTATTTATGTATGAAGTGAATAGCAGTGTTCCAAGCACTCTACCTTGCGGTACGCCATGTGTAATATTTCTCATTTCACTGATGACACCGTTAATATGAACGCTGCCGTCGGTTTGAGAGGTAACTTTGTGAGGCAAAAACGTTTCCTCTCGTTCCATATAGTTGCATTTTTTTCAAAAGGTTATCGTGACATACCGTGTCCAAAGCTTTAGAGAGGCTTACGAATACACAAATCGCCGGTGTTGAATCAATTGCTATATATATTCTCGAAATTAATGCACTTATAACAGCTTCCGTTGACACCCTCTCTAAAACCACATTGGTTATTGGAAATGACATCGAACTTATTAAGGAATTTTACAATCCTATTCTCAATTATTTTTTCGATAATTTTGGCTTCATTGGAAATGAGTGAAATTGGTTGATAATTTCCCACTTCAGTTTTGAATAATGGAATATTTCATTGAAAATACACATTGTTTCTTGTATAATATTATACAAGTAATGTATAAAAATATTAATAACACTATTGCAATTTAATGCATCGGTGCATCGTAATGATGGTGGTTATTCAATAATGTCACATAGTCCTTGATCAAGGGTGGTTTTTGAGAATTGTAAAAATCGAGTTGATGGGCCATCCTCCGTGCAGCCCTGATTTGGCACCCAATGACTTATTTTTATTCCCGCACATTGTACGACGGCCGAAAAAACGGTTAATGCGTACTAAATGTATGTTTTGAAGGTACCTCAATCGCAGTGGAGAAAGTGCTTCGAAAATTGGTACAAGCACGTGCAAAAGTTTCTTCATGAAGAATGTTTAAAAAAAAATATGAAGCCATATATGATGATTAATTTTTCGAATTTGAAATCATTTACGCGTTCCTGAGAAACCCAAAATGCATTTTTTATCATAATTATTCAATATTGGTTCGTTCCATTCAGCTGAATAGCTCAATGAAAGTCACTTGGATGAAATCCCATTACAAAGCACTCCTTTCCGGTGAGGAGAGGTCAGCACCTGCCTTTTACCCACCCACACATACATACAACTCATCTACTTTGTTCTGGCTCAGTCATGCGTTTATATTTCCTCTTCTTTTCTTTCTGCACTCGTGCAATTAGAAGCATGCAAGGAAAACGTCGACTCTATACGCTTCACAGTCGTACTCGATGTCAATTCGTGTTTTATAATGGTTTTTATCGCGTCTAGATCTATCTTCTACTTGCTGGCATTTTTTTTTGTATTGTATTGCGATTGTAGTCTGGATTACGGGGCGACAGGAGTCATCGCGTAACACACATGTCTGTGACGGGACAGTGGCGGAGATCAAAATAATATGCTTCAACTAATCCAATCATGCTAATATTGATTGATATTTCCTTGACGGTATTTTACCTGATCCATTCAAAATCTCTGAGAGTTTCACCCTGAGATGTCGAACAACTTTAGTGCAAATTCAATAATCGATATATTTTCCAAAATTATACGAAATCTATCGACATATTGGCTATGACCTTTGCCGAGGGTCATGTTGTCGAGGCCCTGGGAAATACCTACCCACTACAGGACAATACATTCTGTTGAAAAAAATCGTGTGCGGTCAGGAGACCAAGTTCCTTACGCTTTTTCTTCATCTCCTAGTTTTCTATTCCATCACATTTAATTGTCATTATACCATGCAATACTATACCTATATATCCTTTTTCCAAACTCCTCCACCACAGTAAAATGTATTTTATTCCTGATAATACTATTCGTCATTTATAGAATGGGAAATATACATTCATGAAAGGTTAAACAGAGTTAATCCTAATGTACATACATATACAGAGATGATTCAGTGTACATGAAATAAGACAACTTATTCCATAAAAAGTAAATAATAAGAGCAATGAAGTGTATGAACTGCAAAAAACTAAGTGAGAATAAAGTTTATACACATCACCACAAAATAGGAAACTATATTATATGTTCAGTAAGAATCATTATGATTGCAAACTAGCTATTTCGATCTTAGTTGGCTTGCCGTTGAAGTTATTCTGGATTGACAAGTAATCAAAACATGTTTTATACAGAGGAGAGCGTGTAAGTACATTTATTTGAGACAAGGGGAGGTAAAATGTATTACTATTACATACAGGTAGCCAGGGAACATGCAAATTTATATGTGCAAGTAAGTATGGAAAATTAATCATAGAGAATATAACCTAGCGAATAAATAATTTACCTAGGTATCTACGACGATTGTCTAGAGAGTGAACCTGCGGAATACCTCGGTTTGGATAGAATCCATCACACTTAAAACTAATGTACTTCAAGAATCGGCTCTGACTATTCTCAAAATTTATGACGTGTGTGTTGTAACAAGGATTCCACACGATACAGCAATACTCCAACCTTGATCTCACAAGCGCATTGAAAAGGAGTCAGTAAGTGTTGATATCAGAAAACCATTTGAATTTTCTAATGATGAAACCGAGGATTTTGAAGCCATTTGAAACAATGGTATTTACGAGATGAGTGAATGTGAATTTTTCGTCAAAGATGACCCCTAGATCTTTGAATTCTGCCAATTTCTGCAAGATATTTCCATTTATTATATAAGGATATTCTGTGTGTGCTTTTTTGCGACTAAAGGAGACAAAATTGCAATTTTTTATGCTAAGAGGAAGTAAGTTCGCTTCACACCATAAATTGAATTTTTGGATATCTTTTTGTAGGTAGCTGCAGTCGTTTACACTGGAAATCTGACGAAATATAATAGAATTTCAGAGTCTAAGTCAAGGCAAATATCATGTATAAATATGATGAATAACAAAGGACCTGATACAGATCCCTGAGGAACACCAGAGGTAGCGATTATTTCGACAGATTTAAAACCGCGGAATCGAACTCTTGAACGTCTTTCGGTTAGATAAGTCTACAAAAAGAGTGTAAGGTTGTCAGTCAAATCAACCGAAATCAGTTTTTTGAGAAGTATACCATGGTCAAGCCTGTCGAAAGCTTTCGAAAAATCTGTATAAACGATATCAACCTGGGAAGACATATCCAAAGCTTCTGCTATGTATTGAGTAATGCAGTAAGATATATCTGGTCCAAGGCATGATTGAAGAATGCCAAAATTTCCCTACAAAAGTTTTATTTACTGATGAGGCGACTTTTACATCAAACGGTACTCTCAGTTCCAATTTGGGTTCTCATCAGAGCCCACCATCGGGCTGATGAGAACCCAAATTGAACGATAGAGGCAAAAAGTCAATTTTCCTTCAAAAGTAATGTTTGGTGCGGCATCTTAGATAAGCAGATCATTGGGCCTTACTTTTGTAGGGGCAACTTTAATTCACGAAATTATTTAGAGTTTTTAAATAACGAGTTTTTTTATTTCTTACATGGATTAGCGCTAGAAAGAATAAATTATATTTTTTCCAACAAGACGGAGCGTCAATACATAGTACCCTTGAAGTCAGAGCGTGGCTTAACGAACACTTTCCTCATAAGTGGATAGGACGATATTCAGAAAACCCGTGGCCTGCAAGATCCCCAGATTTGACGCCCTTGGATTTTTTTTTATGGGGGTACCTTAAAAGTAAGGTTTATAAATATCGGCCATTTCATAATATCGACCATTTAGAAGAAGTAATACGACAATGTATTAATAACATTACACCACAAATGCTGCGAAATGTGTCCAGGGTAGACATATCGAGTAATGGACAATTACAAAGTTTCGAGTATATATGAAATTGTTTGGTTTATAATTATTTCAGTTTCTAATTTTATTT
Source organism: Gonioctena quinquepunctata (assembly GCA_018342105.1). Lineage (NCBI taxonomy): Eukaryota > Metazoa > Arthropoda > Insecta > Coleoptera > Chrysomelidae > Gonioctena > Gonioctena quinquepunctata. The sequence continues at coordinate 489,393 of JAFIRS010000152.1, read as the reverse complement.
TGAATTGTGTGAAAATAAAAAGATAAAAATTTGTATGTTCTTGTTATGTCAAAAATTAAATCAATTTTTTGTTCTAATAAAAAATTCAAATTGAAATAGTGTAGATGGTCCTTCATTAATAATACATGTATCGGGATTATAATGTCCTGGAGATATTTCAGTGGCCTCTTATGAAGCAGCTGAACACATGACAAATTAACAAATTTCAAATTTTCTCCCAATAAAATAGAAATAGCTTGCGAATCTTTACAAAATATTATTTGAAATATTACTGTCGGCTTTACTAATGAGTTTCTTTTTTCAGAAATGAATTTTTCCAAATTGACTTTTTTATGGCAAAAAATTTATTTTACTTCAAAAATGTCATTCTGGACAACTTTTCCGAATAACATATTTCAATATTTTTACGAATAATTGTGTTTTGAGACATAATTTTTAATTTTTTTAAATTTCCCGCCAAACACGAAAAGACGAATGGCACTGTACAACGTCTTCTGGGGTTTCTTTTGATGCAGAAGCGATTGCGCGTATCGATATTTATCAAAATTTATTATTAAAATAATTTCCCATATGATGCGTACTTTCTGCCGGTCACTGAATATTGTCATAATTTTTTTTTGAATTGGGTTATCACTTGATTAAATCAATGAATACATTTCAAGCTTTATAAAAACTTGTTCAGAGTTTTGCTCGTTGAGTAGTAATAATTTTCCGACAAATATGAAAAACTGTTTCGTAATCAACTTATAGTGTAGTTGATTCATAATCTTTTTTTTTATTTCAATATTGTTGCGTTTTATGTATCCTAGTATATTTTTCAACGAATGAATTTAATATGCCCTTTGATAACTTTTCAAGGGAATATTGAAAATTTTATTTGATTTCGTAACTAATATAAAAAGATATTTTAACAAATAAATGAAAATGGAAAACTGAAAAACTAAAGGTGTTATTGGGTGTCCTCTTGCTCATAGAAGAGGACGAATGTTTCTCCACTTATAAGGGATTTTGGGAATATCGGTGATACTCTGGAGTCATTGTACTTGTACCATGTGCCTGCATAAGGGTGCCTACAGTAAGCCGTGTAGTGTCCGCTATAGATTGTTCCACTATGGTTGGACACAGCATATAAGTTATAAAGACACGGGGTTACGTTATCTGCTGCATACTTTCTCATATCTAAACCTTCGAGAGGAAAGTCAATGATGGCATTCAGTTTTCCCATAAATCTCCCCATCGGCGAGAATCGTGTCAAGTGAATTACTTATAGTTTGGGGAACTTATGTATAGATAATAACTTTGCGCATTTTATCATTTCCTTACAATTACAACAAGTTGGTTTTTCTTCGCCGTCCAAAATTTCTTCCCTGGTAAACGAGTCTAAACATTGTGAAAGACTGAGCTGGCCAGTATTCTGTGGAATATGAAGTGAAAGGTCCCATGAGGGGTCAAAAGAGACAGAACATGAAATACAATTCAACGATGATTGTAGTTGACCAACAAAATTATCAACAATTTTCCATTCTAAGATATCTTGACCAAGACCGTGACTTTTCATGGTCACTCAATATTTCATCGATTTCTTTCAAGGTAGGTTTGGGCTTTTCTGTCACTCTGTTTACATCTTCATGAAGACCTTCCAGTAAATATCTGAGAAATTCTTGAGCGTCCTGTTGAGCGTACCCCATGAAACGAGATGCACATTTTTTTATCTGGCTTTCAAAGGAAACAGTATTCACCAACTTATCAGACGAATCTTCCGACCAAAGATCTTTTATGACTAACGCAAATTGTTTTATCAAAGCACCCTTCATATTTGATATGCTTGTGTTAATATCCCTCATATACTCGTCTTTTCTCAGATACCATTTTGTGTTCGATAAACATTGTATAATGCTGTTCATGAAACAGGTATTTCCAATGTTTTTCAGACCATTCAGACCAGAAATTTTGGCATTTTCGTGTACTAGGGACTTGATGGTGTTATAACTAACAGAGCTGTGCTCTCTGATACGATGATTTTTGGCACTGGCACTGGATCTGTGTGGAAGGGAGATGACGCTGTTCGATGGAGAATTACATGGAGATATGGAAGGTCGTGTTGATTTTGACAAGTCATCATCAAGAACTGAACTTTCAATCACTATTGATTGAAAATATTCTTTTCACAAGTGATTAAAAGTGTTACCTAGGTTACCAATAAACAACCATCATACATATTGCTCATAATGCAGCAACGGTGTCGAATCATTCGTATCGAGTAGGCTGGTTTCCAAATTAAATGCAACACAAGCAACGGTAGCGCCGATTTTTATTCTTACTAGGCCGGTTGCAATTTTGTTTCGACGAGCAATGACCCAATAGTTATTTATGCAACAATTGCAAAATAATTTCTTATGATTTCTGCGAAAATGGAAAAAAATCAGATTTAAAACACGTGATTAAAGCGCATTTAATCAATCGCCTGGTTGAGGGCCTCCCAGCTTCACTGCTCGGGCGCTCAACATCCAGGTTCGTGATTAATTGCTACGCTTTACTCACTAAAAAATAGCTATTTCAACACATGTGTGAGGAACTGAATATGTTCTCACATTATCCTTGGTAGGTATTACTTGCGGCGTGCTGTAAAACTTTCTGCAAAAGATCAAAACACAGTAATGAATTCGTGCCAAATTTTGCCACATTGGAAACACGCCATTTTTCATAAATTTTCATCATTTCAGTGGAATTTGTTTACCGTCTCGTCTATTTGCAATTACGTAAGTAAACAATGACATGTTTTTACCTGACTTTCCGCATCCAGTTTTAGAGTTAACAAGAACATCCGCTCATTAAAATAATAGGCAATTGTTTTTTACGTAATGTCGTATATGGAAGTCGAGAATGGATTGGTTATCTACGGTTGTGTAATGGTAAGTCGTAAACGTAATGATCGAGTTGTGGAAAAAATATGATTTCATTAGAACTATTAATAATAATACTAATAATTATCGTTATTGCTTCTAAAAAAAATACATTCTCGTAAAAAGAAGTTTGGGTTTTAAATACAAAAAATGACAATATTATAAAATAAATAATAATAATAGAGGAAAAATAGAAAGCATAAAAATAAAATAAACGATACAATAAGATAACTCAGGAAACTTAGCATGTATAACGAGAACGTCCAAGTATGTATTCTTTAATTCATGATAAATGAAGAAAATTAAAAACCGGTCAAATGCGAGCCTTGGATAGTGGGGGTTATTTTCTAGTGCAAATCTGCAAATATACATTTAAATCAAAAATTTCAAGAACATTTTGGCTATAACTTTCGCTCAGTGGGTATAAGGGGCACTAATAAAAATAATACTATATCTATTTAATATTTCAATTTCGAATAGTTCACAAGAATACAAATTGAATAATAATACAAATCTATAACTATAGATAATAATCGAACAGGAATCACTCCAAAATTAATGGTGTGTCTTGTCATCATCAGTACGTGATGGAACAGTGAAGATTTGTTCTTTATTATCTGTAGATCTTTTGAGGAGCTACTCATGTGTCAATTGTCATGAAATTGCGGGAATTTTTCTATTATTCTAGGTGTATTAATCTAGCTACATGGAGGATACAATTTTATCTCTATTTTCATTTATTAAGGTCAACTCATGCATTTCAACTTATATTTTTACTACTAACATAACTTCACCTTCTCTTGTTTTACAATATTTATGTATTTAAAATGTAACATCATTGAAACCAATATCAACTAAGATGTTAGTACTACAACTAATGAGAAAAATTTCACTTAATTTTTTCTATTGTAGTTTCTCTGATGATGGAAATACATTCCGAAAGCTTGGATTAACTTTAATCTTTCAACTAGTCTTATTATTCATTGTAATTAATAGTGTTATTGGTTTATTTGTTTCCAACTCGGTCTTTAATAACATTTAACTCGGCCTTTAAATGTTATAACTTTCATTATGTCGCCAATTAAATCATTCAATATTATTATTGTACAGGCTAGTGGCAGCGACCAGTGTTGATTGTATAGGAAATTTTTTTACACGCTTTATATTAGCTTCATTTGTATGTTTGTTTGTAACCGACTCTTTGGGCGCAATTTTGACCCACTTTAAACGGTCAGATTTCATTCAAACTTTGTAGATTTATCGAAGACCGATGACAATACACTAATTTGATAAGATTATTCCATTTTTTAATTGGCAATTTTTTTTATAAATAATAGTTTAAAAACTAAAAAATACTCTTTTATAAATAAATCAAACTAAAGTAGGAAATAAATAATAGTTTAAAAAAACTAAAAAACACGCTTTTATAGAAAACCAAACTAAAAAATAGAAAATAAGAAAAAAATGTATTTTATTGAAAAAAATGGGTGGGGTGCACGGTATCGCCTCGGCCTACAATTACCTGTGATCTGAGACATTTTCCTAGGCCTTAGATGTGTAATATACTATATAATTATGGATACCATGCACCCCACGCTTTTTTAAAAATAAAATAAATTTTTTTCTCATTTTCTATTTTTTTAGTTTGGTTTTCTATAAAAGCGTGTTTTTTAGTTTTTTTAAACTATTATTTATTTCCATAGAAAAAGCACTTTTCTCTTGGCTCAATTATTCTCCCCCGAAATTCTAAACTCTATGGAAATGCCTACAGTTTTCTTCAATATTTCTAATGATACACTCGTATTGAAAAGGGAAACCTTTTATTTGCAGTCTCAATTAAGGACTCACATAGATAAATGAGGCAAAGAAGATTGTTTTCCAAAAGAGTATCCCATCATCGTATTCAGTATTTTTATTTTGGTTTTACTGATACTTTAAGGATTTTCATACTATATTGTCACAACCATGTTAAACTCACGCTGTGAAGTGCTCCTCCAAAAAAGATCATCTACTTCATTATTTATCAGACCTAAAGGAGAATGCTAGGAGAACAAGGAAGAAGATTCGCCCAACTTCAGAACACACTAGTTGATATTTCGAGGTCTCAGGTTTATTATATCACGTATAATTATTCTCATTTTTACAAGCTTTTATTTAACAGTGCTTGTAATTTGTAATCCATTTTGGAGCACTTGCTGACATCCGATTGAGCTGAATTTGGCAGGTGTTCATAACCCCGGTGACAACGCATTTCGAATTTTTTGTTAGAGAAAAAAACAAAATTGCAGCTCTAAGATGGCGGACGATTGTCAAAATTCTAAAATTCAAGATGGCGGACAAGTTTTGTATGTGGAGTTTTTGGGGTCGGTGATTATGAATTTTTTGTCAACATTTGCAAATTTAAGATGGCGGCTCTAAAATGGCGAAGGAGTTTTGTGATTATGGTCCGATTCTATTAAAATTTGTATGTGGGGTTTTCGGAGTCGGTTATTATGAGTTTTTTGTCAAAATTTATGGAATTGAAATGGCGGCTCATGGAATTTTTGTTGAAGAAAAAACAAAATGGCGCTCCAAAATGGCGGACGAGATTTAGGTTTATGGCCCGATTCGATTCAAAATTGGTATGTTAGGGTTTTCAGGATCGAAGATTATGAATTTTTCTACGAAATTTATAGAATCAAAATGGCGGCTCCAAGATGGCAGATGATCTCTGTGTGTATGGTCCGATTCTATTCAAAATTGGTATGTGGGGGTTTTCGGGGACGGAGATTATGCATTTTTAAACAAAATCCACAAATTCAAGATGGCGGACGAGTTTTGTAATTAGGGCCCGGTTCGATTCAAAATTGGTATGTCGGGGTTTTTGGGGTCGGAGATTGTGAATTTAGTCGAAGATTATTGATTTTAAGTTAAAATTCATAAATTGAAGATGGCAACTCCAAGATGGCGGATGAGTTAATCTTTAGATGGTCTCCTAATTGAAGGACATGATAGCTCAGAACTTACAGAAAAAAGGCTTCATATAATGATGCCTTAACAAAAATGCACAGATTAAGGCGTACTTAAGTACTAAAAAGCACAAAATAAAATAATTAATAAAAAACCTTTTTGAAGACAAGATTTTATTCAAATGCACTAAAAAGTAAAAAGTAATTGCTTTGGATGTGTGACGTAGCTTATTCCGTGAGTTGTAGATTCAAAAGCTTGTCGCGCAAAGTTTTTATTTCGAATACAAAAGCGACAAGCTTTTGAATCTATAACTCATGGAATAACCTACGCCACACATCCAAAGCAATTATTTTAAACTTTTGTTTGCATTTAAATAAACGCTTGTCTTTAAAAAGGTTTTTTTATTAATTATTTTATTACTTGGTAGTTTCCAAGTTTTGAGGAAAAAAATTCAGAAGTATATTTCTAGAAACGACAGAGGAACTCTTGGTCCGCTTGAAAATACCTGGAATATACCCCAAAACTATAGTTGTGACACTGTATATAACTGCAGACATAACGTGAACTAATGAGCGATTATCACACCTGAATAATACATTCCTGTACGTTATTTGGAGATAATCTCAATAGGAATGATCCACGTATAGCATCGATGTCGAAATAGAGTGGTACAGTAATAGAAACTAAACAGTCAGTTGTCACAATGCCAATAGAAAGTTTTAATTAGGCGAAACTGATTCTTTGTGGGTACCGAGAGGCAATAAAATAGCCATAAATCAGTGTTGGGGCTTTGGAAGACCACCTACACGAGTTCAAGGGAATTAAATTGATTGTTCGTTGGGAAAATATTTTCTTAAGTAATTAAAAACACAAAACTTTATATCCCAAAATCCTAACTTCGTATGTACTCATGAAAATGCTTCACGTTTTCCGAAAATGGAAGATAGATTTACATCGGCAACGTGTTGCCCAAATATTCAGTGAATACTATAGGTTTGTTCTGGTTTCAAGAAATTCGAGTTCTGAAACGTCAGGAGCAAGCGCAGTTGATAAAAAGCGTTCTGGTTCGACTCGGACAAGTTCGGATTTGATTGTCCTTTGTTCTGGTTTCGCCTTATAAATGATCCAGGACTGTCCAAGACTGTCAGAAACTGTTCTTGCTCTCGAGGCCGAACTGATGTAAACTGTTCTAGTTGCGCATGCGTTTTTATGTGGCAATACTCGATCATAATCATTTCGTTGTTGTAAATAGTGATTTCGTGATTTAGGTTAGGTGTTATTTCGAAATCGAATACTTGAATTTGATTTTCAACTAATATCCATAATAATATGGATGCGATTGAGAGTATTTTATCGTCATCATCCTCATCTTCTGACGATGATGAACCAATTCTCCAAATCTTAAGTGCTGTGTAACTGTGAAAGTTTTATCAACATGGTTCCAAAAATTTTATGGAAAATGAAAAATTAACAATAATGGAATGATGTACGTTTTACTTAAAATTTCAACCTTTTAATGGTAGCCTGCCTGCTTGTCCAATTAAAAATTTTCGTGTAAACATGGCACAATGGTCTCTCCAAAACGCGTTCTGGTTTAATCAAGTGTCCGAGACCATCTCGGATTGTCTGTGATTTTTTGCTTCCACGCATATTGTCCTGCGCAGGTTCCAAACAGTTCTGGATTTGCGAACCAGAACAAACCTTATGAAAGTGTCACTTTTGATACTTTATCTAAAATAATAACTCTACGACAAAAAAATTCCGAAAATTTAATGAAAAATATACCCTCACACCATAAGTCCCTTTTTCTTTTGCCGTACACAGAGGCAGAACTCATGTCTGCATTGACATCGTAGCTGAAGAATAAATCATCTTCAGGTTATGATGACATTCCGATGTTTCTGATAAAGTAAGTAATGACAGTACTCATGAAACCCTTCACATATTGATTTGTTCGAAAATATGAACAGGATGCTCATAAAATCAGATGAGGAATCACCTGCGACTGAAAAATATTTCTATTCAATTGAGAATGTTTTCCTTTTCAACCTTCACATATCTTGTGAATCTATCATTTTCAACCGGAACTTTTCCAGATATCATTGAACATTAAAAACGTCTTATTTCTCAAGACAGCTGACTACAAAAAACTGTACAATAAGTGTATGTTGGTCGCATATCCATAAAAAAAAAACTACTTTCCTGGCTAATGCTTCGACGGACGTTGAATGAAATCCGATGGATAGGTAGTTTATTAACTACGTTATGTAAAAAAAATACATTTGTACCAAGTCAATACAATAATGTTTGAGCCATACAAACAGATGAACAACAAACAAACATTTCAGATAAATTACAAGCAAACAAAAAAAAATGTGAACAATTGAAATAAATGATTAACAAAATAGGTATATAACAAACATTTCATTTACACGAACACAACTATTAACAGTGGTGACACAAATGTATATAAAAGATACAAACATGATGTAAATAATACGATAATTAAGTTAGAAGGCCACCATTAAAGTGATTCAGATTCAAACATGTGAGTTGGTGTGGCCAGATACTCGTTGACACTGTTAAAACAATGTGTTGTTAAGAGATTTTTGGTAAACCTCTTGAAACTACATATAGGTAGATCTTTAACAGTGGGTGGCAATATATTATAAATATTAACATTGAGTGTATTGATCGAGGATTTGTGTAGTTTCAGCCTGCGTGGTCTTAGAGATTAGCACCTCCAGTGTTATGTTCATGAACCTGTGAATTGGTCAGATGTTCGTTTTAGTGGTTATGAATTTCCAATAGAGATTGATAGATAAAGATAGAAGGTACCGTCATTATGTTTAGTTTTTTGAAAAAGGGTCGGCAGGTATCTCTAAAACCTTCATTTGAAATTATTCTGATAGAAGATGGAACACTAGCAACGACTGCCCAGGAAAAAGCCAATATCTTTGCGCACCTATTTGCTGGAAATTCCACTCTGGATTCATCGGGAAAACAACCCCCGAACATTACACCTATTGACAGTCACATGCCCGAGATCACTTTTCGCCAACGTACTATCAGAAAGATTTTGCTGGGTCTCAACACCAACAAAGCCTGTGGATCTGACGGAATCCCGCCGATTGTTCTCAAGAAATGTGCCCCGAACTAACACCTGTTCTTTTGCAAGTTGTTCAACCACTCTTACAATTTGGGGGTATTTCCGTCCAATTGGAAAATTGCAAGAGTACAGCCAGTCCCTAAAAAAGGCAAAAAGGCCCTACCTAGCAACTACAGACCTATCGCACTGCTATCTATTATTTCAAAGGTCATGGAAAAAGCCATCAACATCGAGCTCATGAAATATCTGGAAGACTCGGGAATTGTCAACGATAGGCAATATGGCTTCCGCCATCAGAGATCAACTGGTGACCTGCTCGCTTACGTCTCACATATATGGCAGCTATCTATTGAAAAGTATGGAGAAACTTTAGCTGTGGCATTAGATATCTCCAAGGCGTTCGATCGAGTTTGGCACCAGGGACCCTCGCCAAGCTTCCGTCTTATGGCTTGCCCCTCAGCTGTGTTCTCTGCTTGCTAGTTTTCTCTCAAACAGGTCTCTCCATGTAGTGGTCGATGGAGTTTCATCTGACACTCTACTCATAAATGCTGGTGTTCCGCAAGGATCTATTCTCGCACCAACACTATTTCTACTTCACATCAACGACCTGTTGAAAGCAACTCCATGTCCAGTACACAGCTTTGCCGATGATAGTACCCTCCATACCGCTTTCTTCCAGGGCCCCTATATCAGCCCGTGAAACCAGAAATGAACGAGGAAGAAATGTTAATAATATAAATATGGACTTAGCAAAATTCTCGAGTGGGGATCTAATAACTTGGTAGAATTCAATGCAAACAAAACACAAGCATGTCTTTCTCTAGAAAAGCCGATCTCACTGTGCCTAACATAACTTTGTCAGGAGTAACCATACCACTGAAGTCATCCATATCGATGCTTGGTATTACTATCAGCAATAACCTTTCCTGGGAAAATCACGTGAGGTCCATTGCCAAAAGTGCATCCCAAAAATTTGGTTTTTTGTTTCGTGCCAAGAGCTATTTCACCCCCACTTAGCTGCTTATGATCTATAAGGCACAGATCCGACCTGTCCTGGAATACTGTTCCCATATTTGGAGCGCGGCACCTAAACATATCCTGAGGCTATTGGATTCTGTCCAAAAAAGGGCAATTCGTCTCGTCGGTGATGCCTCGCTTACAAACTCGCTCACTTGTCTGGAACACCGTAGAAAAGTTGGCGATTTGTCTCTATTTTATAGATATTTTCATGGGCGATGCTCTTCTGAAATATCAACAATCGTTCCTGCTTTGGCAGTCTCTTCGAGACTAACCCGTCAAGTTCAGTCATCACACCCCTTCGTGGTCACTTTGGAGACCTGCAGAACATCACTTTCCAAAGACTCGTTCATCCAACGAACAGCGAGGCTTTGGAACTCATTGCCTAGGGAGGTGTTCCTCCGAGGCATACAACCTCCAGAAATTTAAGAAGAACACCAACTCCTACCTTCTTTCCCTTGGTTCCCACGATGTTCTCTGAACATTACAGGATATCCCTTTTCGTGGGAACCAGAACATAAAAAAAAAGCTCGCTTTTGTAGTAGTATTTTCTCGGCACTGGGGCAGTTTCCCCAAAGTAAAGTTCCATGGGAATGAAAAAAAGGATAATATGCTGATAAAAGAGTGTTCAAGCTGACATAAACGTGCAAGGTCCTACAAAAATGTTGTTACAGATTTCTGTCTCTTATCGCAGATATTTCTATCCTGGAATTCAGGATTCTGCTAATTCGATCCCATCAAACACTTTGAAATGGATTGCCATTAATTGTTTCAATCAGGTAACGCAGACATTAATCATTGCTGGCCTATTAGGCCAGTAGATATAGACAATCAATTAACATTAATTCCAAAAGTTTTCAAATTTCAATGGTATGTTAGAGCACCAATGAAAACAAACTATAAAATTTTGCAGAAGTGTGCGTCGAACGGAACATTGTTTTGATTACAAAAACATTTTCATGTTTTATTATTGCACTGAAAATTGCAAAAGTTCTGCAAACTAGTCATACCTATAGTATGGTATTTCACAACATGCATTAAGTTTGCAACCTTGTAAAAGTAACGGAACCTTGTTTTTTGTAATTTTTTAAGTTTTTTATTTTAATTTGTTTAAAAACATTACAAAAGTTCTGCAAAATCGATAAGTGAACGGAAAAAAAGTTTAAAAATATCCACGTACATTTGCAACCATTTCTGAAAAACGCATAATTTATTTATCAAACTTTTTTATCGACGCTCCCATTTTCAATACACACAAGCATTGAAATAATTACAAAAGTTTTTTATTGTGGTTGCAAATAAAGATAATATTGGTCTTAGTGTATATGTAACTTTGCAACCTCATACGAAAACCGGAACCTATTTATCCACCAATATATTTTTTTTGCATTTTTACAGCCTCTGAAATAATTGCAAAAGTAATGCAAATTGTAATTACAATTACGACTAATATTTCACGTGAAGCAAGAGATTTGCAACCGTCATTGTAACGCAACAGTTTTTTTAATAATTTGTCCATAAATGCAAACACTGTGCAAATAGGTTTGAGATATATATTAGACCGACATACCTACAGTGGTCCAGTTAAATACTTGATTATCCATCGCGTATATCTGTTGTATTTTGTACTGGTTGATTGAAATTGCATCCGAGGAATAATACGGTTACGTAGTTAACCATTAAAAAATTTGAAACTAATTATTGATCTCAGAAGCAATCACTGTTTTCGACTAATCAGCAAAATGAATTTAATCTAATATTTTCGAATGCAACAATCGAAAGAATAAAAATGTTTGCTAAATTCTGCTAAAAGACTATTGGAAGACATTAATCTTTCATCGCATTAGAAATGACAAGCAATCATTCTTCATTTAAAATTTTCACTTGTCACAACATGACTTTATAGCAATCGACGGATTTTAAAATCAATAATCGATGCTCTATGGAAGGAAGGATATCAAAACGTTATCGATTGTATATCTCGCAAGTATATAATTTTCATTATCAAACAGAAACGTTGCTAAAAAATAAAGATTTATAAAATTGATATTACATTTCAAATTTAATTTTTACAGGTATGTATTTCTTGGATTGAATAAAATTATAATTTACCTTTCCACCCGACTTTCTTACTCCAACTATGGTTTCGCATGAAAAATTCCATTGAATCCGAATGACGGACTGAAATGAAATCGACACGTAAGAATCATTTTCTTGATTTATAAAATTTTGAAAATAAAGGGGGAAAACATGTTGGTAGGCAATTCTATTTCAGTTGTAGCTCTAGGACTATTAGATAGAATAGAATAGAATATAACTTTATTTAGCATCAATAGCTATTATATAACAGTACATAAATGTTACAATTGATATCATTACACATAAACAATACAACCTATACATTGAAATACATTTTTCTTAACCTTGTTTTAAATTTTTTTACATTTGCTGATGTCTTAACCAACAGAGGTAGATCATTATATATTCTCAAACCTTCGATGAAGAGGGTTTTTTCCAAAGCATTTGTATGAAGCCTTGTATGTGGAACTGGTCATTGAACCTTAAATTATAATGTATCATATCTGCCCTTTTGATAATATATACTTGCAAGTAAGAAGGAGCTTGCTTATTAACAATTCAAAAAATTAGTACTAATGCAGACTCTATAATCAGTTGTAAATATTTAAAAATTTCAGCTTCATTAACATATCATTTATCGGTGTTAACCTGCTGCAACGTAATAAAATACGCATTGCTATATTCTGAAGTAGCTGCAAACGATGTATTTGCGCAGATGAACAGCAGAGAAATATGGACATGCAGTAATTGAAAAGTGGGTATATGATAGTGTTATATACAATTGTTCTACACCATGGGGAAAGGTTTATACAAATTATATAAAAGTGGCCGACTTTTTTAGATGAATGTGCATTGTTTTTGGTTAGTTAACTAGTTGTCAGTTACAATTGTCAGTGTTCTTGTTATTCTGGTAATAAATCATGTTGGTAAACTGCTGTGCATTCATTACTCTGTAAACAGAACTGTGACGTAACACAGTTGTAGGTTAATCGTACTAATGTACAACTGTATGAGTGTTTTTTAAATGTCAATATTTCCTAAATTTTTTATGAATCAAGAGAATTATGAAAACTTGTCGAGAGATTATCCATCCTCCATCAAACTACTCAAGAGTATTTTTTATGCATATTCCTAATTATAATATGATGTTTTGAATTCATATCGAAAGCGTTAGCTTTCAACATTGAAAGATTTCACCTACCGTTGACGATCTTCTTGGTCGATAGTTAACTTGGTAACACAATGAATGCCATTTATTAGGTAAGTATATAAAAATATTACTTATTCAGATAACACAAGTGTTTTTTAATTCCTAATGTTCCGCAATGTAACATAGTTTGCAAATTATTATACTGCCACCAATTGGTAAAATGGGTTATCTGCCCGATTCGCAAAACTTTTCCTTTTTTTGGTAGAGTACAGGTACGAAAATATTTTTCTTTTGATTTTACTCTCATTTTCGTGTCGCAGATTAATGAAAACATTCTACGTCGGGATATCTCCACTTGCAACCATTATTTGAAACTTCTGTAATAATTCCGATACTTATTTCAATAAAAAAATAAAATAATGAAAAACTATATTTTCCGTTTGACGCAAGAGGTTGCAAATTAGAACTCTTGTCAAGTACATTAATTTAGTTCTTTTTTCGATATTGCAGAATTTTTGGAATTTTCATCGAAAAATTAGGACTAACAACAAATTTTTTTCGATAAAACCGACATTTCCGTTTTGTTTGAGTGGTTGCAATGTTATCGAGGTGTAAAGTGCGTAACTTTTTGGGCAGATAAAAGAAATGCAAGTTTTTTTATGATTTGAAATGAGCTTGTAATCAGCAAGTCAGTAATCGGACACTTGAACAGGATAGTCAATGTTACTGACGATTCTAACAGTGAATATGATAAATAATCTCGCGGTCGCTATATCCCGGACTATAGATCAAGACAGCTTTGTATGAAATATGCTACCCCTGAAAGATTGTTATCCAGTTTTATGACAACATCAATATAACTAGTGAATGCTGAATCATCGATTTCCAGCATTACTATGAACCATATTCCAAACGACACTCTCAAATCCTTTGAAGACATACTTATATGTAATTCGTATTATTGCATCCAGCAGTTATTTCCTGGGCATTTCACGTCGATCGTTGCACATTTATGGATTCCTATTTGCATCGGTTTTACGAGGTTTCTTTAATTTACCGCCTGTGTAGCGAATAGCTTTTATTATTTTTGCGTTCTACACATAATTTCGGAAATTATCGAGCTATAACGTATGTTCACTTGTTATACCACTATTTTGAAAATTATCCCTCGTCTTCGACGCGGGATAATTTTCTAAAAATATTCATGAGCGCGAGATAAAAATTCCGGAAATAATTTAACTTCGTGTGTTATTCGGTAAGAAAATTTCACACCAGATTGTGTTTGAAAATTAAATAATTTTATAATTTATTTATGACTCTCAACAATGCCAATTTTTTTTCTTCGACAACACACTAGCAAAACATACAATGTTTTGATTGACTTAATTGTTTAGTTACCATGGCAACTAGGTAAAACCTTAACCTAAAATGTACTTGAGTTCCGAATCTGTCAAGCATATCAGGCATAACTTTGTAGTGGGTTTGCGATTTGGATGATTCTTTTTTTATTAGATAGGGTATACCTCATAGTTGATCATATTTCAATTTGGAATGGAATGGTCCACCCCTATGGGTAGAAAAATAGGGGATGATTGATTTTTCACTTGTGAACATTGGCACACATATGTAGTTGACATTGAAATATCCTCCTACATCCGTCACAATAATTACATTTTATATACAAAGTGATGAAATCAACTAAACAGAACTTTCAAAAATAATTTATATTGTATTACAATAAATAGTTGAAGTAGATAATCATATTATTTAATAGTTAATAGTTGAAGTAAGCTAGGTAAGTAAGTATTTTGGAAGTATTAAAAAATTAAGTAGGTAGTAATTAGTAGATTTCAGCCACAAAAAATTGAAAAATAAAAACTTCTTAACAAAAAATTAAACCGACGAAAAAATCAACTGAAAAGCAAAAAATAATAAACCTTCTTAGTTCTTAATGATAATTGAGCTCCACTAATGTGAGTAACTAATTTTGAGTCGGCGCCAAACAAATTAGCAATTGAATTAGGTATAGTCCATCCAATATCAATTGCAGAAGCTGTTTCTATAGGGAGCAAATAAAAACTCACTTCGCTAACACGAGCGTATATGCGAAGAAACGGAACGAAAAATAATCTGTACTACTCGTAAACATTCGCCGTCGGCAAACGGTAGATCAAAAGAGCCGATAGTCAACGTGGACTTGAGTGACTGCTGACTGTTCTACAACCGATTCGTCTGAGCCAATCAAGTCGGACATCGATGCTTGCAGGGCTATACGATGGGAGGTCATAAATCACGCGTTATATTTGTGTTTTAATAGCTCTGAAAGATTAAAAACCAGTAGCGTCTGTGGTCTTGGTGTGTGCCGATCGAAATACGTTTTAGGATATTCTAGTTTTGTAGGATATTCTAGTTTTTTTTTCTTAATGTATTTGTATGAATAAAAGCTTGTCTTAAATTTTTTTTCATTTTTCATTATTTATAAAGTATTTTTAAAATCTTAAAATATCTAAATAAAATTAGTTATCTCCGCCACTGCGGCTCACAGGGTTTCGCCGCAAGACTTTTTTATGCTTCTGCAATTGATATTGGGAAAACTATAACGCGTAAAATGATGGCAGCGAGATGCACAGCGGCGTTTTGATTACTTCATCAAAGTAATATAATGATCTTCGTTGTTTGTTTGGCGCCTACTCAAAATTAGTTAATCACATTGGTTTAGGAGCGCAATTATCATTAAGAACTAAGAAGGTTTATTTTATTTTTTGCTCTTCAGTTGATTTTTTCGTCGGTTAAATTTTTTATTAAAAAAAGCTTTCATATTCTAGTTGTTTCGATCACTAGATAGAGATGAAAATGGGTTAATGCAAAAAGGGGCAATCCACTCTCATTCCCCATCCTTTCCGTGTTACGTGACTGGGTGTACGCCAATGCTGTTTTTCACCGCGATCTGCGTTATTTCCACAATTTTCCATTCTATCTCATTTGTCATTCCCGATTCTGTATTATTTATGAAACCTTGTAAGTATGTAACGGGCCGGCAACTGAAAACATAATGCAAAATCAAGAGTTTTTACAGCCATTCATCGAACATTTAATGTCTGCCGTTGGTCGAATGCCATTAGCGACACTTTGATGGGATGAGTAAACTGGAATTAGCGAATGCTGAAAATGTTTTAAGAAAATAACTTTTTTTATGACGTGCCGGAAATTTGATGAAAATCATGTTGAAGTGAACAGACGCCACTTCTCTTAATGATTTCCACTAAATTAGCTATACAAAATCAATCAAATACGTGTTTATCTATACAATACACATGTTACACACACATGCCAAAGTCGACGCTTACGCCTCTAGCGGGTTTTTCGGATTTATCTCGGTTTTTTGCATTTCACGGCATGGACCACATTTTTGGAATCTAAACAAAATTTCCGATGTTTTGGTGCAAACCAGAGAACGATAGGAACCAAAAATTTCGACTTCCTACTTTTTTTCCCAATCGATCCGAAATTCCGTCCTTGGACTAATTCTGAATCGATTGATGTTCTGAGAATAGCTCTATCTTTCACCGTTCTCGAGTTAGTTTTTTTGCATACGTTTCCGGAATTTCAGACCGATCGCTCTGTCCCTGATTTTTCTATGATTTTTTCAAAGTCTGCACGGACGCCACCGGAAAAATCACATTTTCCACTTTGTAGCGAGAAAAGAAATATTTCTCGTACTCCGATTTTCATGCCGTGCGCATCATTCGATAGGAAATTCATTTCCGTATAGGAGGCTATAATTCAAAACGATTTCTTCGCCCCTGATTTTTTTACGACGTGTGTGTATACAGTGCTTCTCAAAAGTCCCTCCCCCCCTCTTATTTTTGGAACGATTATACATAAACAAATGAAATTTGGAAACTGAATATTAAAGGTTGTAAACTTCCCTACTGGTGATGATATATGACGAAATCGTCAAAGATGACGTCACAAGCCCATTGTGACCAATAATTGTGAATGGAACCCTACGGCAAGCTACACCTCTTTTAAAAGGTATCGAAAAAAACCTATTCAATGATACTAATTATGTTTGTGTTTATGGCAGTTTTGATGGCTCATTAGTAAAAATTGAAATTTAAATTCCATTCAGTATGATATTCATTACAGATTTAAGAATCAGTATTTACTTAAAGAAATTGCTCGAAGTGACCTCCATTTACTTCCTGACAGTGAAATATCCTATTTTAAACTCTTCTCGTACTTTTTTAAATGTGTCTGCGGAAACAGCCTCACATTCTGCAACAAAACGTTATTTTAAAACGTCAATATTGTCAGGTTCAGTGGCGTAAACCTTCGATTTAAGGTACCCCCACAGAAAAAAATCCAAAGGTGTGAGGTCCGGTGATCGAGCTGGCCATTCCGTTGAACCTCGTCGTCCAATCCATCTACCACGATACTCCTCATCCAAATACCGTCTTACTGCACCGTAATAGTGTGGAAGAGCACCATCCTGTTGGAATGTTATTTCCAAATTGCCGAATTCATCTGGATTATCTTCCAAAATTTCAAGGATTAACGGTTCTATTGCGTTTTGCAACAGCTCCAGATAAACCTCACCAGTTAAATTAGTATTTAAAAAAAGAGGCCCAACGATGTGGTTTCCCAGGATACCTGCCCAAACATTCACCTTCTGGGGAAATTGGGTATGTGTTTCACGAAACAGGTGAGGATTTGCGTCACTCCAATAACTCACATTCTATGTATTTACATTTCCATTTAGATAGAAAGTACTTTCGTCACTAAAACAAATTGTTTTGACATAGTCTGGCTGTTGGTTAATTTTAGTTTCCATATTTTCACAAAATTCCAGTCTTCGGTCTGGGTCGTCGTCTGAGAGTTGATGAACCATTTTTAATTTGTATGTACTTCTGCCAGTATATAAATTTTTTTTCTCATCAGAAATTTGTGGTCTGCCAGATCGTTTCGCATCATTAATACTACCCGTTGTTTCAAACTTACGAAGAAGCTCCCTTAAATAAGTCCTCGAAACGGGGCGATCGGGAAACTTCTCATTAAAAATGCGTTCTGCTGCATGAATATTTTGTCCAGTTTCACCAAGAGTTAGGATCGCTGCTACTTTATCACCTAAAGCACGTACCATTTCGCTTCTTGAAGCACTTAAACGTTCGGCTCACAACAGTTTAACAAATTATTAAAATGTACAAAAATATTAAAAGTACCAAAAGCTGCTAAAATAGTTAAACGTTCGATCAACAATATACAAATTATTAAACGTACAAAAACTTGGACAATTACAAAAACGTCGAATTAGGGATACTAACAAAAACGTCAGCTTATTTAACGACTATCCAGAGGCGGAGCTTGAATTTGGAATTTTAGTATTAACTGATTTAATTCATCACAGCTTTGCGTTTTTCAAAAGCGAGTTGCCAAAACTGCCATAAACACAAACAAAATTAGTATCATTGAATAGGTTTTTTCGATACCTTTTAAAAGAGGTGTCGCTTGCCGTAGGGTTCTATTTAAAATTATTGGTCACAATGGCCTTGTGACGTCATCTTTGATGATTTCATCATCTATCATCACTAGTAGGGAAGTTTACAACCTTTAATATTCAGTTTCCAAATTTCACTTGTTTATGTATAATCGTTCCAAAAATAAGAGGGGGGGAGGGGACTTTTGAGAAGCACTGTATATAATACTGAATAACACTAACGATGTTTCATTTTGAAGTATATCAAGTAGAAGTAGGTATTAAATGCAATTAAATAGAACGGGAATTATATTACAGAATAATTTATAAATTAATCAAATATTGGACTTGAAAAAAAAATCTCTTTATTCAAGGTCGGCTTATTTCTGCAACCAGGGCTAAAACCAACGCCGGGAATTTTGCCGAATCCTCTGTTGTTTCAGAGGTAGGGTTCTCTAACGAGCTCAACATCTATCAACGTCCCCTCCGAAAGACGGCTATAGTCATATCTCATGCTCATTGATATAACTCCTGCAGATGTGAATATGCTACTACGCTACAGTTGTTGGGGCATTTTAACGCCCACCTTCCTTGTCCGATGGTCACCCATCCAAGTACTAGCCGCGTATGATGTTGCTTGGCTTCAGATATCGATAGACTCTAATTCAAATTCAAAAAGGTTTTATTCGCTTGTCTCTATTACATTTCAACTTATACTACTATTTACAACTCAAAAACGATGTACAGATTCTTCCCAAGGTGCGTTGGGGTTGGAGACATCCAGCTTGCCCGACCAGGGGTGGTAAGCGAAGGGAGTGTCTCTGCCTGGTGTTAGGTAAATACCAGGTTAGGTTTTTCTAGGGGGGGGGGGATTTTTACCTCGTCTCCTATTCAATTTATACGGGTATTTTGTTGGGTTAGTTTTTTACGAGATTGAGTTATTTTTTGGACGTTATGGTAACAAATGTTTTGGGTTTATTTACCGGAAAAGGCTATTGCAAAAAACCGGTTTCAATGTGCCCCTTTCATTACATTAAAAACGTCAAACTCTAGCATAAACGTCTAGTAGGAGGCTGGAAAAAATTTACCCTAAAATAATGCACTGACTTAAAACTCAAGAGAACAGCGTCGAGATCTGCTGGGAGGGGCTCATTCCTCGTTCATTCGAAGGTAACAGCTCGTCTTTGAGCTAGGACGCTGTCTGGAGGGTTTGCAAAGGCCCCTTCACATTTTCTACAATATAGCTTATAAGTCCAAAAGAATATATGCTCCGAATGTCCTAGAACATACCTACATAGGAAAAACTTACAGGCGAGTTTACGAATATCAACTTGCTGTTCTACATTTAGACCCTTATTCGACCCTTTTCGAGCACTATGAGGAGACAGACCACCAGGACCATTGCCAGTGAGAGAACAGTACAAGCTAGAGTAATTCGTAAAGCGCTTGCGATTAAAAAATGCCCAAACTGCCTCAATAAACGCGATGATGGACGCAGACTACCCAATACTTGGAAACCTCTACTTTCCCGCTTTCCTCTAGTTGATAGAAAATAGCACGTGAATACGAAGGTTTTCAATCCTCGATATATACCTCCAGCTCCGGAATGCCGCAAGGCTCGAACGTAGGGACACTTTTAATTTTATTGTTTGTCGATGACTTAGCACAAAAAATTAACTGTTCAAAACGTTCGTCATCGTTAAGAATTACGATGACGATCTGAAGTTGTGCAAGGTGATTGAAAACTTTGGAGATTGCCGGAACCTACAGAGCGAAATTAACTCAATATGCGACTGGTGCTCTAGCAACCACCATTTAACGTATCGAAATGTCATGTACTGGCTTTCTAAAAAGAATAGCTTCTAGAATTCTTATATGAGATTAATAAATCCCCATTAACGAGTCAACGAAATGAAAGATCTGGGAATTGTTTTCATCAAAAACTCACTTTATTTCCACATATTGACCAAACGTTTCATCGGCAAATCGAATGCTGGGATTCATAATGGGTAGTACGAGAGAATTCAATAACATAAGTACGATCATCACACTTTTTAATGCCTATGTGAGGTCTAAGCTATGTATAACTGTCACATATACAATCTTGAAAGCGTTCGGAAAAAAAAATTGAAATATCTGTGTTTCAAAACTACAAGAATTATCTCCAGAGAGAAACTGACTATACTTTTCTCTTAAATCAGTTCGATTTAGTATCCAGTTCGATCATTCATACATAATAAGATATCATGTACCCGCTTTTACAAATGATCAACTTTCACATTCCACACCTGAACTCTAGGACTGACATGACATTTTATTGCGATAACCATCGAAGAACTCTAACCTGGGGCACCTGTGTCACTGATGTGCACAAACAACAATTTAATATGTGAGATATGCGACATCTATGACAACTCGCTTAGCAATATTGCGAAATGTATACTGATTCTATTGTGTACATACATATGTTTGTGTGTATACACAGGTATATGTATATACTTTTTTTTGTACTCTAGGCTATATCTTATACTTTGTATTATATTATTATATTCCTTATACTATTCATTATTTTTTCTCAATATTTTTTTTATTTTATTTTTTAGCATTTGCGCTATTATCATAGTTTGTATGTATGCTTTCACATTTCCTGTAATTGGGTGTACACCTGTTGGAAATGAAGTGCTATCTATCTATCAAACCAAGCCTTGCCCGTAGTTCCGCTTTATTGAATCCACCAAGGATAAATACTGTACATACCTAAATGACTAACTGAGGAGTAGGCGTCAAGTCACAAAATCATAAGTGAATACATCTGAGGAGTAGGCAGATTGTGACCTTGGTTGGAAATCACTTCCCTCTTTTACTCCAATCGATAAATTATATTATTTTCTCTTCTTCTTTCCTTCCTTGAAAAGGGCTCCAAAATGGGAACCGAAACGTCTAAATCATCCTAAATCAGTGAATCGCCTTTTGATATTTTGTTTGTACTTTAACCAAAAGCACCGTTTACCAAAACACGATTTTATATTTCAATATTGAAGTGAACCAACTAGATCCACCCGTTTGTCACAAACTATGCTTAATACATTGAAAAGGTTCCGAAATCTGATTGATTGACACAGTCATTGAAAATATAGATGACTTCTCTCTCTCCATCTCATTGCTCCTGAACGGAGTATTCCTTTCCTTTCAATAGAAAGCCTAATGAGACATTTCGAATTCAACATCTCCATACCACCTTACCAGTCACTAGCAGCTCTTCTTTCGTACCCAGTAATTTGCCGTTGAATCGCGTTGAATTTCATAGAAAACTATGGCACGTGTTGCTGCCCCGTCTGGTGATGTCTTGCATTCTAAATGGAGACAAGGTTCCGTAAGAAACATGCCCGCGACGGTTATGGTGGACAACATTGACGGAGTTGAAGGATTCTTTCCTAATCTGTATGAATGACTATATCCAATGTTTTTTTATATTTTCTCCCTCTGGAAGTAGAACATGTATAATTATGTGCTAAACGAATATGTAATTTTGCCCCTAGGAAATTTCCAATTGGTCAGTAACGTACCGTTTGAAGAATTGCCAAATTTATCAAGAATTATGCACCAACCTGTTTCAACCAATCAGAAGCCTTTATTTTGAACCATTGCCATGGCAACACAAATGTTTTTCGTATTTTTTTTTACGCTTGGGTAGGACCTGGGAGTGAATTATAGTGGACATTTTTTGACGTAATAGTTAGTGTCACTTGATTAATACTACATTAAGTAACGTTACCAGTTTTCACATATTTATTTTATACACTTAGAAATACATAACAAAACATTGTTTGCGTTTACCTACATTAAAAATGATTCATCCTATCATAATTTTCAGTTACGAATTTTAAGTGGTATTCTTCTACTATCTCATCTCTGCTTAACGGTGAATAGGTTAAACCAGGAGAAATTCAATTTATTAAACATATGTGTCTAATAAAATATAAATAATATTTAGACACTATTTAGTTTATGGGTATTTAGGAGTCTATATCTTGCAGACTTTTCAAGAAAATGTTGGTGTTCAATCCAAAACAAGTTTTCTTTCTCCAAATCGCTGCCAAATACAGGCTGAAGCCTCTTCTCCACCTCTCCAGGCCAATTCATAAGCAGCAATCTGAAAAAAATATATATCTGCAGACCATCTGGGGTGTCTTCGTCTCAAAGTTCAATTATTTTTTGTAATTCTGTTGGCGATAAAGCCGAAGCTCTTCCTTTCCTCTTCGACGGGTCAGGTTGCAACTGTCAACGCTTAGCGTTTCTTGCAGATCTCGAGTTTGTAAAT
The DNA here is from genome assembly GCA_018342105.1 of Gonioctena quinquepunctata. Classification (NCBI taxonomy): domain Eukaryota; kingdom Metazoa; phylum Arthropoda; class Insecta; order Coleoptera; family Chrysomelidae; genus Gonioctena; species Gonioctena quinquepunctata. The sequence goes on along the minus strand of JAFIRS010000152.1, from coordinate 466,389 downwards.
TCTACGTCAGAAAAAGGGTCAAATTTGCGTTTGTATTTATCATAAAAATGCTCATGAAGTTGTTCGGCAACAGAATTCTATAATACTTTAGCAACACTTTCCTTATAATTTTCTGATTTTTTTACGCATATTAAAGCCATAATCTTCCATAATTATTGCCAGTTCTCCTACAGGTATGTCTGCCCTATCAAAATCATGCATTTTCCAAACAGAAGTCGGTAAACTGCTTCCAAGCACTTAGTTTGGATTTCCTAGTATTTATAGGTGTTCAGTGCTGAATCTCGAGCCGAATAACTTTTTTCTTGACCAAAGCGTCTCATCTTGCCTTCTGTCTTGCCCGCACTGTAATCTAAACCCGACTGATCACGACTAAACATTTTTTTTTCCAATTTGACATTCAGTGTCATTTAACGCCTCCCATAAAATTTCAAGAAAAATATTATATTATTATAGCGTTGAGTGACGTTTATAGATGATATGTCAATATATAAATTAAGAATAAGATGTCTGAAATCCCTGGTGTATTCACTTATACCTGTAAAATACTGGGTCAAACTGGGGGACACCAGACCACTTAATAAAGAGAGTTATCTAGAGTTTCAGATGGCGCCGACGTCGTTTCGTGTCAAAATTCAGTATACTGAATTACATACCCCACAGGGTGTTTTTCTGATCCGTTCTGTGATTGTGCTTTTGTCGCCTTTGAGACGAGACAGTTGAATTAGGAAATTATTAAAATTTGATAATTCGTTCGGATCGTAATCAATAACTTTGTAAAGCCCATATATACGTACTCGGTGCCAGTAGATATAGTACGAATATCATTTGCTTTCGTAAAATTTATTCTAAAAGTACTTTTGATCTGACATTGCGAGTAAACTTTTTGACGGAACTATCCGGGCTATGCCTCAACACACAGAAAAGGTTGCCCATACATGTGAGCTGTTCAAACTGAGCGCCTGGCCGTGTGTACACTGTTTCCGTTCCGTTCCCCACCATTCGCTCGTTCGCTTGCAAAATATATCGTATGCAGCCTAAACCTTAGTACTTCTCGAGATTATATCTGTCAAACTAGATGGTCAATCACTTAGCGCCTGGCCGTGCGTACACTGTTGCCGTCTCTCCGTTCCCCACCATTCGCTCGTTCGCTTGCAAAATATATCGTATGCAGCCTGAACCTTAGTACTTCTCGAGATTATATCTGTCAAACTATGAAATGAAATTTTGTTGCAAATACCATTCACATCTAGCCTGGTAGAAAAGCTGACACGGCCAGCTTTGTTTTCTGCAACGCAGGTGTACCATCCAGAATGCTTATCTTGTACAGAATCTATGGTGATGGTGCTTACTTTTTTACCGGCTTTAGTTATCATGATGCGATCAATATATCCTATACTGATATTATTGTGCAGCCAAGAGATATTTATTGGCAAATCTCCTTTATGAATCGAACAAGATGCCGAAGTAGAATCTCCTTCATTGATGGATTCATCACCAAAATCAAATGGTGCTATTTGAGGAAGAATGGAAAATGAAGTATGAATATTTGTGGACGGTATGAAAATTTGATTATTCTTCATTTAAGTATCACCCAACTTGGCAGAATATACTGAGTAAAGTTTATGATTTTAATTGCAACACCTCGACCGAGAGTCAGGCGATATATGTTCCCCTCTATTCGCACAGCGGCCAATTGTCAAATTATTAACATAGCCGAGGTATTATTTCTTAGTTTTGGAAACCCTGCATCAATATTCGAAAAATTATCTCTGTCCAATTTGTGCCAAACAGTAGGGAAATGTAGACATCAAAGTAAGTGCAGTGGGAAATATGATAGATTCATCTTGGATGCACCTCATTGAAAAAAGAAGACTTGGAGAGTTCGAAGGTAACCAAAATGATTTTGCAAAACGTTGCTTGCTTGTTTTGTGGCTCTGCTCTTTGAACAAATTGCAAAATACGTTTAAGAGCAGTTTGATTATCTCCTTCTGCATCATCGTCTGACAAAAACAGTTGTACTGATAAAACTGTCTTGAAGAAGAATCCAAACAAAGTATCTGAGAAATAAGATTTCGCTTCCTTGTTCAAACCTAAAAAGAAACCCGTAAACGATGAACAAAGATAGAGATTGAAATGCTTGACGAAATACCAAAAAAAAACTGGAAGGATTAGAAGTGGCAATGAGCAATTGAGGATCTGAAAATATTTTGAGGTTGATCGATTGATGTAACATATTTTAGAACAACTATTCCATCTACTTATGTCAGGGTTATAGATAATTTTCGAGAAGTGTTCCGAAATAATTCTTATTATGAACAATTGTAGTGCGTACCAATTTTGTATGGTTTTGAATGTTTCTCATTGCTGAAAAAGGCGGAAAAGGGAATTTTCTTGATCTTCGAACCTCCAAAAGTATTTGAGAATCACGCTTTTTGACTTCGAATTTGTGTTCATGGGGCAAAATACGTAGTTAATACCAAGTGGCAAGGCTCAACTCGACGGAGCCGTATCAACAATTAATGTGGACAATCCCGTTTTGCTTAAGAAGTTGAATTTTGTATTATTTTCTCTGTTCAAGATATTCAGGCATGTCTTAGGAAAAAACATACATGTTTTGTATAATTTTCAGCAAATGACATGAATAATGCATGAATGTTCTACCCCAAAAAACTTTTAAAATACTCTTTTTCAAAATAAATTTGGACATATTGATGACTAAAAAATATATCAAAATTTCCCTTAAGATTATGTGAAGTGTTGGATAATCCACCTTTGTTCAATTTACAGCATTATAAGCTAAAAAATTTATTTTTTTGTTGTTGCCTTGTGTGGCACTTCTGTTTTGAGGGTAGCCAATTCTTTCTTCTTTTTTCTGGAACCAGCAAATGATTAGAAAAACTTTATTTAAATTTTTGACACAGAATTCATCATTGAGTAACAAATCCAATCTTATGGTTTTTATGCTTTTCGCAATGAATTAAAAATATAATATAGAATGAGGAAACGCTCCGGTTATTTTCGTATTTGCAAGATCAATAAAATAATTAGGTTTTTAAGTAGAATTTAATATATTATCAGACTATATTGTCATAATCAGTCAAAAAATTGATTCCGAGATTCCTTCGATTAAACATTTACATGTTATATATATTTTTATGATGATCACTGCATTCGATGTGTTATCTCATTGACAATCAGTATGTGTATTACATTGATTATCATTATTGTCCACTTTATTGTGGAATATAAGTTGATTGTTAATTATGAATATACCATAGACGGGAAAATCCTTTCAATAAGTGATGATATCGGAATGGATGAATATGTATGTGCTAGTAATTTCAACAAGGAAAATATTTTGAGAAATTCGACATACATTCCAAACCAATAAAAGTACGGGAGATGCAATCTCTTTCGCTTTCTGAAAAATCTATACTCTAGTCTGAAGGAAGTGAGCGCTGCAGTGTCTTGCGACATATCTAAAGCTTCTGACTGTTGCGTAAGCTTCATCTCTACAGCTTCAGAGGTCGAAGCTTCAATTGGTTCGAATCATATCTGAGTGAAAGAACCTCTCAGCTTCTGGGCAAATTAAGAGGTGTTCACTTAGTTTGGCAGACAACACAAGTATGTTATCGCAAGAACTCAAATTACCTTCATAGTAAAATGACTCGTTTATGTTAAATTAATTTGTATTTTCTCTGAACTACCTTGCCCATTGTAATTATTTTTTCAACTTGGGATTGTAAGGTATCTAGTAACTAGCAAGTCAAATATTTTCATTATTACTTATATATTTACTTTTTATATCATATATATTTTGCACAATTTTTTTTTCATAAGATGACAATCTTCTGACTAAAAGTATTTGAAAATTCTAAATAGAGTGGATATTTTCTTCCAAAGAGCCATGAGACCCTCTGTAAGGTTCGGAATTCACTAGCCAAAATCAAGATATCTTCATAGAATGAAAAGTCCACGCTTACTTGTGAAATTCATGTGTTTATTGAAAAGTTATAATTATCCTAATAATAGTCATTAGCCTTATCGATCTTGGGAGTGGGCCTTGTTCTTCCGAACAACTGCTTGGTTTAGATCGCCCTCCTCCGATTATCTCATGCGGGGTGTTACTTACTGAAAAATAAAAGAGAAGCTGATTTACATTATTGTTTTCTCCCCTCACCTTTGTAAGTAGGGCTCACCTTTTCCGGAGAAGTCATTCTAAGATAGCTGGAAGCAGCCTAGACTGTCGCAGACCAGGATTCATCGATTTCTCAACTTCATCAACAGATTTTATGATATCTACAATGAACACTCTGATTTTGTTCAGACCAGAAGGTTGTTAGAGATGGGCAGTGAATGGCTTGGTGATAGTTTGTATCGAACAGTTTAATGGAACAATGTCATCGGGGACATTTTCCAATCCCCTCAATTTTCAAGTTAATTCATCATCTAGATACATCAGTCCACTCTCCTACCTTTTCTCCTTCCTTCGTGGAAGTTTCCATGATGCCAAAAAGAAGAAATCACTTCGGAAAAATCGCCAGGTAGACTCCAAGAAAAATCTGATTCTTGACAGGCAGATGTAAACATTGTAGTAAATTTCAAGGATTTCATCTCATTTTCGGCCAACTGTTCTGAGCGGGATCTTGTTCGTAGAACTATGATCTTTCTAAACGATCAATTCACAATTTTTTGCATAAAAATATGCAGTAATGTTGACAGAAAAAGAAGATTTCATAGGTTTGAAGTTTACATTTAGCGTGACACAAACATTCCTCAACCGCGCTATCTACTAATGAAGTTCTAAGCAGAATTTAACGCCATTCATTTGTTGTCCCCAAAAATTCTAAACAAAATCGAATCAGTGATAACCAGGGTTTTTAGGCTCTTAATTAAGAATACAGTCGACGACAAATTAAAATCTGGATATTACTAGTGAAAATTATTTTTCTTTCCCAAATAGAAATTTACACTACGCAGGAAGATGAAAATCTTGAATCAGTTTGTAAATACATTAAGAGAAAAAGTAAATTGCGTATTGCCCTTTTAAATAAATCATTATTTTTAATTACATTCTGTCTTGAGATGTATCTACAAATAAGCCAGACCCATAATTGAAACCTTATTTGCTCTCTACATAGAACAAGTGTGAGCACACCACTGGTGGTCTACAAGCCAGTCAATCTAACACTTGTTAGCAAAATGTACATAGGCGTTATGGTGTACGTGACATGCATCCCAAAGAGTAATGTATCAGTCCATGAAGAGTCAAAACACTAGTAGAATTATCAATAATTCAATATGTGAGCGACGTTTTGCCTAATCGTGGAATAAAAGTTGGCTAATGGACAGGACAAGAGTTATTTATGGGAAACTATCAGCGGAGAAATAGGTCTAGCTTTAATTGAATAATTCATGTTGATAGAGTTGTATTTTTCCATGATTGCAGACATTGAAGTCAATACTTCAATTTGTGCCCAGATGATTTTTTATTTTCTCACTTGACACGCCTAAACATGTAGAAGTTCTGTTCGTTAAGGTGTACTTTCTTTTAAAACAACTTTCGGGCAAAAACACTGTTTTTATATATAAACACAAACTTAAAAAAAAATTTATGATAATCGAATATCCTTTTATTAAGGTCCAAAACATGATTCTTCTGGAAAATTCAAATTAAAAACATATATTTTTTAAAACAGATATCCACTCCTTATCATATTGAAAAATTTATATTTGATTTAATCAAAGTAAATGGTGAAAATAAAAAGCTGAATCGACGACTTCTTGGATTGCAGGAAGTTTATCCGGTCCTCTGCTTCTTCGACGGTTTTGCCTATATACAGAAATTATAACTGCGAATGAACTTGGTCGTTTGAGATTTTCCATGTATGCCCTTTTCAATAACTTTATTGGGCACGAAAAACCCGTGGAGGGCCCACAGAACTGCTGCATCTCTTCCACCTGAAAAACAAGCCAATTCGTGTTTTTACAATTGGCATGAAGAGGCTACTACTTTCTCTTTCTAGTTTTTCAAAGGTGAAAAAATACAGAAATATATGATCACTCTGATCTAATTTGACCGACATAAACTGGACAAGGAGCATGATACAAATAAAGGCCAGGGTGCTGTCGAACTCAAAACTCTTTGGATTTATCTCAGAAATATGGGAAAATTCATTTTTTCAGAAGTCATAGCCATTCATTGAAGAGTGAAAACAACAGAGCCTCATTTCCCATGTGAGAATCGTTAATTTTTTTCCTATTGAATCTCTGCAAGCATCAGATGTCGGAAAACATTACAAGTTTGTTAAAAGTTACATCAACATATAAATCAATACAAATCAACACTGCTACAAAAAATGGGGGTAAACATTAAATGTAAAAGATTTTCAATCAAATGATGAAATGAAATTCAAAATTGCTGCAATTACCTGCCACTTTATGGGATGAATTCATTAACAGATCGGAAAAATGTTGAAAACCCCACATCAAAATATCGAAATTCTTTCGCGATATGCGAGAAAGAGGCAGATTGATCCATACCTTTTCAGTATTTAGTACGTTTACCTACTTGAAAGTTGAAATTGTAGAATTATCATTGCTTTCGACCATTTCACAACCTCACGTGCGGCGGGGTTAGGTTATTCAAAAATTCCGGTTCAATAAAGGGTAATGAAGCTATAAAAATGATATACTTACCAACAGACACAAATATCTCACATGTGACACTCAACACTCAAAATTTCTACTTCTATAACCTATATAAATTCCGGTGAAACGATGATTAACGATGTACTCGCAACTTCGAGTATCTAAGTCAGAGTTAGGATAGTTCCCAGAACCGGTACATGGTAACCTTATTGTAATGGTTTCGTTGTTTATTTGATCACAAAAACTTTTTAACAAAAAATTAACCCGACGACATACGGAACTGAAAAGTAAAAAATAAAATAAACCTTAGTCTCAATACCTAAGCTCCTAAACTAATGTAAGTAACTAATTTTGAGTCGGCGCCAAACGAATAATCAAATGAATTAGGTAAGGCGTAAAATGATGGCATCGAGTTGGGCGGTGACATTCTGATAATTTTTTTGAAGTAATTTAATGATCTTCGTTGATTGTTTGTTTGGCGCCGACTCAAAATTAGTTACTTACATTAGTTTAGGAGCTTAGTTATTGAGACTAAGAAGGTTTATTTTATTTTTTACTTTTCAGTTCCGTATTTCGTCGGTTTAATTTTTTGTTAAAAAGTTTTTATTTTAATTTTTTGTGACTGAAACTACTATTACTAAATGCTTGTTTTTTTTACTTCCAAAATACTTACTTACCCACCTTACTTCAACTATTACCAGTTAAATAATATGATTATCTACTTTTACTATTTGTTGTAATATAAATTATTTTTGTTGTTCTGGTTAGTTTATTCATTACTTTGTATATCATTCCATTCTCTCATAGAATATATTTATTGTGATAATGACACTAGCGATCTGTCACTGTCAACTACATATGTGTGCCAATGTTCACAAGTGAAAAATCAATTATCCCCTATTTTTTTACCCGTAAGGGTGGATAATTCCATTCGAAATTCAAATATGATCAACTATGAGGTATACCCTATCTGATAAAAGAAGAATCATCCAAATCGAAGATCCCAGTACAAAGTTATAGCTGATAGAATCGGTTAACGGACCAGAATTCAGAGGGTGAGTGATCAATATCCTTCATTTTGCCACCCTTAGGGGTGGATTTCATCTTTTTAAATTCAAATGGGACCAACTTCGAAGTACACCCTATCCACTGAAAAAAGAGTTATCGGAATCGGACGTCTCAGTAAAAAGTTATGCGTGATCATACATAAAAAAAAAAAGAAAAATATACGCGTCGGTTAAAAAATTGACTGATTTTCCTTATGTTTGGTCATTGCCTACAGGAAAAATACGCTGGGACAATTATTTTGCAGTCAATCATTAGTGGTCATAAATATCAGGTCCAATATTTTTTCTGTGTAATAAAGTTTTCACAAGAACATGTCTGGGAGTCCAAAAAAACTATTTTCGGGCGTGTTGCGTACAATATTTTTTCGGCAACCGTGTAGAATAACGAATCAATGAGACGACATATTTCTTCATTTCTTTATTATACATTTTAATTATTATTTGAATTAAACAGAACAGAACAGAAAATACTACATATTAACAGAAACATTCTAATTCTTATTTATATTAATATATTTATATATATATATATATTCATATATATATATATTATATATATATATAATATATATATATATATATATATATATATATATATATATATATATATGTATATTGATTTCACAAGGCACATTTTCAAAGTCACTATCGCTGCTGCTTTCCATATTTCATTGCGAATTGCGATCAAAAACATGCAAACTTTTGACAACTAATTTCATATAAACTGTCAGCCGTTATTTCGTTGCTATGGTAATGATCAACTGCATTTATCAAAACCATACCTACCAAAATTTTCATATTTACAATGACAACAACGACGTGATTCTTCCCGGCCTAGTCCGGGAAGTACGTACTTCCCGGACTAGGCCGGAAAATGCCACTGTCTCAAAGAAAAAGCGCCCGGGAAGTGGTTACATCCCGGACGGTTGCCGAAAAATTATATTTTTTCTGCCTTGGATGGTCCTATTTATCGTTATGAATAACCCATTGATCGTGTTATCAAGTCCCAGTCTAAACAATTCTTTAACGATTGTGTATCTGCAAGTGTCTGGGCAAAGTATCTTATATCATTGACCGAGATAATTATTGGAATATATTTCCAATCGTATACTCGAAAATATTTGCTGAACGAAATATATAATGAACTGAGATCGTTTGTACAGGCCATTATCATTGTCAATGGTTTCTTCAAAAATTGTATAAAAATCCATTATTTAATACTGACATTTTATTCACCGATGAAGCCAATTTTTACCGAAACGCCATCCTAAACATTCACAATAATAAGTTTTGGGCTGAAGAAAACCCACATGCAATCTTGGAATCCCGTCACCAGGAGCAGTTTTCCGTTAACGAGTGGGCTGGATGATGCGGCGATTGTTTAATTGGGACCCTATTTTCTCCATGCGAAGTTGAATGGGCATAATTACCGGCAGTTTCTCGAAGAAGAATTGCCAGCTTTGATGGAAGATGTTCCCATTTTAGTGAGAAATCGACTGTGGTTTATGCACGACGGGGCGCCAGCGCACTTTAGTGTTCTAGCGCGCGAATACCAACCAAACCAAAATCACAATAATCGCAGGATAGGTCACGGAGGACCACATGCATGGTCACCTAGGTCCCCGGATCTCAATAGTTTAGATTATTTCCTGTGGGGTCATCTCAAAACATTGGTTTAAGCAAACGAATTCATACTGAAGAGCACTTGAGAAATTGCTTCATAGTTTCTTGCGAAACTATTAGAAACAGTCCCGGCATTTTCCAAGAAGTACTGGAGTCCATGAGAAAGAGATTAATTTAATTTTATATTTTACTGTTTAAAAATTATTCTCTTAAATACATTTTGTTTGAAGTTTCATAAAGTGGCCTAGCAAGATGCAAATTGATGATTATTTTTTATGGGAGAACCATGAGTCAAACGAAAAAAAAACAAGAGACCAGATTTGATCAGAAAGAAATGAGGATTTAAAAAATGTTTACTTCAAGAAAAAGCAGTGGCGTATCACTTGTTTCTTTAAAATGATTCAGTGCAAATCCCGCACGAACGCCACTGGAAGGATAAAAAATTATGTTGTACAGCAGAAAATTCTTTTTGATGCATAGAAAATGCGTACTATATTTCACAAAAATATCTAGGGTCATACCAAAGTTCATCATAAAAAAAAAGTTTTTTTTCTGAAAACTTAGCACCTTAGTTAAAAAATTAAGACCTTTAGGACATATTTTCATATGAAGTTTTTTTCTCAAAATGGCCTGTTATCAAGAAACACCCTGTATATAGATCGGTTAACTCATGAAGATATATGTTTATAATGCTGAAATTTCGACAAACTTTTCTAAAGAATATTAAATTTCATCGAAGATTAATGCTTTTTATAGTAAAATTAGTAATAGTAGGGGGCACCCTGCTGGTGTTAACGGGACATCAGTCCATATGCCATTTTATGCTCTATCGACCCCATTTTCCCGTCACTAGGTTACACCTCCTTCAACACAATCGGTTTTCGTTTTTCGATGGAGCAAATAACCGGCTAACTTCATTGAACTAACCTGTAGGCCTCTCGGTGTGAATCACTCAATTTTTCGCTATAATCGGATTTCGAAAATGTTCATGGCTCACCTATCCTTTATGCATGGAAACGTTCACAACAGCATAATACCGCCACCGTGAAGCGCTCGCAACACAATTATGCAAAATAGTTTCAACACTCTCAAATTGTTGTTGAAAAAAGTCTGCGGCAGTTGAAAAATGTATCTGATATCCGCGTATCCATCCACTTCTCGTTTAGCCGAACCGAAGAGGGAACGTAACAATGCACTTTTTCAAATTAAAAGTGCTCGCCAACCGTGAACAGTGCGAAATACTCTGTTTTTCATCCCGTTCATTGTTATTTGACTGACTGTAGCGGGACCGTACTGAGTGGCTGTCATTTTTATAATTATTATGCAGTTTTTCCACTGTTTCAAAGCTGGATCGTTGTTTCGCAAACGTCGGAGGAATATTCTCATGCAGACGGGAAAACCTTTTGATTTCTTTCTGCGAAATTATCTTTGTTGACGGAAAATAAGGAACACTTTGTATTTGCAGTTTTTGTCTATTACTACTCCGGTATATTTTCAAGCATGGATTCACGTAATTGTACGCAATTTTAAGAGCCATTGGGAATAATATTCCATTTTTAAAAATAAGTATACGTTTCAACTTTTTATTTGCATACCAACTCTCAAGACGTTTTAAGAATCATTCTGAAAAACATGCAGTGTTTACCGAACTGAAACTATTTACGATATACATATACCTTTCCGGCTGTTTTGTTCATTTTGAAATTCTGAAATCTCGTGATATCTTCAATAAACAGAAATGATCCTGAATGTGGCCAATAAGAACTCAAATATAAATTCGTTGTTTTTTTCCTATTCGTTCACTTTTTATAATACCTGTGACTGTGATGCTAGGCAAATCAATAATTACGGGACATCCTTCAAATTTTAATAAATATTTCAGAATTTCTTTGTAAGTTTAAAAGGGAAATACTCAATTGAATATTGAATTGGAAGATTTTTCTGTTACAAATGTTTCCTGGTGAGCACTCTCCTTTGGGAAAACATTCTTCTTTGCCTCTTTCGTCTATACGAGTTCTTAATCAAGACTGGAATATAAAATCAAATTAGTATCTGAATGAAAATGCAAATTTTCAATTTCAGATTTTTTCTTTCGAGTTAGGGTCCTTTCAGAATATCTATCAGATGTAGTTCAATGTCCAGCATGGCTTCAGCCGGGGAAGTAGTTGTTTTGTGTTAGACATTCACAAAAAATTACTTAATTTTTATCGTGGAGTTTTCAATTCACCGAAAAATGTTTCTATTCAATATTCAATTGAGAATTTTTCCCTTTTCAACATGTATACCAAACAAGAGGTTGTTTTGAACGATGGAAGATAGTGACTAAAGTTTACCTTCAGTCGCAGATGATTCTACATCTGATTTTATGAACATCCTGTTCATATTTTCAAACAAATCAATTCTTTGTAAGATTATTCAGCAAATCACTATTCAGCCAATCACCATTCTAGTGAATCAGTTGACGGTATAGTTATTCTAATCCCAATTGGAACGGCAATAAAAATAAGAGCACTACGAGGAGTGTTCATATGCACTGCCTGGCAAATGGGAAATTTATATACTACCAGTGTTTTTACTTTCAAAGCACTCCTGGTACAATCATAAAAAAGTCAAGTGGTTGCCCAGATAATTAGTAAAGGCGCTATCAAATATATTTGAGGATTAAAAGCTCGGCTAGCTGGATTGGACATCTGTTATCTGAAGCCGCATGATTTCCACAGTTCACAATATTCCTTAATCAGTGCCGTGGGTTGTTGAGGTTAGGAATTATCAATTGAAAATAATTTTATCAATATGGCTCTTTGGAGACCTTTCGAAACAACTAATAAAATTCAGTTGAGATAACATGTGTCTTCTTTTACAGGGTGATCAATTGCTATGATTGTAAGAATAAGTAACTGAAAAAATACCACTGGAAAATAACATACCGACGCCTATGTCAAGGCAGCAATTGGAAAGAGAAATCCTTCACGAAACTTTTTATGTCGGTCCAATTGGGATTAGAAATACTATACACTACAGGCTTTTATGTTAATACGATGTTTACACATTTACTACCATCACGTCTCAATACTTCCACATTTCCATCCTTCTATCAACTATCTATACGTAATGGCAGTCAAAATAGAAACAAAAATTAAATATCGGGGAAATATATCTTGACATGAATATGAAGTAGAATATACATGCATGCAAAAAATTAGACCAACACTATAAAAATTTAAATGTTTGAGTGGAATACTAACAATATCATTGTTAAAAACCCTGTACTATGTTCTAATCGAAAGCCATATGAGATGAGATACGGTTTGGTCGCTTGGTGAAGAGCCTTGAAAAGTCATTTATACCAACTTAGATATATTACAAAATATCACCTGAAAATAATTTATAAAAAAAATAATTTCCATCCATTGAACTTTTCCTGTAATTTGAGGTCAACTATATTAGGTATTTCAAAGTGCGATAGATATCACAGAACAAAAAACTTCACATATCCCAAACATTCTTACAACACTCGACGGGGTAATGCTCTTAGCTCTTAGCCCCAAAATTATATATATATCTATATAAATATTTATATTTATATATATTTATATATATATATATATATATATATGTATATATGTATATATATATATATATGTATATATATATATATATATATGTATATATATATATGTATATATATATATATATATATATATAACGTATCTAATTATAATTCAGGAAATAGTTGAAACAGTCGTGGACAAACAATTTCATTATGGAATTGCTCCAAAAATATTAAATATTTTAAAAAAATTATCAAATCTAATTTGGAGAGATAAACTAAACAAAAATTCACAATATTGCTTTGTATTGATAAATGCAATACGTCAGTGATCGACCGATATTATAGATGTTGATGGTAACTGGAAAATTATTTTATTGATTATTTCACTGGGTTTTGAAAATAAGACTGTTTTGTAATAATAATAATATTTTATTCCATTAAGACCATATTACTTGGTATTGGACATGTCAAAAATATAAGAATATAAAAATCTATACAGCTATAATCATATATACATAAAATTTCATTCTACGAGACCGTTAAGAAGACTCGAAGACTTACAGGCACATAAATAACAGTTATTATACAATTTCAGTTATTGTTTACATATAGACATTTAGACACACAATGTTCAGTATAATTTAACAGTCAATATAATTTTATGACAGTTAAGAAGTCAGAAACTCGCTTGGGCTATATATGTATTTCTCAATCAAATAACATTTCAGTTGTTTTTTGAAACGTATTTCATTTCTTTCACTTTTTATTGATTCCGGGAGTATATTGAAAAACTTTATACCACTGTATTGAGGACTTTTTTCATATAAGGAAGTTCTGTGGTGAGGAATTTGTAGCAAATTGCCATGCCTAGTTTTATAATTATGACTATCATGATTATGTGTTAGTGAATCTATATTTTTACTGACAAGCAAAATACATTTGTAAATATATCTACTGGGAACTGTTGAGATGTTATTATCTCTAAAATATGGTTTACATGAGTCTGTTCGTTTGATACCAAATATAAGTCTGATAATACGTTTTTGTGAGATCAGTAGTTTGCGAGCTATTGATGTATTTCCCCATACAATAATGTCATAGCTAATTCGAGAGTATACGAGCGCATAATAGACATTGAGGAGTTGTTCTTTATTGAATATCGTTTTCAGTTGGACTATAGCATAGTAACTTGAGTTTACTTTCTTGCTGACATTCTCAACAGCGGTTTTGAAGGACATGTCTGAATCCAGATAAGTTCCAAGAAATCGTGCAGAAGAAATTGGTTGTAACGAAACTGTTCCTATATTTATATGAATTTGATCGCGTAATTCTTTTTTTGGGTTTACGTGTAGAAGAACGGTTTTTGAAGCATTGAATATCATTCCATTTTTTTGTGACCATTCGGTGATTTTGTTTGCTAAATGATTCAATTTCTCTTGTAATATTTGAGAATTACTCCTAAATTCACATCGTATGTTTCTGTATCGGTGCCATTCATTCTGATAAATATTTTTCTATGCTCCAAATAGGACATCAACCATTTTGATACTTTCCCCCTAATGCCTACTGACTGAAGCTTACTTTAGAGAAATTTCAAATCCAAGCAGTCAAATGCTTTGGTGAGATCAAATAAAAGTATCCCCACATGTTTCTTCTGATCCAAATGTTTAGGGATATACTGGAAAAGTGTAGGTAGCACTCTCTGTTGATCTCCTTGTATAACACCATAGTTTTTCTCCGTATCACAGAATTAATGTTTTTCAGAAAACTAGTGAGAAACATACTTACAACTTGTCTCATTTTCAGTCTGCTTTAGGTCGCATTGAAATGTTCCGTGAATTTTGTTTCCATTCCCAAATTCACGCTCGCTCTGTTTATACTTTATATTTCCATCTGCAGCAGACACTGCCAGACACTCTGTAACGTTTTTGTTTTGTTTTCTTTTGCAACTAGTTAAGTTTTTCATTGCAGAGCGTCCGCATTATCCCATTAATCTGATAAGAGGAAAAATTTCAGCAGACGATTCGAAATTACCGCTTCCTTTTTAGCTTCTTAATTAGTTTCTCGGCGCTAGTGCCTGCATTTTCCCGATAATAGAGCATTGGAAGCCAGCCATTCAAGAGAGTTGTTCGACTCAAATTATTATTTTATCCATCCATCACGTGATTTCGCTCGCTTATCCAAACTATTTTCCAATTAGTTTGATAAGTCCAATTAGATCAGTCGGTGGAATGAATTACTATCGGAGGGTGGAGAATGACGGGAAAGGAGGTTTTCTCATTTAGGCGAATTTGTTTGTGATCGAATAATAGCGGCTTGGCTCCCCACATTCCTGGAGATTGCTATTATCTCACGAAATGCCCTGCGAAAAGTTTCTACTTGACGAATTTCAATCTTGTTTTCCGTGTTTGTCCCAATAATGTTTCAGGTGATGATTGGAAAGTTTACTCGGAACTGAAATTTTGTGGAATTAATTATAGCTATTTGTATAACAAGGGAGGAAAGTCTTCCTCCCGAGGATGAAGTTTACTGCCCGACGCGTAGCGGAGGGCGATAATTTTTTCTCATGACGTACGATTTCTAGTGAGGGGGGGAGGAGGGGGCCCGGGTCTTAAATTTTTTTTTGCTGCGCTTTTTGGGGACATCAATTTTTTGAGTCGCCGACGTTCTATAACGAAGAAATTTTCTAGAGTCGATTGGGAAAGCAAGTGCCTCCCTTAAAAAAAAAAAAAAATTCGCGTTTCAAATCGAAAAGTCCTTTGAAATTTTTCGATTCCGTCGAAAATAATTTCCTAATTCAACTGTCTCGTGGCGGAACTACCTTAAAATTTGGAACTCCCTGTACAACTGTTACCGATAATGAAAAAATACATTTTGTAATTATCTTCTGTAAGATTCGAACCTACGATCTCTGGACTACGAGGCAGACGCTCTAGTCATTTGAGCTACACAAGGCACTTGGTAATTGTAATGTTTTCGGGTTTTTGGAAATAAAAATACTCTACCTTTCATTAACACTTTATTGCCACCAAGCGATAACAATATCAAATTGGACTGGCTCCCGCATATGGAAAGGTACTCTGTGATAAACACCGATAAAAGTCATGCATTAAAAACTATTCAGTTCTTTACAATACAAAGAAAATATGTTCAGCTAATTGCTGTATGAAATAAATTAATCTCGTGAATATATCACAGTAATAAATTCCTGTATTCTGTATTTCCAGTAATATTTACTAGCAATTGAGAAAAAACACAAAATTTAGGTTTCCAGGGTTGAAGATTTCTCAATCAATATTATATCCAACTAGCTGACCCGACAAACGTCCTGTGCAAATTTCTATTTTCTATAATATTTCTATATTTTTTCCTGAAAACTCTCGACCGCATAGAATTTATTTTTTCCCGTTTTTTGGTTCCATATAGGTTATGCTTTGACTTTTTCCTTTTCGCTTACCGTTTCCAATTATCCCGTTTCTCTGTTTTCCCGTTACCCCGTTATCCCGTTTTTCATTATCCCGTTATGCCATTTTCCCGTTTTCCCTTAATCCGTTTTCCCGTTTCACCTTTATCCCGTATTCCCGTTATCTCATTTTTCCG
Source organism: Gonioctena quinquepunctata (assembly GCA_018342105.1). NCBI lineage: Eukaryota > Metazoa > Arthropoda > Insecta > Coleoptera > Chrysomelidae > Gonioctena > Gonioctena quinquepunctata. Next base: position 449,895 of record JAFIRS010000152.1, on the reverse strand, counting down.
TTGTCCACTTATTCCGTTTTTCCGTTCGTTAACCCGTTTTCCCGAAGAAAAAAGCCAAATCGCTCCAGCTCCAACACAAACAGACATTCATTTTTAATATATATTATATATTCCTGAAAACTTTTCCAGGACAAAGAAATTTCCAATAACTTTTCTAAAAGTCCTTTCTTTCCCTAATAATAACCTTATTTGAAGTATTATGAACATTCAAAAAAACAATAGCCTAATCGGTCCAAAGTTGTTTTTATAATTTTATAAGAAAAATGTTACCCTGACCGAGATTCGTTCCTGTGATCTTCGCTTGGTAGGCGACAGTGTAACTGCTGAGCTATTTCCTCGTTTGGTAATATATGACTCGGATAGTCTTTTTCTTCGCCATATTTCTTATATACCCATATTTTCTAATTTCCGGGCAACTTTCCTAATTTTTTCAACCGTATCAACCATCCTCGGGCTATTACGAATATTAAAAAAATTGCCAAATCGGTCCAGCCGTTCTCACGTTTTGCGCTCACAAAAAATCGAGATTTATTTTTATGATATAGATGAACGTGGCAAGTAAAAATAATTGAAAATTGTTTATTAGTGACAAAAAATTAATAATAGTGACTAGCTTCTTTGTGACCGTACCTATAACTGAGTCAAATGAAGAAAGTTGAAGGCAAGTTCACTGAAAGCGTACTTTTAGTTTATTTAAAAGAAAAAAAAGAAGTTGTCATCAACGCTGTGGTTCAAATTCTCTATGATAAAAGCTGGACTGAAAATCAAGAACAACGAGAATATAAGCAGATAGCATTTTTGAAGCGAAAGAGTGTCGGATAAGTTCCGAAAAAATCGAAAATTCTGACAAGAGAACAATTTGACAGATTTTTTAATGAAGCTCCTGATACCAAATATCTTATTATAAAAGTGGCAACCATTTCTGGATTATTCGGAGCGTGCCGTCGTGAAGAACTCTGCGAATTGAGCATGGATGACTTTGAAGAAACAACAAACTCATTACTAATTGATATTTCGGGCACCAAAACCAACATTCTACGAAGTTTTTGCATCGTTGGAAACCACATAAATCTTTATTGGTAGTTCCATATTATTATACCTAACATTTCATTAAAATGTTTCTATTGAACAGATTCATATTACTGAGTATCTACCATCATTTTACTTTCAACACTAGTGATTAAAATATTTTTAACACTAGTGATAAAAGTTATTTTGACATATTATGGATAACGTCAGTTTTTCAAAGCGTATCAGTTTCCTGGGAGCTAAGTTCCTGATGTCTGAGGGCGTTAGTGAAAACCCTTCGAGGAACATAAGCCTCTTGCAAAACATTCGCAAATCAGGTGTTCTGCAGTTTCGCGAAGTTCTCGCAGTAACGGCATAGTTCACTGTGTGATCTATACATTTTTTTGTGGTGATACCTCAGAGGACAATGTTTAGTGAGTAGTCCCGTAACCAGTTTCAAGTCTTTCTTGTCCAACTCCAGAAGCTGTTCAGCTTTCTTTGTCGATGGGCTCAAAAGCCTTTTCGCTTGTCTTTGCCCTGGAACCTTATTCCAGTGGGTTTTGATTTGGTCAGCTTCCCACCGCCGAAACTCTCCGTTGATGTGTTCGGTGAAGGGTTCCGGGCCAGAAGTGTTTGCGCCTTCCTTGGTAAGGCTGTCCGGTTCTTCATTGCCTCTGATTCTTTTGTGAGTAATCAGAGTAATCTGATTGTTCGTAGCCAGTTGTCTTAGGGAGAGTTTGCAGTCCCAAGTCAGTCTAGACTCACAGGGTGTGACTTTAGAGCTTTAAGTGTAGCTTTCTGCCTTTGCCCCCCTGAAGCTCTTTCAAAGCCTTCTTGGGCGCAAATTTCTATAGCATAGGTTTCTGCTTGAAAAATTGTTGGGGCTCTAGATTTTGAGAGCCTGAAATTAGGACCCATACTCCTACTCCAACCCTTTCGTTCATTCCTTTCTAGTTGAGGCCCGTTCGTTGTGAATATTTGGTGGTTGTATAACCACTTCATAATTCACTTCAAAGTCGTGTCTAGCTGGCATAATATCTGTGGCTTGAACCTGGATTCCCGGGGAAATTTTCCAGAATTTCAGATGTCCAATCAGATTTCCAGTTCAAGTTTGATGCCTGGTGCAGTCTGAAGGCACTTTTTGCCGCTTCTTTCATCACACACAAGTGCAGTGGCGGAAGATTCAGCATTACCTCTAGTGCTGCAGGGGGCACGTGATTATTCCCCAAGTGATTCCCATACAGTGCTGTTGGGTTTTGGCCACCATACTAATGAGGCATAATAGGTGCCCAGGGTTTTAATAATCGTATGATATAACCAGTATATCATTTTCGCTCCAAACCCCATGTCTTGCCAAAAACTCTGCAGCACATCCAGGTTGCCGCTGTAGCCTTGGAAATAATCTTTTTAATATGACTGTTCTATGTTATGACGCCCAGGTATTTGACCTCATTGGAAAAAGTTAGCTGAGTTCCATTCAGTTCATACGTACGCTTCTTTGTGAATGGAACCAGCACTGTTTTGCTAGGATTTACATTTAGTCTCTCCTTTGCTCACCAGCTTCTGATTATATTTAGGGCTGTCTGCATGCGATTGGATATTATCCCGTCATGTTTGCCCCTAATAGTGACGCCCAGGTCATCGGCGTAACCTTGAGTCGTAATTTCAGATTCATGTAGCTTCACTATCATCAGATTATCCACGGTCAGTGACCACAGCAAAGGCGATACAACCCCACCTTGGGGACAACGTTTTCCGCTGTCATTCTGACCGTTTCCTCTCCGAGAGCAGCTACAATGATTCTGCTTTTCAGCATTGCATGTATCGATCTGATCAGTGAGGTGTTTGTATTCCTTTCCTCTGGCGATCCGATGATGGAGTCATGTGAGGTATTATCGAAAGCACCCTCTAGGTCTATGAATGCACATAAACCCATTTCTTTGGCCAATTATGTCTTTTCAATGCTTTCAACTGAGCATTGTAGAGCATTAATCGTTGATTTGTCTGCTTGATAGGCGAACTGTTTTTTGTGAAGCGATCTGTCCAGAAGGATTTCACTTCTTATATAATAGTCAGAAAGGAGGTGAGACTGATGGGGCGATACGACTTTGGTTCATCTGCTGGACGTCTTCCAGTCTTTCGTATGAACACCACTGCAGCCCCCCTCCACTTTCGGTATGTGACTGAAAATGAAACTGGCCTTGAACAGCCTTTTCAAGAAGGGCTCTATTATTTCTAGGCCATTTTGTAATAAGGCTGAGAATATTCCGTCCTTTCCGGCCGAGTTAAAAGGTTTAAGCTCTTAATGGCACATTGATCTTTGGGTGGTGAAGATTTTCCCCGCTAGGCTCCTGCTGGTTCTGTTGGGGTTGGTGACAACTCCTTCCAGTTGAGCACTTTGCAGTTCGTTTTCAACAACCTTGGACCCAGAAAAGCGTGTCTGGATGAGAACACTTATGCTTTCCTTCTGGTTTTCCGCATATCCACGATGCCGTAATCCCCTCGCACATTTGCTTCCATGTTCTTCTTTTGGATTTTCTGAGTTCCCTGTTGTACTCAGAAAGAGCCTCTTTGTAGTACTCCCACTGTCCCAGACTTTTAGCTCTATTGAAGAGTTTCCTAACTTTTTTCCCAAATTTGGCTAGCTCTTGATTCCACCAAGGCACGTCTCTATTGACTGCCTTTCGTTTTTCTGGGCACCTGATTTCATATGCTTTCATTATAGCATTTTGAAGCTGCTTGCATCTAGTTCCTCAGCTGAATTGATGGATTATGTTGGTCCTCCAACTGCCTCTCGAGATGCTCTTTTTAAGCATCCCAGTTGGTTTTCCCCTTCGAGCGTGTTTCCGATGACTCCAAGTCGAATCTTATGTGTTGATAATCCGACATCGAGGAGTCATCAGATATGTGTCAGTTGTGAATGTAGTTTGTTATAAATGGATCAGCAAGGGTTAGGTCAAGAACCTCTTATATTTATAGATGTGGGTTTGTTACCTTTTTGACAATGTCTATATTAGTGGCAGACAAATATTGTAAGGGTACTCACCTCGTGCGTTTATGTCTGTGCTTCCCCATGTGAGATGAAGAACTGCCGGAGATTTGTTTTTTGATGTAAATGAATAAAAACTTTTTAACAAAAAATTAAACCGACGAAATACGGAACTGAAAAGTAGAAAATAAAATAAACCTTCTTAGTCTCAATAACTTAGCTCCCAAACTAATGTAAGTAACTAATTTTGAGTCGGCGCCAAACAAACAAGCAAATGAATTAGGTAAGGCGTAAAATGATGGCATCGAGTTGGGCGGTGACATTCTGGTAATTTTTTTGAAGTAATTTAATGATCTTCGTTGATTGTTCGTTTGGCGCCGACTCAAAATTAATTACTTAGGGTGAAGTGGGGTAAGCGTAATCATGGGGCAAGTGTGATCGGGCACTCCCTATTTTTTTTTATTATCGTTTTGAATTTTTTTCTATCTAAATTTTGAATGTGTAACTCATTTATTGCCTTTATATTATGTTTTCAATCCTTTTAAAGGTCCTAGTTCAAAATGTTAGTTATTTATATATTACCCTGTATTTTCACTTGTTGTGCGAGTATCGATTGTAATTTTTTATTTCATATTGCTAATACAAATAATTCAATAAGATTGTAGTATTTTGCTTCCTTAGATTATTTCCAACAAGGAATCGGATTCTGCTGTCAGATTTCGATTTGGATGCCAACAAAACGAAACATAGTAGTGATTACGTTTACCCCATCAAAAAATAGATATGGGGTTAGTGTAATCACAGAGACTGAGGTAAATATAATCAGTGATTACATTTCCCCTAGCCTAGAATAATTATCCGCAAATTACCCCCACATTCCAGTCGTCTGCTTCAGCCGATGGACCTTGCAGTTTTTAAGAGTCTGAAATTAAGGTGGGATTCAAGGTTAGCAGGCTACCAACTAAAACACGTTGGCATGAAAATACCTACAAAGGATTTTTCCATACTTGTCTGCACAATTTGGAAGGAAACCGATCAGGATGTACTGATATCAGAATTTTTTAAGTGAGGTTTATGTCCATTCAATAGATCTGTCATTGACAGCAATAAATATGACCCAGAAGCACTAAGAAGATATAAAGAACATTTAAAAACTGCACAATCTGCCTCACAAGAAAATTATGATGTGCCAAGCACAAGCAAACAGCAAGAGACAGAAGCACCATCTTTGGAGCAGCAACCACTTCCAGAACCAGAGCCGATTGCAGGACCAAGTAAAAAGAATGTGTCATTCGAAGATTTGTTGCTAGACACCGTAAGACAATCCCCCCGACCTCATGAGAAAAGAAAAAGAGTAGCTTCTGGAGCTGAAATTATCACAACACAGGAAAATATAGAAAAAGAAAAAAAGCAGAGCAAGATAAAGAAGAAAAAAAGCAAAGCAAGTTGAAGAAGAAAAGCAGAAATTAAATCAAAGAAAGCAAAAGATCTAGCAAAAAAAAAAATTTGAAACAAGAAAAAAGAAACCCAAAAATATTATTCTATCAAGTTCTTCTGATGAAGAGGACGAAACCCAAATTCAGAGCCACAGGGAGTCGGAAGATTTTGCAACGTATTCAAAAAGGTTAGATGAAGAAGAGGAAGCCCATAAACAAGACGAATTGTTACTCACTGACTTGAAACAACCTGATGTCGGAAATTGGGTTCTGGTCTAATTCAAAGGAAATAAAAATATAATTTTTTATGTTGGTCAAATAACAGCCTTTGATGACGAATCACAACCTTTGATTATGTTTCTGAAAAAATCCGACCAAAATTCGCAACAATCGATTTTTCATTGGCCTGAACAAATTGACCATCACTCAGTGTCTGCATCAGACATCGAGTTAGTTTTACCCCAACGAAATTTAGGACGAAGATGAGATTAAATTTTTCCAGTATCCTTCGCTACATATAATGTAAAATAAAAGGAAAAAACTATATTATACAGTTTGTTATGTTCACATAATTCAATAAACGTTTCTAAGACAAACATGCGAATTGTATACATTCCACAAAAAAGCTTATAACGTCCTTATGGATTGAGCTATTAGGATAATTATTTTTTTGGTGAAACTGCATAATTTTTACTTTGTTACACTTGTCCCAAATACTCTAGTATACGATGCATATGGGAATTACAAACCATGATTACATTTGCCCCGAATGCTGGGGTAAATGTAATCAGCGAACATAACTTATTATTTTTGTTTATAAAAAATTCACTATGCCTAGTAGAAAAAAATAAATTACTTCAGTTATTTAACCATTAGATAGGTAGTACTACTGTAAAAAAATCAGAAACATATCTCTTTTGGGTATCTTGATATTAAAATTTAAAGTGTAACTATCGTTTTTCTGATTACACTTACCCCACTTCACCCTACTTACATTAGTGTAGGAGCTTAGTTATTGAGACTAAGAAGGTTTATTTGATTTTTTACTTTTCAGTTCCGTATTTCGTCGGTTTAATTTTTTGTTAAAAAGTTTTTATTTTTCAATTTTTTGTGGCTGAAAACTACTAATTACTAACTACTTGTTTTTTTATTACTTCCAAAATACTTACTTACCCAGCTTACTCCAACTATTACCAGTTAAATAATATGATTATCAACTTTTTCTATTTGTTGTAATATAAATTATTTTTGTTGTTCTGGTTAGTTTATTTCATTATTTTGCATATCATTCCATCCTCTCCTAGAATATAATGATTATAACGGATGTAGGAGAACAAAAATAATGACACTAGCGATCTGTCATTGTCAACTACATGTGTGTGCCAATGTTCACAAGTGAAAAATCAATTATCCCCTATTTTTCTACCCGTAAGGGTGGGTAATTCCATTAGAAATCCAAATATGATCAACTATGGGTATACCCTATCTGATAAAAAAAAACATCCAAATCGAAGATCCCAGTACAAAGTTATGCCTGATAGAATCGGTTAACGGACCAGAATTCAGAGGGTGAGTGATCAATATCTTTCATTTTGCTACCCTCAGGGGTGGATTTCATCTTCTAAATTCAAATGGGACCAACTTCGAAGTACACCCTATCCACTGAATTATCGGAATCGGACGTCTCAATAAAAAGTTATGCGTGATCATACATTAAAAAAAATGTATACGCGTCGACTAGAGAGCCTCCTCCTTTTTGGTTTCGTCGGTTAAAAAATATGATTCTTTTGGATACGTGAAAAATTATCAGTTCAGTAAAACACAGGGTGTTCCATTGAAACAAAGTTGACGTCACTTCCGGTGATACCGAAACTGCCACAAAAATGATAATATATCCGCCGGATAGACTAATTGTGCTTTATCTATCCTACATATCTTCAGAATTGTGCTCAGTCTAGTTTTTCTTATTAAGATCACGTTAACTCGTTGGGATTCAACGTATATAACATTTCGTTTTAACCATACATCCTTGTAATAGCATTAGAAATATTAATGATTGTTTTTTTTATTTCAGGTAAGCTAATTTGATCACCCATTATGACCATAGGATTTGACGAGATTTAAAAATGGGTATGGCCAAATGGTGAGCTCAGAATTATGCATTATTCTAGACGAATTAGGGCTGGATAGGCAGTATATTATAGGTCTGGAGTACCTACCCAACATGGCACTATCATCCAAATAGATGAAATTCATGTAATATTGTAACTTAGCTACCCAATCTTTGTAACCATTCAAAATAGTCGAATGAAATTTACATTCTAGAGTTATGTGTATCTGTGACAGCGTTTCCTCAGAGCCAGAAGTTTGGTTCACTTTTTTCTTTGTATTTACTCTCGTGGAGTATCGTGTATGATCATTAGTTTGAGAGATAATGCTGACCATGTCCATACAAATATATTTATAAAGTTTACTGGAAAAACATAGCCATGGTATTCGCCATCGCCAGTCGGAAGCTATCGCTCGAATAAGCTCGAATATTTACTACCTGAATGTAGATTTGACAAAAATAGTAGTGCAGAAATATAAAAATGATTGAATTTGCTTATTTTTGTGTTGTCAGGTCTAAACAATATTTGCGCTTGTGAGTGAATGTTCTTCAGTTGATATTATTTTGATTGAGTCAGACACAATTCACTTTTTCGAAATTTTCGTTAGGATCAGCTTGGACTGTAAGACAAACAACCAACAATTACTCATAAACAAAAGAACCATTTTTCCAGACAGACTCTTTACTTTTTTGGTATTTTCTGGGATGGATTTGCTTATATGTTCACTAATTTACTAGTGGAACATAAACCAAAACGAGACATTTTCAATTTTGAGTGAATGTTACATCAAATTTTGACATTCACCACAGCACTCTTATACAATCGAAAAGAAATTGCCGCTCATATTTCTTTATTTACCTGAATAGTCGATCATTTTGCATATCATGTGACTAAATTCATGACTTTTTATATGTGGAGCCATGTGAGAATGAAATAATCACTTATAATCTCCCTAGAGCATGGAATTATTGCCGGAAATTTTTCGAGTACATAAATTTTTTGAAAATTATCACGAGTCTCGAAGCGACGAGGGATAATTTTCTTTAAAAATTCATGTACGAGACAAATTTCCCGCAATTAATTCAAGCACGTGGGGGATTCGGTGAGAAAATTTTATACCGGAATAATATTTAAATTGACGTTATTCACAAATAAATAGAAGGCTTTGTGTAATGGGAGTTTTGGGGAAGATTTTTTTTCTTATTTTCCCCGTTCCTAGTAAAATAAAATATATAATATCAGATAAACTATTATGTAAAATTAATTGATTTATAAAATTTTTCTTACTCTAGGTTTCAGGGAAATGTTAATATTGACTAAAAATGAAAGTGGATACGTTCGTATTGCGGGAGATATTTTTTGATTTTCCCCGTGCCCTAGTAGAATAAAAAAAACTTGAGAGGTGTCAAGGGACACCCGGATGGAACGAAGTTCCTTTCGATTAATTAGTGAAGGAATTGTATTAATTTTTTTTTTAAGTTATAATATTTTTTTTATTATTAACAAATATAATGTAATATAAACTTAATCAGTAGGCTCAATTTTAGTACATACGCATTGATATTGTAATATTTTAATATAATTTGCTTTTAAATTTATTAAAGTTATGACGCGTACACTTGCTAAACACACAATAATGGAGAGATTATAACACGTATGACTTGGTTAGCACAATAGTAAAGAGAGGTTATAATGCGTACTTGCTAAAAATACATAAGCATTTATTATTGTCTGTATAAAATCTCTACTTACCTAACTCCATCAGCAATATCCGGAACTTGTGCAGAAACACTGTCAGGATTCATTATTGTTATTATTTTTTATTATTTATTATGTACAAAAAACCTGTATATACACTCAACAAAAATAATCGTCGCGACACCACACTGTTCAATGTGAAAGACGAAACGAAAATAACTGGCTTGCTTTCTATGAGAGAGAGAGAGAGAGAGAGAGAGAGAGAGAGAGAGAGAGACAGCCAGAGAAACACGCGCACGCCGCACGTTAGCGAAAGTCTTGTTACAACTTTTGGTCTTAATTTATTCCGTCTAGCCCTCTTTCGCAACGCGCGATAAGGAACTACGTACGTTCCAATATATAATATCAGATAAATTTTTATATAAAATTGTCGTTGGCGTATGTTGCCGGTTGAAAAAATATTTTGTAAAGTTAGCCATGGATTTGACATTCACTACTCCTGTCAATCAATATTTTATTTGTGGCATTATAAGTCCCTCATAACATTGTATACAATCATAAGTTAGTCAAAAGTGATGATAAAATAAACTTTCAATCGTATGAATTGTGTTCCTTTTGCAAAGAATCACGGCATATTCAAATGTAAAATACCTAGTGGAAGAATCTGGATTAAATCCTAAGCAAAAAAACTTATTTAAAGAGATTGGAAACATTCTGCGTGATATTGTGCCTTCTTTTGGACACAAATCTAATACTCAAAGAAATAAACTGGTGTCTCAGTATTATTTTTATTTTATGAATATTGTTAAAAAAACACCGGTTCTGTGTTTTATTCACCACTTAGGAAAGAGGTGGTAGAAGTGGAATTTTTGAAGAATTTAAAATTAATTAATGATATTAAAGAATGTACACTGTTCGTTCAGTGGACTGTATAAATAATAATTTGTGGTAAATTCGCAAACACACAGAACTGATCAAAGTGTCACTCACCCATGTGCATCCGTCGGGGAATCTGATCTTCAGCCAATAGATACTTCGTCTAGTCTTCCTGGCGGTACCGCCGCTAATCACATTTACACTGATTCTAAGGATGAGGAATATCTTGAATAATAAGCGTTATATCAATGAGAAAACACAAACTCGAGAAAAAACTAAAATGCTATGTTCTTTCCATAAGATCTAGGAACTCAATGTCTATCTTCACATTTCTCCTCTTCCGTCTCATTTTCCCACTCCCACAAGTGACTATATCAGTCTGTGTGATACCTCACGCGCAAAATAAGGTCGAAAGAGTTGAATCATGCAAATGAAAAATTCCCATTTGAAATATACAATATACATATAAAATCCCTTGGCAAAATTAATTATAATTATAATAACAAAAACAAACAAATGCGTCAAGACGCAACATAACCGCTCACCTAAAATTACGCGAGAAAGTTTACCCAAAAAATAAGCCAAGAGATGCTTATAGTCTAACAAAATTCTAATGTTCTATAGAAGGTAAGGGACATACCTTCGTAACAGGACGCTTGAGTGTCCCTTTAGCAGTTTTGACAGTAACAACTCGTGTAATACCATCTATACCACCGTGTTCCTCGACTACTCGAGCTAAATGCCACTTCAATTGGGGTGAAAGGTAATCTTTGAGAAGAACCAAATCACCGGTTCTAATAGGAACAGATGGATCTGTCCATTTTGATCGTTGAAGGAGAGTATGGAGGTATTCCTGTGCCATTTCAACCAGAATGATTGTTGAATTTTCTGAACGATCTGCCATCGTCCTAAACGTCCCATTTTGATATCAGTAAGGTCCTCATCTGGCAAGGAGTTTAGAGGGCTAGGGTCAGAAATGACCGGGAGTTAGTGCTGAAACGTCATTCGGATCAGAGCTAATGGGTCCTAATGGCCTTGAGTTCAAAATTGCTTCGATTTGTGTCAAAACTGTATAAAACTCCTCATACGTGAGAAGTTGTTCTCCAACCACGCGAATGAGGTGCCCCTTAACCGATTTTATTCCCGCCTCCCATAAACCTCCAAAATTAGGGGAAAGCGGAGGGATTTTGTGGAACTGGATACCTTCAGTCTCAACAGCGGTTTCCATCAGGTCAGATATTTGTCTGGCAGCACCACAAAAATTCGTTCCCTGATCACTATATATATGACTACAGGAACCACGACGAGAAACGAAGCGCCGCAACGCTCCAAGGAAGGCATCACTCGAAAGGTCGGACGCCAACTCTAAGTGAATAGCCTTGGTTGCCATGCATACAAAAGGCATATATAGGCCTTGTGTACTTTGGAACCACGAGTTCGTCCCAACGTAATGGAAAATGGACCACCATAGTCTACTCCAGCCTTGGAAAATGGTTTTATTTGAGAAATCCTATAGTGAGGAATATTACCCATGATAGGCTGTGGAGCGGACGGGTTGACACGAAAACATCTAAAACACTTCGACAGAATTCTACGAATGGTTCGTTTGGGACTTAATATCCAGTATCTCTGAATAAGTAAGTGATGCAATGTTTGATATCCTGGATGTAGATATTTATTATGTGTGTGCTGAATAACTAATTCAGTAAACTTATGATTGCTAGCGAGGAGAGCTGGATATTTTTGTTGAAAAGACAATTTTGAAAAGACTAAGCGCCCCCCAAATCTCAATACACCTTTTTCATCAACAAAGGGTGTTAGTTTTAGAGCCATTTGGGAAGGTGTTTCTCTTTTCGAGATGAGGGCAATTTCATGAGAGAAGGAATCAATCTGAGCAAACCTTAACAAATACAACTCAGCTAGCTCAACATCAGCAATAGTGAGAGCACCATTTTATGATTATTGGGAAATCGAATATTATGAATAAAACGTAAAACGTACGATAGAATTCGTTTGATTTTGGTTAAAGATGAGAATTTTTCTAATAACTTTTGAAGGGGTTCTGTCTGCACCATGGCAATGCAAACATTTTTTTGTGTTTCTTCTTTGGTATCAAAGAAGTGTGAACTCTGGAGAATGGCCGGGGCCAACCGTCCTCGGGCTCTCTTAGCCAAGATGGCCCCGCCCACCACAAGGAATTAGTGAGAAGTTCCGATGGAAGCAAACCCCTGGATGCTGGATCCGCCGGGTTATCTTCCGAAGACACATGGTGCCAATGGATCGGAGGGACATTGTCTTGAATTTTAGTGACACGATTGGAGACAAAACATGTCCATTTATGAGGACTACTTTGTATCCATGCTAGAGCTGTGGTGGAATCGGTATAGGCAAAAACTTGAGAAAATTCGAGTTTTTCTTTGAAAACCCTTTGAGCGTAACAAATCAAATCAGATAACAACAAGGCACCACACAGCTCGAGACGAGGTATAGATATTCTCTTTGTAGGTGATACTCTAGACTTGGCACATATGAGGTGTGTAGTAATATGATGATCGCTGTGCACAATCCTGATGTAAATCACAGCCGCATAGCCCTTCTGACTTGCATCGGCAAACCCATGCAATTGGCAAGATGAAAACAATATGACATAATAAGGCGGGAACTTGGATTGAAGACAGAACACCAAATTCAGATTTAAGCTGAGACCAAAGTTTAACTATGCCTTCAGGGGAGCACTATCCCAATCTACACCAATAGTCCATAAAATCTGGATGAGATTCTTTATGAAAAGCAAACAGGACTAAGAAATCTAACGGATCGTAAATTCTTGCTAATTCGGACAATATAGATCTTTTCGTACAGGGTTTATTGAGGGGTTTAACTTCGTATGAAAATGAATCAGAAACTGGGTTCCATTGAAGACCTAAAATTTTTAGACCGAATCAGGTTCTAAATCAAGACCTAGGGTTGTAACTGTAAAGAGGAAGCTGGTAAATGAGAGAGCTATTCGGGACTGTTGCTCGCCCACTTGCGTAATTCAAAACCACCCTATCGAGAATTCGAATCAGATCTGTTTGAAGTTTGAGTGCCTCTGGTAGCGAATGACTTCCTGATACAACATCGTCAACAAATATATCATTCTCCAGAATTCCAGCAACGGGCGGACTTTCATACCTATATTCCTTTGCTAATTGTCGAATCGTATTTATTGCGAGGTAAGGAGAAGGAGTCAGACCATACGTCACTGTTTTGAGTCGATAATCTTGAATAGGTTCCGAAGGAGAAAACCTCCATAGAATTCTTTGATAGTCCTGGTGATTCTTAGTGACAAGAATTTGTCGATACATTTGTTTTATATCACTTGTAAAACAAATAGGGTGAAGGCGAAATCTCAGGAGAATATTAACTAGGTCGGGCTGCAATTTGGGCCCTCGTAAGAGAGTGTCATTCAAGGACAAACCATTTGAACATTTTGAAGAGGCGTCAAACACCACCCTCAATTTAGTAGTGGAACTTTCTGGTTTCAAGACGCAATGGTGGGGAATATAATAAGAGAGAACACATTGCATTTCCAGAAATCAATTCCATGTGATTAGAAGAGATGTAATCTTCCATGAATTCAGAATATTGGGCATAAAGTTCAGGAGATTTCAGAAGACGGCGCTCCAGAGATTGAAAACGTTTCAAAGCAATATCTCGAGAATCTTCGAAAATTGGTTCAGAATACCGAAACGGGAGAGCAACTATATATCTGCCAGAATCGGTTCGCGATAAGGTTTGGTTATATATTGTTTCAGCTAAGATATCATCAGGTGACGATACGGCAGCTGACGGAAATTGTTCAAGTTCCCATAATCGTTTAACTAAGTTTTCTAAATTACTATCGCAACTAGTAAAGAATGTGTTGACCTCTGCCGATGGAAAATTGACCTTTCCCATAATTATCCACCCAAATATCGTGTCGAGGGCTACAGGTTCATTTATTGAAATTTGCGGGCTCCACCTTTAATAATGTAAGGAAAACATCTGCTCCAACAACATCTCCACGGGCGTGAAATTTTAAAATTTGGGTCAGCAAGTTTAAGATTCGCAAAATTACTGAATTTGTCAATTGATATATTTGTACAAGGCATATTCGAGCAGATTTGAGGAAGCACTACAAGATCTACAGGTAAAATAGGTTGAATTTCACCCCTAGGTTTAATGGTACACGAAACCCCTTGATTTGCATAAGAATGTATTTGTCCAACACCCTTAATATCAATAGACATTTCCATACAAGTGAGCCCTAGTTTATCGCAACATTTTTTCGCAATGAAGGAGCACTGACTTGCACTATCTAAAAGAACGCGAACAGGTTGGTATTTTCCACGAGAATCTAACACTTCAATCATGGCAGTTGAGAGTAAAACTGTACTTTTAATGTTCGAAAATAAATTCACCTGAGAGACAGTTTGGGTTTGGGGTACGGGATTATTTGGAATTGCATGGACCGGGTTGTTAGAATCAGAGTTCATATCATCGACAGGGTCCTTTGAGAGTTTTAAAATCGAAATGTAAGTAAGTATGATGAGAAAGTGAACATTTTCGGCACAGAGAATTAGAGGTACAATGAGAGACAGTATGTTTAGTTCCCAAACAATTTGTACACCACCTTCTACTCCTACCAGATTGTACCTTTCCTTTGGAGAACTTGATAAGAATGTTGGGCAATTATAAATGTGGTGATCTTTGTTACACAACTGACAAGTATTGGGGTTTGAAGAAGAATTAACAATAAAACTAGCACTGGCTTTCGATTTCATCACCTTATTGAAAATAGGGGATGTCGTCTTGAAATTTGACTTATCAATTTTTTTTATTGAGTTTGGATTCGATAAAGCAACGTTATCCATCGCATTACATTGTTTTTCTAAAAAATCTTTCAAGGTTACATAGTAATTGTTCACTTGTAAACTTGAGGAACATTCGAGTTCAAATCCCTTTTGAGCATCAGTATCCAGACGATCAAACAGCATATTGAATAATACAAAATCCCATTGTTTCACGGGAAAACTTAAATTTTCAAGTATCGCGAGGTTTTCAGAAAAGGTATCCAGAAGATGCCGCAAAGCCATGAGGTTTTCTGAAGAATTTTTTTTTTGTGCTTTCAATCGAATGCCAGTGGATGCTGCTATTAATCTTTATTTTCGTACCTTTTTTCAACGAATTGTAGGCAACAATATAGTTTTGTCCCACAAGTGAGGTACATTTTACAATTGAAAGCGGGTTACCCTTCAATGAAGATATTAAGTAGTTATATTTATCAATGTTAGATAGAGAATCGTTAGTATGTATCATCGAATCATACATATCAATGAAAGTTTGCCATTCTTTCCATATCCCCATCGAAAATGGGAAGTTCAAGTTTAGGAAGTTTAATGTTACAATTTCTGGTTGAACTAGCACCTGAAACTGGATCATTCTCGAATAATTGGGTATAAATTGCCTGAATATGATAATAATCCCCATCGAAGTCTTTCAGTATTTGATTGTGAGAGGTTAAATCAGCATTGTCTTGACCAGAAACCTGACTCAAAATATTCGAATGAATGCTATTAAAATTACTACACAACACTTCTATGTGTTTATAGCGGCATTTAAAGTTATTATGAATTGAATTATCGATCAATGCTTGATCCGCCACCCTTTTCAATTCACTAAGTTTTATGAGTTCTGTTTCTCTTTGAGCAATGAAAGATTTCAATTTCCTAGCTTCTACAGACATAATAAGAAATGAGAGTTCAAATTGTTCAGAGCGAGTTAAAATTGCAATTAAGTGAGATGCGAGAACAACCGCGCAAAATCATTAAAAATTTTCCCAATCAGCAAATAATAATAATTCCAAATCGAGTTAACAGAAGAAATATTGGAATCGTATTTGACCTACTTATTTCGGTCGGCTGAGAAGCTCAAGGTCGTTCCCAGGTGTCGAAGTCGGTGTGGCCCAAGAGGGGTAAATAATACGTGACGTAGGTGCGCTAATTTATGTGCATATGACAATACTATACGGTACTTAAGGAAGGTAGGGAGTATGCGCTACTTATTATGAATGGCTATGAAGATATTATAAATCAATGGCTGCCAAGGGGCTTGACGAAATTATTTCAAATTTGAATCTTTCACTTGTTGCGAAATAAACCAAAGTGAATCCGGCTTCGCAAGGATCAAAAAATGTTCGTTCAGTGGACTGTATAAATAATAATTTGTGGTAAATTCGCAAACACACAGAACTGATCAAAGTGTCACTCACCCATGTGCCTCCGTCGGGGAATCTGATCTTCAGCCAATAGATACTTCGTCTAGTCTTCCTGGCGGTACCGCCGCTAATCACATTTACACTGATTCTAAGGATGAGGAATATCTTGAATAATAAGCGTTATATCAATGAGAAAACACAAACTCGAGAAAAAACTAAAATGCTATGTTCTTTCCATAAGATCTAGGAACTCAATGTCATTCACATTTCTCCTCTTCCGTCTCATTTTCCCACTCCCACAAGTGACTATATCAGTCTGTGTGATACCTCACGCGCAAAATAAGGTCGAAAGAGTTGAATCATGCAAATGAAAAATTCCCATTTGAAATATACAATATACATATAAAATCCCTTGGCAAAATTAATTATAATTATAATAACAAAAACAAACAAATGCGTCAAGACGCAACATACACCTTAATAAATTGTTGTAATATTTCCAACTTATAAAGTAAGTAAATAAAAAATATTGTCAATATTATTTCAATATTGTTTTTGTCTAATTATATGATAGCTGTCATGTGCCGGGAAATTTCCACTTATTAATTTTACGTCTACATGCTAATGTGGATGAAAAATTTTCAGAAAATTTGCTTGTTACCATAGTATCAATGTCGAAATGAAGCATCTGATTGGTTGAAAATGACTGGTATAAAATTTTCGATGTAATTTAAAGCAGCTTCTTCGAAAATTAAACTTTTTCTGTTCTATCTATACGAAGTATTTTCCTAGACTAATTCGGCCATTCCGAATTGACTGGCGTTCGCAGAATTGCTCCATCTATTATCTTTCTCGAGTTAGAAATGAATTTTCCAGAAAATCACGTTTTTTTCGAATAACTTCTTCCAAAATTGTTTTTTTCAATCTTTTCTGCATATGTAGCCAGAGTTTCAGACCGATATCCCTGTCCATGATTCTTGTACTCTGATCCTCATGAACGCCTCACCATTAGAAAGGAAATTCATTTCTCTATAAGAAGTAAGAGTTTCAAAACGATATCTTTGTATCAAAATCTACCTAAAAACTGCTTGAAATTGCTTCAAAATATTTTATACCTCATGAGACCTGAGGATTTCAATATGTCTCTGTCATCCCTATTGCTCCGAATGCGTTCTCACTCTGTCTCGTGCGCACTCCGCGAAATCCTCATGTGCATAACTGGCCTAATGAGCTGTATTTTGTAAAGTGAAAAAAATCCTCTTAAAAGGATAAATGTCATTGAAGCAATTATTTTTATATTGAAATATTTGTAGTTTGTCGACCGCAATTTCCCAGCTATCCACATTTCCCTATATATCATCTGTACCTCGCAAACTCATCTCTACCATAGCTCACTCTGCTGAAGCGCAGATTAGCAGCCTCACGGCCGCCCTTGACTCCTCACCTGACCTCGCTCGCTTGCCGCGCATAACGAAATAAATACCGGTCTTTTTGACCCTTTTATCGTTCGCCACTTTCCTTTCTCCCTTTGATTTACGCCTCACGAGTTCCGTGTTTTTGTGTCCCGTGGCTTTATGTTTTACCTCCAATATATATATACACACACACACCCTTTTTCGATGATAATGACGGGCAGTTTCGTGGATTTCGAGGGTGCGAATTGATAAACTTTCGGCCGCCCGAATTATCTGATAGGGGAGAAGAGACATTATGCGGGTGGATTTAGATTACGCTGGTGTAATTCACGAATTGGGCTACTATAACGTTGCAATTTAGTGTTCTGCGGTTGACATTTTGTTTGATTGAATCTGGTGTGGGGTAGAGTCGCTGTATGACATTTGGTGGTGTATCAGCACCGTGAGATTTATGACCTCTGTATTATTATAGGGTATGATTTTGTAAGAAAATTTTATACCAGTCATTTTTAAACAATCAGATGCTTTATTTCGACAATGTTACTATGGTAAACAGCAATTTTTCTGAAAATTTTTCATCCACATTAGCATGTAGACGTAAAATTAATAAGTGGAAATTTCCGGCACATGACAGCTATCATATAATTAGACAAAAATAATATTGAAATAATATTGACAATATTTTTTATTTACTTACTTCATAAGTTGGAAATATTACAACAATTTATTAAGGTGTACATTCTATAATATCATTAATTAATTTTAAATTCTTCAAAAATTCCACTTCTACCTCCTCTTTCCTAAGTGGTGAATAAAACACAGAACCGGTGTTTTTTTAACAGTATGCCTGTGTTTCATAAAATAAAAATAATACTGAGACACCAGTTTATTCCTTTGAGTATTAGATTTGTGTCCAAAAGAAGGCACAATATCACGCAGAATGTTGCCAATCTCTTTAAATAAGTTTTCTTGCTCAGGATTTAATCCAGATTCTTCCACTAGGTATGTTGGATATTTTACATTTTTATGGTACATTTCAATGTGCTGTGATTCTTTGCAAAAGGAATACAATTCATACGATTGAAAGTTCATTTTTTTATCACTTTTTCACTAACTTATGATTGTATACCATGTTATGAGGAACTTATAATACCACAAATAAAATATTGATTGACAGTAGTAGTGAATGTCAAATCCATGGCTAACTTTACAAAATATATTTTTAACCGGCAACATACGCCAACAACATTCTATTTAGAATAAAGAATATAATATCCCGATTTCCTGAATGATTTGAAAAACAAATTATTACCGCTAATATTAATTTTTCTTAGAATTAAACCTAAAAGAATATGGAAAATATTTAAGTATATATGTATAGGTATAGTTATATATTTTTTGCTGTATATCACCTTTGTTTGTAGTCAATATTGACATTTCCCTGAAACTAGTAAAAAATTATATGAAATCAATTATTTTTATATAATAATGTATCTGAAATTTTTTTTGGGAAAAAAAAAAAACCCACGAACATTCACTTTAATTTTTAATCAATAATGACATTTTATGAAACCCATGAGAAAATTGTAAAAACAATCAATTTTATATAGAAATTTATTTGATATAATATATTTTATTTTACTAGGGCACGGGGAAAATCAAAAAATATTTCCCAATACGAACGTATCCACTTTCATTTTTAGTCAAAATTAACATTTCCCTGAAACTTAGTAAGAAAATTGTATGAAATCAATTAATTTTACATAATAGTTCATCTGATATTATATATTTTATTTTACTAGGAAACGGGAAAAATCAGAACAAAATCTCCCCCAAAACTCCCATTACACACAGCCTTCTATTTATTTGTGAATAACGTCAAAATAAATATTTATCTAATGTTTTCTATTTAAATATAATTCCGGTATACAATTTTCTTACCCAATCCCCCACGTGCTTGAATTAATTGCGGGAAATTGATCTCGTACATGAGTTTTTAAAGAAAATTATCCCTCCTTCATGTACTCAAAAAATTTCCGGAAATAATTCATGCTCTATGGAGATTATAAGTGATAATTCTTGAGGAATGTGAGATCATGATCAATTCCATAGATGTTCAGTTTTTACAATAAGGTGGAATAATCAAGCTTGTCGAAGGCATTCGGAAAGTATGTGTGAATAACGTCTATAGTAGTTTATGTAACAAGTACGCAAAATGAGGCTTTCGCGGACGAATCGTAATATGAAGATGAGTCCGCGAAAGCAATTTGCGTACGTGTTGCATACAATATTTTTGTATATGAGCTTTCCAAGGAATGTTTCATGTAGGAACTATGATTTTATTTCTGCTAGGAATACGCAAATATACAGGCTAATTCAAAAGTACTTTGACAAACTTCAGGACGTGATTCCTCACAATATTCTAATATGAATTGACCAAATAAATATATGCCCGGAAACGCTTCGTTTCCAAGATTCAAGGTGTTGAAGTTTTGTTTTTATTTTCGATTTTTTCAAATAACTTTCGAAGATCTGACCTTAATTGAACGAAAATTGGTATTGAGAGGTTTTTTGAGGTGTCGAATTCGATCCTGATGTTATTATTGCTCTTACTAATAGGGGGCACCACCTACACGTCTTTTTCTTTTTTGAAGATTCATAACTTTTTTGAGCGTACTTCTAGCACATTTTTCAATAAAAAAATCAATTCCTCTATCTTATCTACGTAAAAAAGCTACCCCTGTTACAAGTCGCTACAAGCAACTATATATATATATATATATATATATATATATATATTTGGACTTGACAATTTCAAGTCGATTATATGATAATCGATGCGTGTTGAAGTTATTACCATTATTTTGCATTTTCACAGAATGCTTAGGAAATGAATTTGACGTTTAAGTAAGTAGTTTTGGTAATTACATATTATGTGACAGTTAAACGTTTTGTTGTTTTGTTGAAGTTTCTTTGAGTTTTAAAACACTAATTTTGAAAAATGTATTATTCAAACAATAATGCTCATTTAGCCAATATGCATTTCGTTTATGGCCTTGCGGATGGCAATGCGCGCGAAGCAAGACGTATTTACCAGGAGCGATTTCCTAATCGAGTACTGCCTTCAGCTCCAACATTTACCAGTCTCCATCCCAGAATTGGAAGAGGCAGTTCTGAACGCTCTCGAGGAGAATCCTGAAACAAGTACAAGAATAATTGCTGAAGCTCTCAAGTTCTACTCAGTCCACAGTTTGGAGAATTATCCACGATCATCAATTTTATCCATACCATATTCAGAGGGTACAAGCTCTTTTGCCACGATTTCCCCAACGCATTACTATGTGTCAGTGGTTTTTGAGAAAATTGGCTGGAAATTCTCAATTTTTAAGATATGTACTTTCACGGACAAGCTATCACAAACTTTCATAACAACCATGTTTGGGCTTGGAAAATCCGCACGAGTTAGTGAAAGACATTATCAGTATCAATTTTCTGTAAATGTATGGCGGCAATAATTGATAATTACTTGATAGGTCCTTTCTTCTTCCGTTCCGACTGAATGGCGCAACTTACAGATACTTTTTAGAAAATGAATTGCCGGGGCTACTTCAGAATGTACCATTAGAAATTCTATCCGCATGTGGTTTATGCACGTTTATGCCAGGGAATTCCTTAACACTGTCTATCCAGAATCGATGGATCGGTAGGGGTATAGAAGAACCTATCCAGGCGTGGTCACCAAGGTCTTCAGATCTAAACCCGATATATTTTTATTTTTGCGGACATTTGAAGTCACTAGTTTATAAAACGAACGAGGAACATCTAAGAAACCGAATAGTAGACGCATGTGAAACAAAAAGAAACACACCAATAATTTTTTAGCGAGTACGAGATTCAATAACTAGAAGACTGAATGCCTGTATATTCGCTGAAGGTGGACACTTTGAACAATTCATTTGAATACAATTTAGTGTCCTTTATTTTATTTTATTCTACATATTCAAAATTTCTTGAAATAAAATGTTGATATTTCTCGCAAATTTTATCAAAACAAATACAGATTTTGCACCCTTGGTACAAAAATAACTAATTCAAACGAGTAAAAATAAATAGAATAGGTGGCGCCCCCTGCAAAAAACCAAAACTACTTAACTCAAATTCATTTCTAAGCATTCTTCTGAAAATGCAAAATAATGGTAATAACTTCAACACGTATCGATGATCAAATAATCGACTTGAAATTTTCAAGTCCAAATATCTAGAAAACGGTTGCTTATAGCGACTTGTTACAAGGGTAGCTATTTTACGTAGATATGATAGAGGAATTAATTTTTTTACTGAAAAATGTGCTAGAAGGACGCTCAAAAAAGTTATGAATCTTCAAAAAAGAAAAAGACGTGTAGGTGGCTCCCCCTACGAGTAAGAGCAATAATAACATCAGGTTCGAATTCGACACCTCAAAAAACTCTCAATACCAATTTTTGTTTAATTAAGGTCAGAATTTCGAAAGTTATTTAAAAAAAACGAAAATAAAAATAAAACTTGAACGCCCTGTATCTTGGAAACGAAGCTTTTCCGGACATATATTTATTAGGACAATTCATATTAGAATATTGTGAGGAATCACCTCCTGAAGTTTGTCAAAGTACTTTTGAATCACCCTGTATTTGTAGGCAGCACCGGCAGAAGGCCGTGTAAAATATCGAATCAGATTTTTTATTACCGACGTGTCAAATGTCAAATATGTCAACTAGTCATAACATTTGCGTTTGTTAAGTTCTTTAACTGTGTTTTCAGTAATTTTTTCCAACTATACTAACGTATTATGGGGATATAGTAGTTGATACTTATATAGCATACACTGTCAACATCGCCTCCGACATAAATTGTTTTTTTGTTTATTTGTTTGTGTATTATTTGTGCCCAAGCAAAAAGCAATTGATGAAGATGGTTGTCTAATATGACTTTTTCATAATGGTTGAATTGTAGCACGTGTCTCTCAGCGAAGCATCAGAACGAGACCCAGCGTTTCTTGTGAAGGCTGTAAAAACTTGTTTCACGTTATCTGCATTACAAAAATCGACAACTTAATAGAAATTTCGCAGAATGTACCGGGGGTGTCCTGGAAATGCTCAAGTTGCGTGAAGTCATGCATTGTAATAAATGATGATCGTTTGCATAAATAAAGTTGTCTAATCCAAACTAGATACTGCTGTTTCTACAATAAACAATCATGTTACGTCTATGAAATGTGATGTTGTAAGAGCTTCCACAAACATGTCTACTTCTCAGCCACGAAAGTACTCAGAAATACTGAAGGATAAATCAAACCCAGCTATAATTATTCGCCTTAAAACTAATCAGGAATTATCAAAAACGAAGACTGATATTTTACGTCATATTGATCCAATTTCTGAGAATCTTCAACTATCAAAGGTCAAGACGATTAAAGATGGAGAAATTCTTGAATTCTTCTCGGCTGCTGTAATCTGATAATGAAAAAATTAGAAAAGCGGTTGAAGAAAAAATATAGCTGACTCTTATTGTGTCGCTGGCGTGCATCCTTGACTACGAGTGGTAGGTATGGCAGATAATTATCCAGAACATGAGCTTAGAAAACTTCTTTTAAATGGTAACTCGGAAATTTTCTCAGGTGAATCAGAATGTAAAGTATTGAAAATATTTCACACGAAAAAGAATTCTAATATCTGGTAGTCAATTATTCAGGTTAGCAAGCTAGTTTATGAGCGGGCTCTTAATTCTGGAAATTTGTTTATCGGTTATGATAGTTGTGCTGTTTATGACCGCAGTTTATGACCTCTCGTAACTGTAGTAAACCAATTTCCTGTCCTGTTTGCGGGGGTGCCCATGAATTAAATCAGCGTCAATCATCCCTCAAAAAATGGCTCTAATGGCATGAAACTAACTAGCAAGGATGTAAATCCTAATCCTGCAGCCTGGGAGAAACTTTAAATAGATTTAAAAATAGCCTCCTACTTTCTCAATAGCAAATAAAGGGTAATTGTCATTTTCCCCTCGTAGTCTCAAAGCCAGGTGTTAGTAAAGATCCTTATCAATTTTTCACCAAAATACTCGAGGATTAAAGAAAAAAACTGGTCAGATACTGAATTCTGTATTTCAAAGCAACTATCGCGTTTTTTGCATTAACCGAAACCTGGCTTGACTCATCCATTACCAACTTAGAATTATTTCCGGGTAGTTTTAACATATACAGGATGGATCGTAATTCTGAACGAACTTCTTTAACAAGAGGTGGAGGTGTCATTATCGGAGTACATGAAGATTTTCTTTCTACATAAATTAATCTATCTGATTTTAACTTTCCTAAGCTTAAACTGATGGATATCATAGTTGTCAAAATAACCTATTCACATAAATATTATTTGCTAAACATTTACATACCTCCTCGAACTCAACTAGCTGAGTTTGAACAACTTTTTGAAGCCCTGGCGTTGCCGCACATAATAATCATAATAATAATACATAATATATACTTATACAAGTGTGCTTGTGAATAAACAGGTGGGTCACAGAAGTAGTATTAACTACTTGTGTATGTGATTTCCATAGTAATTTTATTTTTATTTTTTATTACATTAAAATGGGTAGAATTTGTGTTTTTTTTTCAAATGGTTAACATGGTAGAAAATTGTGGATTTGCCACATTCAGGTAGTATATTACATCATAAGTTGGCTCTTCTCATTGAGATTTTACATATATTAGAGGGTAAGTCACAATCGGGGTAATTTTCTATCACAATCGGGGTAATTTTCCAGTCACAATTGGGGTAATTTTCCAGTACTAATAAAGAAGAGTTATGAAATATACATGATGGATACACACATTGATATACACAAATACACTAATATGCACACATACATATACATCATAAATTGCTCAGTTATATAATAGTGCAGTCCTCGTTGTAGGAGACTTTAATGTTAGCGATTATGCTAACTATCTGAATCATGGTGCAACTAATAGGGTAATTTCTACAAATCTTTGATTTCTACAAATCTTTGATCTATCTATCTATCTTTGATCTATAACTTTGTATGTAATGAACTCAATAGACTCCTCGACCTGGTCTTTTTTAATGGAGAGTGTCATGTGGAGAAATCAGTGGATCCTTTTGTAACCAAGACCTATTTTTGTATTTTTTCATAAATAAGGAGAAGTTGGTACTCCGAGATAAACTAAAAATCACTTGGAAGTGGTTCGACAAAAACATATGCATGATCGCTCATCACATAGTTGGAAATGTCATCAAAACCGCAAGTTTTGGTTAGTTGGTTTGGCTTCTGAAACATCGATAGTGGTGACAGATTGCATGACGGAGTTGCTATTCAAAATCATCAGGACCTGAGCAACTGACAACGTGGTATCTTGTCACATTTTTTGTGATTTATCTACAAATATTTATTCAGAGACTATATTATTATATATTATATATATTATTATATATCAGAGACTATATTATTATATTAGAGATATTATTTAACATACCGAAAATTATTCATACAGTATGGAAAAAGAGGGACTATACAGGGTGTCCCTGGACTTCCTCTTTTCCTCTCGGGAATGTATAGATGGGGTCAAAATATCACCAGTACTTCATATAACTTTTGTTCCTAAAAGCCTTCGTTACCAAGTAACGGGCCCTCAAAGTTACAAAATGAAAAATGTTTTTCTTTGATAACTTTCAAAGTGAATATTCAAAATTATCTAAATTTTGGTGATTGACTAAACAAATGAATTCCTTCGATGAGCTTTCATGCAGGAGTCAGTTGTTTTGCTACAAAGCCAGGAACGGACTACCCCCGATGGTCCACACCCCAAAACTTTGAAATGACAGATAATTTTTAAATAGTTTTCAACAAAATAAAAGTACTCGTGTGGAAAGTCGATCGGAGCAACGGTTCTTAATAAAAATGCAGTTTTACTCGACGACATCAATCGTCGTCTACCATTATTTGAAAAGAAAAATTTTCACAGTAGAAATACTAATGCTAACGTTAATTCAACAACATTTATAATAGGGATAATGCAAAATATGCTCAAATAAAGTGGTATACAAAAAGTACAGTACCTAGTTGAAAGTTTCATTCACAATGTAGATATTTTTTCAAATGAAATATCAAGTTATGTAGATTCGTGGTGTTTTTGAACTAACAAGTTACTCCACTATGAAATATCGAATTCAGTCTATATTTTGTATGTACGCGTGGAATAAGCTTGAGGGAGACAGGTATGTCTAATGGATAATTAATTGGGAGCCTGTTGTTTTATTTCGATATTATTGTAGGTTCAGTTTTGCCAAAACGAGGTGGTGAGGGCGCTCCTAGGGCTGTGCGTACCGTTGTATTGAAGGAAAATATTTTGGAAGCTGTCGCTGATGATCCTTCAATGAGCATCAGAAACCTATCAGAACAGTTCCATACATCCAAGTCCACTATTCATAGAATAATTAGGGAACAACTGCTCCACCCATATCACATCCAGAAGGTACATGCCATGACACCTGAAGATTTTCCAGCACGACTGGAATTTCCTTGGATAAGCAAAGAAAGGATATGACTTTTATTCACTGATGAAGCAGGTTTCAGTAGAGATGGAGTAATCAACTCTCATAATTTCCACATATAGGCCGAAGAAAATCCCCATGGGATATTGCAAACCAAACACCAACGGAAATTCAACGTGAATGTGTGGGCTGGTATCATAGGAAACCATATTATAGGACCATTCGTTCTACATGACCGATGGAATGGAGAACGTTATTTGGAGTTCACTCAGAACAATTTGAATGGACTTTTGGAACATGTTCCATTGCAAACCCGAGAGATTTGTGGTTTATGCATGATGGCGCTCCTCCTCATTTTAGTTTGATTGTGCGGGACCATCTGAACCAGATTTTTCCCAATAGATGGATTGGTAGAGGTGGACCATATTCATGGCCACCGCGGTCTCCGGATTTAAATCCATTGGATTTCTGTCTGTGGGGGCATCCATAAAGCCTCGTTTACGCTACACCTATTCACACCAGAGATGCCTTGTTGAATAGAATTACATTACATTGTGAAGCCATACGAAACGACCCTGGCATGCTATTTCAAGTGCAGAGAGGGTGTTTGCGCTGACTAAGAAAATGTATTGAGAGAGACGGAGGTCATATCGAGCAGTTTTTGTAGAGGATTTTGCATTTCTGTTTGCTCTTGAGGCTTGCGATTGATTATTTACACCATGAGTTTTGTAAGGTAAACGTGTTTGCATGATAAAAATTCGTTATGAACATTGTACCTATCATTTCTATTTTCATTACAAATTAATCTTTTCGAATAATGGTAGACATCTCAGGTTAGATGTCGTCGAACAAAAATGCATTTTTATCAAAAATCGTTGCTCCGATCGATATTCCACACGAGTACTTTTATTCAGGAAATTGTCCAGGTAACCTTGTTTTGTTAAAACATATTGACAAATCCAGGTCATTTCAAAGTTTTGGGGTGTGGACCATCGGGGGTAGACCGTTCCTGACTTTGTAGCAAAACAACTGACTCCTGCATGAAAGATCATCGAAGGAATTCATTTGTTTAGTGAATCTCCAAAATTTAGATGATTTTGAATATTCACTTTGAAAGTTATCAAAGAAAAACATTTTTCATTTTGTAACTTTGAGGGCCCGTAACTTGGTAACGAAGGCTTTTAGGAACAAAAGTTATATGAAGTACTGGTGATATTTTGACCCCATCTATACATTCCCGAGAGGAAAAGAGGAAGTCCAGGGACACCCTGTATATAGCTTCAATCTGTTGAAATTATAAACGAATAACAAATAAGATTGTGAAGCCAATTATTGTTTTAATAACGAGAAATAATTGACCATTACTTCCAGAAAACAATGAAATCTCGCATTGCTGGATATCTAGGGCTACCTAGTGGCATTTAAAGGTCTCTATCCCGATTGAGGCGGGACATTTGATCCGTCCGTTCCTTGATATGAACTTTAGTTCGTCGTTGGAGCACGGCGCGGCTAGCGCTGGGGGCATTATGAATATTGCATTGTGAAGTGGATGGATGAGGAAGAGCGGT
Source organism: Gonioctena quinquepunctata (assembly GCA_018342105.1). Lineage (NCBI taxonomy): Eukaryota > Metazoa > Arthropoda > Insecta > Coleoptera > Chrysomelidae > Gonioctena > Gonioctena quinquepunctata. Next base: position 422,010 of record JAFIRS010000152.1, on the reverse strand, counting down.
CAGGGTAATTGGTTTTTGCGAGGCAGTTTAATGTCAGGATATGCTTCTGCATTAATTATCATGCCAGAATGTTCACTATTAGAATATGGGGATTGGGCTCTGGAGATTGGATTGGTGATGAGTACACGAAGCACATAAGATGGAGCGGTTTGGAGTAGAAGGTTTTTAGAATTAAGTTATTTGCAATTCAATAGGTACGAATATTTTTCAATTTAATTTCTCCGATTATGTTTTTATCAATAACTATAACAAAGACAGGTAATTCCATAAAAAATCCGTAAATTATATGGTTTCCTATCTATTACATTGAAAGGGTGTTTACTGACATCATTTATTTAATTTATCTATTAGAATATCACATAAGTAATTCGCGTAAATTAAATAAACACATTGAAGGAAACGAAGCTTATGGATAATAACTTAATGACAAACTTAACAGCGTTTTCGGGGTATTGAGAATTTGCAATTTTTTAATGATTTATTATCGACTAACTCTCAGGAATTCATAAATGGAATGTAGTTTGTGTTATAGAATGCACTTATTTGGGTTTGTATGTAATATTAAAATCGTGTGATGTTCTTTCATTTTAGTTTGTTGATTTTTGTTTTTCATTTATTCATTGTGCAGCTGTGAACATGCTACTACTCTGACAGCTGGTCACCCATCCAAGTACTAACCGTGTTCGGCATTGTTGGACTTCAAAATCTATGCATAATCATGAAGAAATGAACGCTGACTTTTTCGAAGAATATTTTGCGCAAATGTTGGATTCAATAACCAAAAGTTCTGTAATTATTATGGATAATGCTAGAGGTATCATTCAAGAATAGCACAGAAATATTTCCACCATTGATATGAAATTGTACTGCGGGACATTGTTTTTGCCGTTTATGAAATCTCACGTATTATGTTTTGCTGGCATTGAGATGAAAACAGTTGGTTCCACACCAGTTTGTAACATCCTGAAGGGATGTCTTCTCATGAATTATTTTTTTTCTGATATTATCAGTTAAATGTGATGCTTTTACACCGCACTTCAATTCGTTTGTATACACCAGAAACAGTATTGACCCGAGAACGGATCCTTGGGACACACTCATGGAAAGGTTGCGTAGATTGAATTTGTATATTCGGCAGGTACTCTCGCTGGTATGTGATTCCAATCGTATGAAAATGAAGCAATCCGGTTATACGCAATACCCTACCAATATAATTTCGATACGAGTAAAATATGGTCGACATAGTCGAAAGCCTTTCGTAGATCACAAAAAATCCCAACACGGCTTTTGACTGCCTCTAGATATTCCAGTATAAAAAACGGTATTACTCGATTCATAGGGAAACCACTTGGCTTATCTGTGGGGAGTTTATATTTGTTTATGATGTGAAGAATTCTATTCAAATATTTGAAAAAATAAAATAAAATAATAATCATGAAGTTCTGGTGACCGACCTTGTAAGTAATGATAGATTGTAGATGGATATAAGCGAGCGAGAGAGATACATTTTTCTTTATACCTTGGTTAAAAGTGCCCATTTTCTCCATCGATTTTAAAGTAGAAAGCCTTGTATTCATGCATCGGTGACATTGACAAACCACGCCCTTCGTAATGCGGGAGCAAATATTTCTCATGTACACCGAGATAGATGGGATTACACGCAAGGAAGTGAGAAAGAGAGAGACGAAGAGCGGGAGCACATATTTCAGCTTTGCGAGTGTCTGAAAGATGCGCTAAAGCGAGGAGCAAAAGTTAAACATGACAGCGCAAGGAGCTGTCAGCTGGAACGTGTATTCTTTATAAAAAATAATAAAAAATGAAAGTAGTAACGTACTTTCGACCAGCTATAAAGAAACATAGTATAGACAACACGCACAGGAAACATTTTAACTTCCTGCCTATGTAGTGTAATACTATTTTCATCAAAAATAATAAACCTCATCATTATCAGCTGAGTATATATTTTTGAGTTTGACTATTTTAAAAAATATTTGAAGATTCTCATGAAGAATCTCACCTCATTCGTCACCCATTTCTCATTTGATACATTATTCCAGCATTTATTCATAAGAAAAAGAGTATTGAATTGATGAAGGGGGGGGGATGTCTCAAAAACATCTTCCACGTTGTATCACTTTACAAAATTCCTGATGGTTACTAAAAATTTTTTTGGATACCTATATGACGTATTGAGGCAAGGGTTTTATATTCACAAGAAACTTCAACACAAGTAACTGTTCCATGATCTGAGATATCATTATCAACAAAACAATTATCATTACTTGTTAAATTAATTTGGTGACTCTATTTCACAACGTTTATATAACTCGCTTTTCTTGTCTTTCTGTTGGGTACAATTTTTGCAATCGATTTTAAACTAACTTTGATGAGCTAGTGACTTGAACTTCAGGCAGCTCAAAACTGGATGACAGTGCAATATTAACTCGCTTTCTTGTCTGTCTATTTGTTTGTCTGTAATGATAATAATAATGGTAAGGAGCAATCGTATTTAAACTAACTTCCCGATGCGCTAGACACTTGAAACTTTAATACTATGGCAGTTTCATTTTTCTGTCGATTGATTATATGTATCAAATACTGATTCCCCCAATCGTAGCTCCTCTCCCCCCCACCTATATCTCACCTGTCCGACACGGTATCTCCATCACCTGGTGATTCTCCAACGTCTCCGCCACAGTGCGTTGCGTTTCCCGGTGTCAGTCCCCGGGGCTAGAGAGAATTACACCCTTGCAGACGGTGCTGGCCGCTTCTGCCACAGGCTAGGACTATTGATTTTCGCGCTATGGAGCTGGAGCACTGTGCGGCCCGAACCGGGGTGTGACACATAGGGGGGCAGCCACCGAGACAATCGGCCGCAGCCGCCCCCCCGGCCCGGGGACATGGCCGCCGGTGGATCTTTACGCACTTTACCGGCGACGGATTCTTGCCTGCTGCCGGCTCACTTGCGTGCGATGATACTTTGGAGATGGAATGATAGGATTCTTTGATGGGAAACGGTGAACAGTGGGATAAATGCATTTAAAAGTGGATAAAAGTACCCGAATGTTATCAATGAAATATTACCAACTACTAGGAGTTTTTGAACAAGATTGTTGCAAATCCGGGAAATATACTAACGCTTTTATCGTTGGCAGGTTGGCGATGAAAGAGTTTTATTTATTAATTTAACATAATACATATACAGGGTGTAAACTATTTTATAAGGAATTACAGTGGTACAAAATTCGAAAAAAAAAAATTAAAATTTAACGGAAATTTTTGGAACCGCTATCTGCCCTAAGCCGTAAGAAAACATTGGCAATTGCCAGATGCAATAAACTTTTGATTAATGGGAAATTTTGAACTAATTCTTGAGCTGTACAAGGAGAATGTAAGAATCATCAACATTCGTTGCAGGCTACCGGAAATACGTATTCGAATTCTCGGTTTTCGATTTGGCACCAGCGCGCGGTACTATCGTGTCCATGCGAGTATTGTAGCCCGGCGCACCAATCAGTTCGCGCATCTCTTCAGCGTCTCATTCTCAAACAAATTATGACGTAATAGAAAAACTTGTATTCGATGCAGTGGCATATGGAATATAAGAGGTATGAATCAGGATTTCAAATTATACTATGATTCCTATTTTGAAAGGAATTCTGGGTACACTCATAAAGATATTTTGCAATTTCCAGATAAACCAATTTGACAAAGGGTTGTTGAACTTATACTATGCGTTTGCATACAGCCATTTATCCAATACCATTGCAATATGGGGATATTCATCCATTCAATTCACCCTGGAGGTGTCTCACTTCGGACGCCCGACCAAGTGCCTCTCTTCAAACGGCCCACCCCCCCGGAGAAAGCACCTGACTTTCGTCTTATCTTCCTCCTAAAGGGGGCATTGGGCCGCAGGAAGATCGACTAAACCCCCCAACAGAAGGACTCCCACCCCTCTACCGAATTACGGTATTGTTTTTCATTGGTCCACTATCTAGCAACCCTGTCCCCCAGAGGCCAACACCTGTTGATGAGGCACCGCAAGCGGTGGGCTCCCTCATCCCCTGGGTACCCATGTCAACAAGAGAATTCCAACATCGGAAATGTTTCTCTTCCATCAGCCAGAAATCTCAGGTTACGTTTTTTTTGGAATGGGCTATAACCACAAAACTCGCCCATCTTGGAGCCGCCATTTTCATTTTATGAATTTTGACAAAAAAATTCATAATATTCGACCCTGGAACCTCCACATACTAATTTTGAATCGAATCGGACCATTAATACAAATCTCGTCCGCCATCTTGGAGCCGCCATTTTGTTTTATCTCTAACAGAAATTCCGCATTGTCACTGGAGTTATGAACACCTGCCAAATTTCACGTTAATCAGACAACTAGAAGTGGGTCAAAATTCAGTTGTGAGATTTGAACTAGACATATATATATATATATATATTATATATATATATATATATATATATATATATATGTCACACACCTACAATAACGTTCGTACGATGCGAACGCAGAATTCAAATAAAATAATTTTGTTTTAACCTGATGATGACAAATACCATGTCGAAACGTCGTTAAGAGAAATTATATGAATTGACTGAATCAGACCTTTATTCCGAGAAATTGAAGAAAATATATATGTGGTCAAGAAACTAAAGAAAATATATATATATATATATATATATACAAATGTGAAGTTAAACAAAAGCTTGTAAAAAATATGTGTTATTTGTTACTCAGCAACAAATTTAGAAAGAGATGGGCGTAGGCATCGTTACTTCACACAGTTCAATTTTTTACCGCTAGTTGCTTCGAACTGTCAACTATAATTTCATCTGCCTTCGTCTTTATGTTGTACTAATATTTTTATAATATATTTTCAATTGTTACTGAAAAATCACATTGAAAGTGAGCTTGAATTTATGTTTGGGTTGTAAGAAATAGTATTGTTTATCAATATTCCTAAAACAACCACAAATGGCGCTAGTGTTTGGGGGAAGTTATTCATGTGAAGGTCAAATCGAGTTTGAATTGAGGAGCACTTTTAAACATGACAATTTCGACAAAATTTTTAAAGTTGAGAAATTATTTTCACAAAATGTAATTTTTGAGAATCGAACTGAGGCAAGGAAAAATTTAAATAAAATAATGCGTGTTCCCCATTTCGGTATTTTATTTTTACGTTATATTTTGTTACATACATGAGTGTTATCTTCAGAAACAATATATTATTTTATATTTGGATATTTCTAACTTGTACATTGTTATGTGAAAATTTTGACTCGCCGGTAAAATGCTTTCATTTTCGACAATAAAGTTAACCTATCTATAAAACAATACAGTGAACCTTGAAGCTAAGAACCGAAAGTACACTTCCTGATTACTTATAGTCTTATCATATATAATTAGACACTAATGCATGGTTGTGTATTGCTTGCTCCATTCACAATTTTTATATCTCACTTGATGCTCACACACAATCTATAAATCCTCCCTTTCCAGTTAGTTGAGATTTATGTTACGTTATATGACATTCGATCCTGATTGTACATTCATAAAAATATAATTTATTCAAATTGCCGGCCGTTCATGTTCGTACGTCGTTTTTGAGAATTACTCGCTTTAATTTTATTGAATTAATTTCCCATTTTATAGTCATTACGTGCTTTTTCTCTCGCTCTCTCCGCGTAACAGGTAATGGTTTTTGCATGTTTTATTGAAAGTTATTGTTCGATTCTGACACCACAATCGAGGAAGGCAGTTTTACGTTATATAATTGTGTAATTGTGCATGTATAATTCAAAACAATGCTTACTATCATTGGGTTTCCTAATAATTTGTACATGATAATCTTATTATTGATATTTATCTGACAAAATGCTCTTCTGGTACCACCATCTCTCTAAAAAGTAATACCCCAAACTTGGGTTGATTTTACAAGAAGATATCTTTTTATAAAACTGATGAGCTTAAAAGTATTTTGTGCATTACTCTATGACTCACTTCATCTATTTAAAATAATTGTGATATTCATTTCAGTGACTAGCTCTTCAAATTCAATTAGTTTAAATGGTCCCGTCAAAAAAAGAGAAAAAAATTAGATTTTTAAAATAATTTGCTTCCGAGACAGGATTGAGCAGCACGTAGTACATTTATTTAATGGAACGTAAACTGATCTTCAACGTTTTTTCAAACTGGAATCTAAATTCAGGAAACACGGTCAAGTTAAGCATTAAACTAAATCCGGGCGACCATAATGAAGACAATGAGGTCAACGTGCTGTTATCAGTTCAAGACAACCTTCACTCTTCAATTAGAGTACTGCAAGAAATTTTCATGTAACAAAATCTACTGTGTCACAAATACATGAAGATGATTCTGTTCAGTTTTGCGGAGGGTTGTCACAGGCGTACTATAAACAAAGATAACATAATCCTTATTGGTGATCATTTACATGATATTGAATAGATTTTGTAAGTAAAGGAAAAAACATAAAATTAATCATTTACAAAAAAGAAAACTTATGAATCAGTATATGGGGACGAGTGGAAAATATAATCACATGTATACACTTATACATATATAGAATAAAACAGAAAACACATCGACTTTATACTTCTAAATTATTATCATCAATACTTTTTCACAAGTAACAACTAAACTTTGTTTTTTAATTTTACTTCGTCAAAGTTTTTGTAGTGATTTGGTAGTTTGTTGAAGAGTTTAGTTCTCAAGTACTTTGGACTATTTTCGTAAGTCTGAGTTTGTGGTTAGGAATCTCCAATACATTTCCATTTCTTGTGTTGTAAGAGTAATAAATATTCGATGTTTTTGAAGAATTTGATTGTGATTTTGCATATGTAGGTAAGGAGAGAATATGCAGACTTGGCAAAGTAAGTATTTCTTTGATTTGTTGAAAATATGAACAGGATGTTCATAAAATCAGATGTGGAATCATCTGCGACTGAAAGATAAACTTTAGTCACTATCTTCCATCGTCGAAATAACCTCTTGTGGGGTATTCATGTTGAAAAGGTAAACAGTCTCAATTGAATATTGATAGAAAGATTTTTCTGTGAATTGAAAAATGAAGTTATTTTTTGGGAATGTCTAACAGAAAACAACTACTTCCCCGGCTAAAGCCACGCTGGACATTGAACTACATCTAATAGATATTCTGAAAAGTCCCCAAGTCGAAAGAAAAAATCTGGAATTGAAAATTTGCATTTTCATTCAGATAGTTATTTGATTTTCTATTCCAGCCTTAATTAAGAACTCATAAAGATGAATGAGGCAAAGAAGAATGTTTTCCAAAAGAGAGTACTCACCAGAAATCATTCGTAACATTGACGCAAGAGAGACATCGGATTCACTTCATTTTTATCGGTGATTTTTCAATTCACAGAAAAATATTTCTATCAATATTCAATTGAGAATGTTTCCCTTTTCAATAAGTATATCTTATTCTTTGAAAATCTCCTTACAGCTGGTTCGTCTGTTTACAGACACTATAAACTCACAGCTGATGAATACAGTGGCAAGTGGAGGCAACTTTTTTGCCAATTTCATTTACGTGTATTGACCAAGCATAATTTTCTGAAATGTTTAGGCCTACAAATTTTGTAGATGTTTTTGACTGTAGACGTTTTTTACATAGATAATGTATATCAGTTGGACTCCAACAGAGCTTTCTAAGACATCGGAACTAGAATCGTTCACTTTCTCCATAGTTTCTTCCATTATTGAGATAACATATATTTTTAAAGGAAGATAAATGCCATGTGAAGTGGAATGAATAGAAAAATCGAATTAAACGGTTTTCTTCACATAAAGGATTCAATATAAAATTGAACCAGAAAATGGTAGATCTCAGGTGAAAAACAACTACTTTCCTGGCAAATACCACGCAGAACGTTGAATGATATTCACCTGAAAATCCATGCATACTTCCATATAATATCAATGGACATTGAATGCAAATGTTTCTTTCTGATAAACTCGATAATGTTTAATTTATGTCGTGTTCACCTAACAATCCGCATACCGATTTCAGGCTTCTTGGCCCTCATCAGTACGGAGTAGTCAACCAGCCAAAGGTCCAAAGAACTCTGGCTGAAGTGAGATACAACGTAAACAAACCATCATCGAGCTTGTAACACCTATAGGTACGCCGGAAAAGATAAACTTTAACTGGCGGTACCTAGTGACAGAAAGAAACACTCGAAAATCTCCCACCTCGATAGGTTTCTAAATAAAAGATTCCTTCTCAGTAGAAGTGGCAAGCCCGTCTAGCATATAGTGAAAGATAAGTGCCATGTGAAGTGGAATGAATAGAAAAATCGAATTAAACGGTTTTCTTCACATAAAGGATTCAATATAAAATTGAACCAGAAAATGGTAGATCTCAGGTGAAAAACAACTACTTTCCTGGCAAATACCACGCAGAACGTTGAATGATATTCACCTGAAAATCCATGCATACTTCCATATAATATCAATGGACATTGAATGCAAATGTTTCTTTCTGATAAACTCGATAATGTTTAATTTATGTCGTGTTCACCTAACAATCCGCATACCGATTTCAGGCTTCTTGGCCCTCATCAGTACGGAGTAGTCAACCAGCCACAGGTCCAAAGAACTCTGGCTGAAGTGAGATACAACGTAAACAAACCATCATCGAGCTTGTAACACCTATAGGTACGCCGGAAAAGATAAACTTTAACTGGCGGTACCTAGTGACAGAAAGAAACACTCGAAAATCTCCCACCTCGATAGGTTTCTAAATAAAAGATTCCTTCTCAGTAGGAGTGGCAAGCCCGTCTAGCATATAGTGAAAGATAAGTGCCATGTGAAGTGGAATGAATAGAAAAATCGAATTAAACGGTTTTCTTCACATAAAGGATTCAATATAAAATTGAACCAGAAAATGGTAGATCTCAGGTGAAAAACAACTACTTTCCTGGCAAATACCACGCAGAACGTTGAATGATATTCACCTGAAAATCCATGCATACTTCCATATAATATCAATGGACATTGAATGCAAATGTTTCTTTCTGATAAACTCGATAATGTTTAATTTATGTCGTGTTCACCTAACAATCCGCATACCGATTTCAGGCTTCTTGGCCCTCATCAGTACGGAGTAGTCAACCAGCCAAAGGTCCAAAGAACTCTGGCTGAAGTGAGATACAACGTAAACAAACCATCATCGAGCTTGTAACACCTATAGGTACGCCGGAAAAGATAAACTTTAACTGGCGGTACCTAGTGACAGAAAGAAACACTCCGAAAATCTCCCACCTCGATAGGTTTCTAAATAAAAGATTCCTTCTCAGTAGGAGTGGCAAGCCCGTCTAGCATATAGTGAAAGATAAGTGCCATGTGAAGTGGAATGAATAGAAAAATCGAATTAAACGGTTTTCACATAAAGGATTCAATATAAAATTGAACCAGAAAATGGTAGATCTCAGGTGAAAAACAACTACTTTCCTGGCAAATACCACGCAGAACGTTGAATGATATTCACCTGAAAATCCATGCATACTTCCATATAATATCAATGGACATTGAATGCAAATGTTTCTTTCTGATAAACTCGATATGTTTAATTTATGCTGTCACCTCCATATAATATCGAGCTTGTAAACCTATAGGTACGCCGGAAAGATAAACTTTAACTGGCGGTACCTAGTGACAGAAAGAAACACTCCGAAAATCTCCCACCTCGATAGGTTTCTAAATAAAAGATTCCTTCTCAGTAGGAGTGGCAAGCCCGTCTAGCATATAGTGAAAGATAAGTGCCATGTGAAGTGGAATGAATAGAAAAATCGAATTAAACGGTTTTCTTCACATAAAGGATTCAATATAAAATTGAACCAGAAAATGGTAGATCTCAGGTGAAAAACAGCTTATCAGAAAGAAACATTTGCATTCAATGTCCATTGATATTATATGCATGGATTTTCAGGTGAATAGCATTCAACGTTCTGCGTGGTATTTGCCAGGAAAGTAGTTGTTTTTCACCTGAGATCTACCATTTTCTGGTTCAATTTTATATTGAATCCTTTATGTGAAGAAAACCGTTTAATTCGATTTTTCTATTCATTCCACTTCACATGGCACTTTTCTTTCACTATATGCTAGACGGGCTTGCCACTCCTACTGAGAAGAATCTTTCATTTAGAAACCTATCGAGGTGGGAGATTTTCGGAGTGTTTCTTTCTGTCACTAGGTACCGCCAGTTAAAGTTTATCTTTCCGGCGTACCTATAGGTGTTACAAGCTCGATGATGGTTTGTTTACGTTGTGTCTCACTTCAGCCAGAGTTCTTGGACCTTTGGCTGGTTGACTACCCGTACTGATGAGGCCAAAAGCCTGAAACCGGTATGCGGATTGTTAGGTGAACACGACATAAATTAAACATTATCGAGCTTATCAGAAAGAAACATTTGCATTCAATGTCCATTGATATTATATGGAAGTATGCATGGATTTTCAGGTGAATATCATTCAACGTTCTGCGTGGTATTTGCCAGGAAAGTAGTTGTTTTTCACCTGAGATCTACCATTTTCTGGTTCAATTTTATATTGAATCCTTTATGTGAAGAAAACCGTTTAATTCGATTTTTCTATATATTTTTAAATTACACAGGAGTGCATGATTAACTTAATGAGCTTTACTAAAGCCAAGAAACAATACCAGACATTTTTTGCCTCTGTCAAGGTTTTCGAGTCTATCAGATGTGGGAGCTGTCCTTTTTGAACCCGAATTGATTTTCGGTGAATGTTTTTCAAAAGAGCTGGTGAAACGATTTGACACTCACTTTTCAAATATCTTAGAGAAGGAACTCAATTATTGGTATGTAGGTTTCAAGTATTTTTTTTTCAACTTTTTTGTATATGGGCTTAATTTTACCAATTTCTAAACTTTCTGGAAATACTCCACACTAAAACTGTCATTTCCTGAAGGGAATATATTTTCGAAATTTTTAATTCAATTTCATCTACTGGTTGAAAAAAAAAGGTTTCAACATTTTTCTGTATTTGTGTTTTTGCGGAATCAACTAGATCTCATTTCGGTAAATGGTTTTATTGGAATATTATTGAAATATTGCTTTGGGATATTATTGAAATATTCATTTGCTTTATTATTAAAATATTCATTGAAATTGTTATTAATAATGTGATCCTCACTTTTTGTGCTTTTGTTAATGTTTGATTGAATATTTGGTGACTTTCTGTCGAATATTGCCTATTATAATTTTCCAAGCAGTTTTCGATTCATTTTCAGAGTTTTGTATCAATTCATCATGGTAAATTTTCTTTGCTGCACACATAACTTCAGAACATTTTTTTAAATAGTTTTTTATGTCTTTTCTCCATTTGGAGATAGTTGATACATTTCATTGTGCCTTCGAGACGATATACTCAGTCCTTTGCATCCAAAATGGGATATATATATATATATATATATATATATGAAAAGCCTGTTATCGTGGAATTTTAATGACACGAAATTTCGTGCACATTAACAGGTCACCAACAGATGTCAGCATAGGCCAATCCACGACACCAATAGTCGTACTCGTACTCGTTCTGAGTAACGCAAAACAAATAACGAGAATAAGAGAAATTTGTTACAAATCCAAGAGAGCCCACCATCCGCCAACAGCTGTTTCATGGTTTCCCAATCATCAGGACGGCTTATGGTCTCTTTCAAATACGTATCAAGTATCTCATGCTGACATCTGTGGGCTCCCTTGGATTCGTAAGAAATTTCTCTTATTCTCGTTATATATATATATATATATATATATATATATATATATATATATATATATATATATATATATATATATATATATATATATATATATATATATATACATATATACATATATACATATATACATATATACATATATACATATATACATATATACATATATACATATATACATATATACATATATACATATATACATATATACATATCATATAACCAATTGTTATATTGTGATATGATAATAGCTCATTGTTATGAAATATCAATTACTGAATATTGCCAAATTGTTATGAAATAATAATTGCCAGCTAACGTTACTGGTTTCTCGCCCCGTTGCTGCCAATTGTTATTACCTTTCTTACCACGACTAATCTCAGTTGGTACGCCTTCGCCTCAGGAGTCGGTATTGGCAATAGAGCCACTGCCTGTTTTGCTGTCACTCGAACTATTTTCAGTTCAGTGTTTAAGAGTAAAATATTTGCATATCATTGTGGAAAATAAACCAGAAATTATCAAAAACAATTATTTCCTTCATTCAGGAAAACTTATATTAACCTGGCCTGCGATAAATAACTTATAACTTTAAGCAATTGATAAATTTTCATAGAATAATAAGAAACAGTGTTGGATATTGTATATAACCTCACTTTTTTCTTTTGACTTGGAAGAATTCTTTTATAGTTCAATACCAAAATAAAATAAGAGTTCTTCAGATATACAAGTGATTCAGTTTGTGATGTGCACTAAAAAGGTTTATACCTGGAGCTGGAACTGTCGCTGATGCAATACCTGCCAATAATCTGAAATCCTGCTTCATCCACTCCTCTCAGGGACTCTCCATTTGCAAAGGAATCATCCAAAATTCCCGAAATCAGCTTGGACAAGTTTTATGTGGAGTCCAAAAAGGTAATCTTCTTTTATGCTATTTATTTTGTGTCGAAATTATCCAGAAGTTGAATTGGTTTGTTATTTTTGGCAAACTACTTTGTCATTCGTGAAAATATTCAATTTCCTTTTTTCTCAAAATTTGTACCTGGCTTCGTTATAAAAAATTTTCAATCTCCCTCTGGCTTTGTTTTCTCTTCCCTTGGATACCATTTTTGTTTTGTCATTTTTATTTGAATTTTCAAAATCGCGCACTTTCTTGTCGAACTTTCACTATTTTGGTGTTATTTGAGAAAACTTATGAACTAATATATTTTTCATTTCTTATAAACTAAATACAATAGTTGATGATAATTATTTTTGACATTTCTCTGTTCTCCTTTTCCACAATTTCAAATCTTTTATCTGACCATCCTGTTCCCTGATTGGCTATTGTGATCAAGAAGTTTCTTGTTCTCCCATTGGCTATTTTAGTTGGATGCAATTTCATATAGTGTATGTTTCAAGTTTATAATTTTGTTGATCACATTTAATTCAGAATGATTTTGTAAATCTAGACTTTTTTGTTGTATTTTAAACAATTATTGGTTGTAATCATTTTGACAATGTATGAAAATGATTGCATTATAGTATCTGCATATTTTTACCTATCAATATTATCCAAAGGTTTAAAGGAAAAAAAAAAATTAAAAAAAAATATTATTAAATATTTATTATTTTTGTGGATATTTCAAGAAATTATTTCTTTTTCACCTTTAAAATATATTACTGGTCCTTCCTAACATAACAATATATATATATATATATATATATATATATATATATATATATATATATATATAAATTTTGTTCAGTGAATGATAAAATGAAGCCGCTCATGCAGTGTGAAATATTTACAATCAACAAACGTTTATCAGTTTTATTGAATAGCACACACTGATAACGTGGGTATCAAAATATTTCATGAACTTCCTATTTTTATTACCATATCTTGTAAACGATAAGAAATCAGAAAATGTACGTTTCCGAAATAATGCATTCAAAATGCGTATTTTTTCATAGAGTGTTTTTTATTTGGCTGTGAGTTTACGTAATTTTACTTTGTCGATTACCAGCAAGGTCATGCACACACGGATGTTTTTTTTCCTATACCGGGTAGTACAATACATTGGAACACTATTTGATATAAGAATACTAGCTGCCATTTTCAATTAGTTGATGTAAAATATTGATTCGAGAAGTCAGACATTTATTTTTCATCTAATATTCCAAGGTACAATTTGATAGAAAAAAATCCTTCCACCGGTTCAATAGACACAAGAGTTTTCCTACGTTCTGGACCGTCCGGTATATATAATTTGTTGAGTTAAACGACCCCCACTATGGATCAGATTCCTGGCCATGAATGCCCAAAATGGATTGTAGCTCTAATAACTCACATACAAATTTATTTAAAATAATGATGGATACATGCAATCAACAATATAATCATTAGACTCACTATATTCGTACAAGATTACCAAAAACAAATTTCAACCTGGAATGTCACGAAATTCAGTGGACGTGATCATAAAATCATAATTAAAATGGATAAGTGTTGGTTTTGACCCCTCATTATTTGACTTTGTCTCCATTTTCTTTCAATTACTTATTCACTTTATACGCAGTCGTATTCTCTAATTATGAGACATCAATAATAATAGTAATTAGAGATCCTTCCGACAAAGTAACGACGTAATAAGAGTAATTCTGCAAATGCATTTCTAATAACATTCAATGAGTAATTATGAATAGGTTTTATCTATAAGACCGATGGATTCTTCGAATGCGAAAGACATTATTTCAATTAATTGAATTCCTCGTTGTGCCCATACCGGAGGTGAAATTATTTTTTTACATATGGTAATTTAGTGATCATAAATAAAACCGTTTTTTTTAAATAAAAATAAAATTATTGCACTAGTTTACAGAAAAAATATATTGTTTTTACCCAAAGATAAATTATACCGAATTCGTTTTATGTCTATCTCCTCATAACAAAAATATATGAAAGTTATTTTTATCACGTCAAGTTTTTTAAATATACCCACAAAAAGTCTCGAAGCTGTCTTACTATATACTGCAACAAAAAGCCACCCATTCCCATAGGGTATGCAGTAAATGATGAGGAATCGTATGAGACAATGACAACTTTAATTCAGCTAATAAAATATAAAGAAAACAATCGGAACTCTGGACGTTGTGGGATTACTTCTTGGTTTGCAAGGCGGTTATCCCAAATATTGCTGCTTCTTATGTTTATGGGACAGCAGGGCTAGTAAAGAAATAATGGCGTGTATGAAATTAATACATGCCAAACAAACAGAATGTTGAATACAGCCTTCGATTGATCCGAAAAATGTGATACTACCACCACTTCATATCAAACTAGGATTGATGCAAAATTTTGTTAAGGCACTTGCCAAAAAAGGATCTGCTTTCATAGTTTTTCCAATATCAAAAATATGAAATATTTTTAAATTTAAGAAAGAAAAATAATTTCTTTCATTGTTTGATGTAGGTTACTAGAATATCCTAAAACGTATTTCGATCGGCACACACCAAGACCACAGACGCTACTGGTTTTTAATCTTTCAGAGCTATTAATAAAACACAATTATAATGCGTGATTTATGACCTTCCAGTATAGACACGCCTATACAAGCATCGATGTCCGACGATTGGCCCAGACGAATCGGTTGTAGAAAAGCGACAGCTGTCCCTCAGGTCCACGTTGACTGCGGCTCTTTTGATCTATCGTATGCGGACGGAAAATGTTTACGAGTAGTACAGATTATTTTTCGTTCGGTTTCTTCGCATACACGCTCGTGTTAGCGAAGTGAGTTTTTATTCGCTCCCTATAGAAACAGCTTCTGCAATTGATATTGGATGGACTATACCTATTTGAAATCCGTGTTTTCCTCAGCTCTCTGATGCTAAACTAAAAGAAGGAATCTCTGTGGGTCCTCAGATAAGAAAGATATTGAAGGATAATCATTTTGACCGTCTCTTATCCAGTGTTGGAAAAGATGCTTGCCGTTGTTGAAAATTTCTTGGGCAACAATAGAACAGATGATTATGAAGAAATTGTATCCAATTTATCGAAGAATTACCACAAAATGGGAGTCACATGTCCTTAAATAGTTATTTAATCAACTAGTGTATTAATGGTGGTGATTAATGACCGTCCCTGGGATCAACGTGAAATTTTCGATATCCATTTGCTCAACTAGGAGGAAATATTTGGATTTGAAAATACATAAATTTGACAGCGCGAAGGTAAATATGATTTTGAATTTGAATAATATTTGAATTCGTGTATGTTCAGTTGCCTATACCACAATGATGCATTCATAGAGAAATCGACCAATAATACGTTATTAACGGTTGATTTAGATGTATGTTTGGCTGCATATATCATAATCATGCATCAATAGAGAAATTGAAGGTTAATGGGGGTCATAAAACAATTCATGTTCTTCATTAATACCTGCATTTTTTTCCTGATAATCTGGGAAGCGTAAGTGATGGTTAACGTTTTCATCAAGATTTAAAGTCGTTTGAAGAGAGGTACTAAGGTTTTTGGGATAAAAATATGTTAGCCGATTATATCTGGTCTACCATAAGGGAAACTAACCCTAACACAAACAAAAGAGTAATTTTAGATTTTGTTCAATTCCAAATATGTGAAAAATGTAAAATTTCAAAAATATAAATATTTCAAGACATTTTCGTCCTAATTTTGTTTTCACTCCAGTAACCAACTAGGGCCTGATTACACTACCAATCCACATTGGTTACAACTTTGGGTAAAAAATCGTGTAAACTAGTGTTATTGGAACGTTATTTTATTTGTTCAAATTCTCCATAGACATTTAGTGTCATTGTATTCAGATTTCACTTGATCCATGTGCAGCTTTTCAAGATATTTTTCGAACAGTTTGAGTGTTACAAAAATCATAGCCATTCCATGGTAACAACACTTGGAACTGCCAAACTCATAATTGCTATCAGTTTTTAACTTCCTAAAAAGCACTTTAGCCCAAACTACATGGAATTTTTGCCAGTTACAGGGTGTTTTTAACAAGAATGACTTTTTTGTTTCAATTGAAAAAACTTTTGCAGTTGATGAACATTCACTTGGTTGAAAAGGGAAACATTCTCAGTTAGATATTGATAAAAAGATTTTTCTGTAAATTGAAAAATCCACGATAAAAATGAAGTTATTTTTTGTGAATGTCTAACAGAAAACAACTACTTCCCCGGCTTAAGCCACGCTGGACATTGAACTACATCTGATAGATATTCTGAAAAGACCCTAACTCAAAAGATGTCTCTCTTGCGTCAATGTTACGAATGATTTCTGGTGAGTACTCTCTTTTGGAAAACATTCTTCTTTGCCTCATTCATCCTCATGAGTTCTTAATTGAGACTGGAATAGAAAATCAAATAACTATCTGAATAAAAATGCAAATTTTCAATTTCAGATTATTTCTTTTGAGTTAGGGTCTTTTCAGAATATCCATCAGTTGTAGTTCAATGTCCAGCCTGGCTTTAGCCGGGGAAGTAGTTGTTTTCTGTTAGACATTCACAAAAAATAACTTCATTTTTATCGTGGATTTTTCAATTCACAGAAAAATCTTTTTATCAATATCTAATTGAGAATGTTTCCCTTTTCAACATGAATACCCCACATGAGGTTATCTTGACGATGGAAGATAGTAACTTAAGTTTATCTTTCAGTCGCAGATGATTCCACATCTGATTTTAGGACAATCCTGTTCATATTTTCAACAAATCTTGGTATTGACTAAATCTTTTTTTTCAACCTAGAAAGGCTTAACTTTTCCTTAACATATCTTAGGTTGAGGAAAACGGTCATACGGTTTCACGGCTGTCTCCATATCACCCGGATTCAAGTCCAATAGACAAAAATTGGGGAATAGTAAACGGCGATAGCAAAACACAACATGACATTCAAACTCGATGGTGCCAAAACTTTAACAGACAATTATTTTGCAAAAGTGACTCAAGAAACTTGAAAAAGTTCTGTGATCATGTATTCGAAACTGAAAATGAATATTTGGAAAAGGAGCGTATACTTGACGTTACGATGGAACCGCTCAATATAAACGTAGGTGAATATAAATAGCAGAAAACTTTCGTCCCATTTCCATAATTCCCGTTATTTCGAAAAATATAGAAGCTCTACTCAAAAAAGCGTAATATCATACCTAGAAACAAACTTTTTGCTGTGTCCTGAACAATTTGGTTTCAGAAAAAACATATCAACTACGAGAGCAATCTTGAGTGTAATTTCTAATGTAGTTGATGGACTCGAGAAGGGTGAACATTATTTGTTAACGCATTGTGACCTTTCGAAATATTTCGATTGTATATCCCATGATATTTTACTTGAGAATCTTTTCTGTTATTGTATTCGTGGACTTCCTTTGGAATTTTTCAATTCTTATTTACAAGGGAGATCGCAATGCGTTTCTGTCGAAGGCATCAAATCAGTACTAATAAAAAATGTTCATGGTGTTCCTCAAGGTTCTGTTTTGGATCCATCCCTATTCATTCTGTACATCAATGATTTATATTATCATATTTTACCGAAAAAATGCACCCTTTTTGCTGAGACATCACTCTAATAGAGCGAAACAATAACTTAGAGGCATTGATTGACTCTCCCGAACGCACCGTGAAAATGGCCAATGGTTCTGCTCTAATAAGCTCGTGCTCAATTCGGCAAAAAATCAGAGTCTCATTATATCTTCAAACTCAGCGGCAACAGGAGGTGAAAGTGTCAAGTTACTTGGAATATCCATTGATGACAAACTTAATTGGATAATGACGTGGATAATCTGTCGAATAAATTGTCAAGTGTCATGTACTTATTCGCAGATTGAAAAACCTTGTTAGTGCAGATACTCTCAGATCCAGCTATTTTGGTCTGTTTCACTGTCATATGACATATGAAATTACCTTGTGGGGAAATTCCTCCCATTCAAACAGAATTTTTGTTTTACAAAAAAGAGTAATTCGATTAATATCAGGGGTGGGTTACAGAGACCACTGCCATGCTTTATTTATTGATCTCTGCCCACCGATTACATATCAGATTTTGCTCTGAAATCGGAAAAGCACCAATACCTAACGTCTGAAACCTCTTGAGAAATCCAAGATATAGACTTTCTGTTTCATAGAAAAATTCATTGAATATAAATCTATACAATAAATTGCCTCTTGAAATAAGAAATATGAACTTTTACGATTTGAAACGGGTAGTGAAATCTTGTCTACTGAAGAACTGTTTTACTGAAAATTACTTTTAACCCATCAATTTGTAATGATGATGTGTGATAAACTCCCTATTCTAGGTTTTATTGTGTTCGTCATGTCAAATTTTGTATCTACCTTGACATTTACAATGTCTTTGTTCTGAGTGAACCTTTTAAAAAAAAAAAATTATTCCTGTATCGTTAATTTGTTGTAAGACCTAGTCACCCCGTTTACTTCTGCTTGAGTATGTTTTATAATATAAAAAACGTAGTCAATAAATTGATCTCTCTTTTTTTATAGCAGAAAAAATTGATAGTTTTAATGACGACGAGGGATAGTTAAGTTTAGCAATAACAACTTTTAAAAAATTTTTTCCTTTTATTTCGCCCCCATGGGGGTGTATAAGTTGGTTTTGGGGACTTTTGGTTTTTATATAGTAAAAAAAAGGTTAAAATATTTTTATCTCCTTTTTCCGCCCCCCCATTGGTTTTTTTTTTATATGGCTATCCAGCTAACAAATTTCTATTCTATTTAAAAAATTTTCCCCCCCTTTTGGAGTTTTTTTTTGGTCACCCATATATCCCGGAAAACAAGTTTTTTATTTCATTGAAGAAGTATTGTGTCAGTATACCACAAGTTCTGAATGTTTTGGTTAAAAAACGTATTTACAATAAAAAAAAAATTTTTTTAATTTCCCGTTTATCTTTATAAAATTTGCCCAAAAAAAAACTGGTCCCTCAACTAAGTTTTCATTCTTTTGAATTTTCCATAATTTTCCCTTTTTGGGGGTATGGGGAAATTTAAACATGTTTTTACACACATAGCTTTTTATTCAATTTTGGCCCTTTTTTTGGGGCTAATAAATTTAAAATTCCCCGCCCCAAACTAACGTTTCCCAATTTTTTGTTTTTTTGGTGGGGGAATTTTTTATTAGGCCTTCTGTGAGCATCCTTATAAGAAACTGAAAAAAATTTAAAAAGGCCCCTTTTGGTTTTTTTTTGGGCCCCCTGAATTTTTTCCTTTGGGGTTTGATTGGTGTAACATCTCTATGATGTTTTTTTTATTGTTTTTCCCCTTCAATGGTTTTAAATGTTTTTCCCAAGTTTTGAGGGTTTCCCCATTCCTATATAAAGGAAAAAAATCATTTATTATTTTTTATATACATATTCTTATAAAATGCAAAAAAAATTTAGATTTTTAAAACCTATAATTTGTTTTTATATATATATATATATATATATATATATATATATATATATATATCAAATCCCCCCCCCCCAATTTGGTTTTTCTTTTGCTAGAAAAAATACTTTTTTATTCGTGATTTTTAAAAGTTAAAAATTTTTGATACGATCCATCAGTTTATTTTTCCCCATAAAAATGAACGACAATTGTACGTATATTTTAAAATGACAAAAGCCGTTTCAAACAATCAACTGAAAAAAAATCCCCTATTTAAAAAAATTTTTAAAAAAATTTTTTTTCCTCGCTGGTTTGGGGAAAAAAATGTTTTTCCAAGTTTAAAATGGGCTTTAAACTTTCCCCAAATTTGGTTTCCCAAATTTTTAATTTTTAATCCAGAATATTAGGGAAAAGAAAAAATTTAAAAGGAAAAATTTTTTTAAATTCTTTTAAAAAAAACCTAAAATTTAATAAAGGCGGTTAAGAAAAAATTTTAAAAAAAAAATTAAAATTAACCAAAAATTTTTAACAAAAATACAAAACCCAATTTTTTATCCAAATTTAATTTTAAAAAATCCAAAATAAACCAAAAAGGAAAACAAACATTTTTACAAAAAAAATGAAAGATTTTTAAACCCAAAAAGAAAGGGGTAAATTTCGTTTAAAAAAGAGGTTTCGTTTTGGAAAAAGGCCCGTTAGGTGGGTCCAAACACATTTTTTTTTAATAAATAAAATTCCCCTTTCTGGCTATTTCAAATTTTAATGATGTATTTTCCCCAAACAACTTACTATTTCTGGACGAATATTAACAATTATACATTCAAGTTTTTTGAGTGATTGTGCTAAAAAAAATTTTAAAAATAAATCCCCGGAAAAAAAAATGTTTTTGTATTAATCTGGTTTCCGGCTTAAAATTTTAATTTCTGCTCAAAAACCAGCATAACTTTTTTATTTTCCCCGACAATGTTGGGACCGAAGGGGCCCCGTTCAATTTTTGGGGGTCCGGAGTTATTAAATCTGGTCCGGAAAAAATTTTACAAACGGGGTTTTTAAGTTTTAATTTTTAATTTTTAAATTATTTTTCCCCCACAACCTTTTTTTATAATAATTAACAACGATGCACCTACGTTTTTGGGGGTTTTTGTTAGAATAGTGGAGTCCGGGGAAAAGTTATTTTCCCCCCACCACATAAAAGTAACACATATCGCACCTCTACTCCCCCCGGGAAAAAAACCTTTTTTTCACCGGGGGAATTTCCCGCCACCGTCAAGAGCCCCAAAAAACCCTGAATCCCCCTAAGATTTACAGATGTAATTATTAATTTTTCCCTTTCCCTTTTTGATATTTTTTTCATAAACTGGGGTAAAACTAAAATTTTGTAGAAAATAAAGAAAAAAAAGGACTGAGAATCAACCCCAACCTTGCGGTTTTTCTACCGTATACTCTTCCATCTGGGGGTTTTAAATTCAGATTTGAATTAACGTTATCAGAGATATGTATATCTCGTAAGTCGATTTACATTAATAGAATTATGATATTTCTTGTATTTTCATTTTATTAAAACAAAAATATTGAAACAAAAATATTGAAACGAATCTTGCGCAAACACCGTTACAATTTACAAATTGTAACAATAACCAACTTACTTTTAATTTGTATGGTTTCAAATAATTCAATTTGTTCCCCAGTTGTATCTAATAAGTACTTACTTATTGTAATTTTTTCAAATAAACGTTAATTATCGTTATTTCTTTATTTCACTATAAAAGTAATTCTAAATTCATGTGCACTTTTCATAGAAACAATATTCAAACATAGACTGTCACATATAAAACGTAAGATTAGTCAGGCAACTCAATATACACGATCTAATATTCACATATTGTTTAATAAAATAGGTGGTCGTAGGAAAAATAACGTACATTACTCGCGCGAAAGTGATTTTTCACACTCGTGTGATTGCCGCACTCGGCTTACGCCTCGTGCCACAATATTTCCCACTCGTGTGAAAAATGTCACTTTCCGCACTAGTAATGTAATATACTATTTCCTAACAAGTGCGGAAATAGATACTTTCCCACACTTGACTGCCGTTGACCCGAACGACGAGATGGCACTTAGTGATTTTCTAGACTCAAGACTCTTTCCCGAGATCTGAGAATTTTACGTGTTCGTCAATCTGATGAAATGAAGCCAGACTCCTATAAAACGTTAAATTGGACAAAAATGTTTGCTATTATGGTAGATAACAAAATCTATTACAAAAATAGTCATCGGGAAGAAACATTTCAGACAATCTTACAAAGAAATGTGGGTATATCGAATATGAAGGTTGAAAAACTCAATAATGCTCGACTCACGCTGCCATTGGAAAATTATTCATCTCTCATGTCACTTTGTCACAAGATCGACGTCATTCGGATTGGAGAATACCAAACATTACCAAAATCTTCCACATTTAAATAAATAATTATCGATTTGGATATTTCTCTCATAACAATTAATTTGCTGTATATAATTATTTTTGATTTTTGATGTTTGACTGAAACAGCATTACATTTTTGTTTGTATTTTACTTCATGATCTCATTGGGCTAAAATGAACATGCTTAATAACTCACATTCACTGAAAGGCGTATATCGTTTTTTTCGAAATAACCCCTCCCAGGATAAATTTTCTATTGAGAGTGCGACCGAAAATGGATTTTCAGCCGAAAACGAAATAGAAGCTTCGGCTTTAGTCTTATTTTCGACCGAAAACAAAAATGATTTAGACATTAATAAAAAAAAATACTATTTCCGCTGTACACTGGAATCTTGTTTGTTTTTTTACACCTAGGGAGAGAAAGAGCAAATATAGGCTTTTAAAGAAGTAAAACACGATCATTCCATTACAGGGTACAAAATTTCGTGTTATTCTTGTTGTTGTAGTATTCATTGATTATATATAATATAATATAATACAATCAATATAATTTTTTGGTCGAAAACGAAAACGAAGCTTGGGTCAGTCACTATTTTTATTATCTTCTTACTAGCGTTGGATTCTATATACTATATTCCCAGCGTTCACAAAAATTCAATAAAATAGAACTAACTTTTCTTCAGATAGTAACAACATAAAAAACCAGTAAACCTTTAAATGGCATCTCCTCAAAAATTGTTGAAATCCATATACGCCCCTTTGTAAATTCACCGACGATGTGTACCAAGCCTCCCAATGAGGAAGGCAGTGGCAATGATCATATTTTGATTAGAAGATCTGCACTACAAAATCTCACCATGAGGTGTTTTTTGTTTCATCAATGTTCACTAACCATAATCAAGTTGGCGAATCGGCAATATTTTGTCTGTTTAGTTCATCATGGTGAGAATATATACTCGACAATATTTATATAACGCTTATCCATTCTTAATTTCATTAGCACATTGCATGCGAATACTTGTCTCTGATATATAACGTTAACACTGCACGTTTGCTATTCAAGGATTCCGGATTGAACTTCCTGAAAAACTCCCATAACAAGCATCAAATCAGAAGGAGCTTTGCAACTTTAGAAAAATAGAAGATAATGGCCAAGTTGTCGAACGCGAATTGAAGCAATTTATTTTTATTACGGCATTTGAACGCTTATTTTGCTCCTCCAGAGTTAAGCCAGATAAGTGGCCAGTTACAACCCAGATGTTTGTTCTGGCAGAAGTCATTCTGGATGACCGATTTTGCTACGTGACTCACTCTCACAATGGAGCTTCCACTCTCGACTCTATCTAGAAAAACGGAAATATTTCGAGAGGGAAGAAAAGAGTTGGTATTCGTGGGTTACGAATTCGATTCTCGGCTTTCGTAATCGATTCAACTTTGCCTCCGTTTGCTTAATTTAAAATTAATGAGTTTTTACCAGATACCCATTGGGAATATAATTATCTAAATATTGGCTGCTTATGGAACTCAATTTGTGACATTCAAGATTTATACCACTTCAAAAAGGATAACTTGCCATACGAACTGATATTGTTTTTCGAAGAAATCGAGACAGTTACTGTTTGACCTTCCAACTTATGAGTATTTTACCGATCTTATTTTAGATTAAAATCAAATGGCTTTCTTCTACAAAAACAACCCCTAGTCAATATCAATCATAAAAAGATTTGTACCAAGGACGAAAAACTGTCTATTATAGTCGAGCCAGCGAATTGATAGCCGAGGCTAGCAAGCAGGCGAATCAATAGACAGTTTTCCGCCGAGGTGCATATTACATTTTTTCGTCGACCTCTACATACCTTCATGAACGTAAGCACTCACCTGTTTGCTGGCCTCGGCTACGTCCCACTCTTCGAACTGCAGACTCGATCATAATTTTAATGAATTCAAACAAAATGTATTCTGATCTGAAGTGTAACAACTCTCTATTTTGATTATACTACAAAATTAAATCAATCTCGAAGATGCACATTGAACGTACAGTTTGTGCAATTATTGATATTAATTCCTGCTGTCGAAGAAGATGCAAGAGACAAGTTTTGATTGGGTTTGTTGATGACTTCGATGCAGGTGCTCCAGAGCACTATTTCCAAAACTTCTCTCTTGGAGTGCTTTACCTGTTAAAATGCTTTTTGATACGTTTATTTTATTGGGAATGGAATCCTCAATGTATCCCTCGGCGACTGTTGAGGATTTCCATCCTCCGTGCTGTTTTAATGACAGAATATCTGCGCCGGTATTGACCAAAAGTGTTGCAGATGTGCGCCGATAACAATGCCCGGTGTACTCTAGTTCGTTTGGCAATTTTAAGTATTTTGCGATCAAGCTAGGTATCTTCGCAAATATATTCATACCAATCACTTGCACTGTACACTTTCCTAATTTATAATTGTCGAAAAATATATTATGATTACAATGCTTCGGTCTTGGCGTATTGTCGAAATATTTCTGAAGGATTCACTCCGTCGCAAAGTTTGTCTGTAACTGTAAAAACTCGCCTTTTACAATTTTTTGAGTCTGGAATTGTTATTACAAGCATGTCGCCTTGATCAACATTATCTTTGGTCGTTATTTTACGTAGTTCGTCTCTTCGACAAGCCCTAGCAATTCCAATAATCGAATATAGCTGAAATAATATAACAATAAATACATCAGCAAAATAAATTAAAACATTTAACCTTGTGCAAAAGATAAGTTTCATCTGGGGCATCACGAAGAAATCTGTTTATTTCATCTCGACTAAATACTCTAGATTTTTTCGCTTTGTACCCAACGCTTTGTTTTTTCAAAAATTCAATAAGTTTCGGAAATTCGGATATGTTAACGTTTTCTTTATTGGCTAATGTGGATTTTAGCATAGAGTATATTGACCATAGCGTTGATGACTTTTAATTATTGACAGCTTTACTAGAAAAATAGACCAGAAGAACATTTTCTGAGAGATTCTCGACATTTTGTTCCTGACGCCAGTTCTTGAATGTGTTGTATTGTTTTTCGTATAAAATTCGTGATTTCTGGGGGAGTAAATCCAACGTGGCCGTAGCTCCGGAGGAGTGTTACTGATATCCATATCGCTATCACAATCCATTCTTGTTTATTATGAACACTAATATTCACACCACACACGTAAAATCTAGCGGATTTCGTAAATAATTAATTTGACAACAGCAAATGAGAGTTATTGTCACAGGCGCCTATCATAGTGACCACAGCAGACGAAAAGAGTTTGCGGACGAAAAGTGTCTGCGGACGAAAAATACTTGCCTTAAAAAATAGTCGACTTTTCATTCGCAAATTAGTACATAAAATGTAATTTTTTGTAGAGGTCGACGAAAAACAAATTTTTTAGGCGAGGGTCACAAAACATGGAGTTTTACGGATATAACAGCGCCCCTAGAGTGTAACGTTTTGGCCGCATTTACTTCAAGACCGCATTTAATTCACTGCCGCTTTTACTTCACGGCTTTTGGAGACATATTCCCATAAAACAAAAGAGGTTACGTTGCCAGGCAGTTTATTTACAAGCTTTCCGTTTCTGTCAGTAATATAAAATAAATAATTAATGCATAATAAAAACAGTAAAAAAGCAAAATGAGTGATAGTGACAATCCACCTGAAATTTATGAAGCCGCCAATGCAGCGACTTTTACCAGAAAAATCCCGGCAAATTTATCTAAAAAGTATGAGATTTTTATGTAATGGTGTAACATATATAATATAAAAAATTCAAGTCAAGAAGTATTTCTGGCATTTTTTCTGGAAAAGTCCAAAGTTTCACAATCATCAACGTTATGGTCCACATACTCGATGTTAAAATCTAGGGGTCCAGGCCAACTGAGCGCTGAACCCCGTGGGTAATAAAGATCAACCGGCCAATTCAGCGGTATTGAAAACAGGTAGATTTCAAAGCCATCCCTTCAGGCAGGCCAACTGGCCACCGGCAAAATGTTTTTTGTTAGGAAGTGATTCAGAAAATAATATTATAATATTTGGATGTCTCTCAAATTTAACGTGCTTTGCACAATCAGATACATATTATATGGATGGAACGTGTATGTACTACAATTTTTTTTTTTTTAAATGTTCACCATTCATGGATTACGTGATGGTCATTATATCCCGTTAATATTTTGTTTATTAAAAAATAAACATTCCGAAACGTACAAGAAACTTTTTAAGGATCTATTGACGCTTTCCACAGCGAATAATATACATTGAAACCGTCCAGGATAATTCTTGACTTCGAAATCGCTATACAAACTGCTGTAACGTCAGTTTGGCATAGTACTCAAATTTTCGGATGTCTAACCCAAAGTTGGTATAGAAAAATACAAAACTTGGGATTAGTCAATACCTATAAGCAGTCTTAGGAACATGGAAAATAGCTCCATCACATTTTCCGGTTACCATATCTTTCGTTAGTGACTGTTTTGTTAACAATTATATCGCGGACATTCCAAATACAAATGCATTTTCTTCAATGGCTGACTATCTGGTAGATAATTATATAGCAGAAAATTCTACTTTTCCTTCTAAATTGTGGGCAACAAAATCTAGTGATCTGTATTGTACCCAAATGCTTGTGAGTCATTTCACGCTCATTTTGCCAAACAATGGTATCAAACGCACCCAAATATAAATATTTTCACAAATACCAAACAATTA
This sequence comes from Gonioctena quinquepunctata, assembly GCA_018342105.1. Taxonomy (NCBI): domain Eukaryota; kingdom Metazoa; phylum Arthropoda; class Insecta; order Coleoptera; family Chrysomelidae; genus Gonioctena; species Gonioctena quinquepunctata. Next base: position 394,667 of record JAFIRS010000152.1, on the reverse strand, counting down.
TATTACGTAAAAATTCAAAGCATTCAAACTCCGGTCATTGTAAAAATAAAAAAAGTTAAGGAAGCGTAACAATTTGTGTTACATCAAATTGCACGACTGGAAAGTTTAGAAATAAGTGAGTATGATATACTTAAATATACTTAAATGTACGTCATCAAACGTTTTTCATCAATTATCGTTATGGAAAATGTTCATCGCAAGTTGCTGGTGTTCATTTTTTTTTGAAAAATGCCATCACTTATTGCACAGTATCTACAATTATCAAATACTAATAGGTATACAGGTCATTCTTTTAGAAATTAGAAAAAGTTCAGCCTTTCTTTTGGTTGGAACAGGGGCTGATATTTTAACGTTAAAAAGCCACGGAGGTTGGAAATCTAACTCTGTGGATCCAATTTCAAGAAAAAAGGAAATATCAAGTAGAATTCTTGCTGGAGGGGAAGGTACTTCAGGTTTGCGTTTTCTTGTCCAAAATAATTCCAAATAAGATGGTACTTCGGTAAACACCAGAAACCATTATTACTGAAAATCAATAAAATTAAATGGCTATTAATAATTTCATGTCTAAACGTGGTATTACATTTTCATAATGTAATAAATGTACATTTAACATAACAATCAATAACAAATAGAGTCTGAATTTTTTAACATTTTTTATTATACTTATGTTAGTAATTCTGTAACTATCTTTGTTACTTAATACATTTTTCATTTGGTTAGTAAAGATTTGAAACTACTCTTGCATTTGTATGTACTAATTTTTCACAAAAAGTATTAAGACCTAACACATTTTTCCATCACATTTGAAACGTTACAGCAAAAAACTCTCCTAGTTTCCAAAACCTCTCTTTGAAAAGCAATGTCTGTAAAATTGTTTATTCTCAATTAAATTTATTAGGTATTCTTTCAATTTATACTTATTTGAAATCGCATGTGTATATTCAATGTCAGCCGATAGAAAACCCGTCTCGACGGCATTACTAAATATAAAGTTCTGGCTGAATGGATGGAAGAATATAATGCAGTATTCCAGCGAATATTAACAGACATGCACTATGCATTATGTGCGCTCTAATCGGTTGAGTGCCCACTGAAGTTGGAGATCGAAATAGTATCATGTTTAAATTGAAGGTACAGCTTGGCAAACTGAACAAAGTATGCCACGCATGGTGCAAACAAACTTATAACGCGATGGGCGTCATTTAGGACAAACATATTTGAACGATTTTGTTATTAATTGAGTAGATGAGGAGCATATGGAGTGGCCCACTGAAAACAATCGTCCCCGATTTTAGACAAAAAAAACATGTATGTACACTGTAGTCCTTTTCACCCTTGGACCAGCTTCATTTTATAGGGATGGAATTTATAATGATCCAATATCATGCTGAGACTATACTCTGTTTCCTAATGTGAGAGAGTGATAAAATGTTAATTTGCAATGACAGAACCCATTAAACAGGGGGGACAACTTGAAGGTTGTATTGTAAACTTGCAATGTTAGTTTTTAAAACATTCTCAATTGAATATTGATAGAAATATTTTTCTGTGAATTGAAAAATCCACGATTGAAATGAAGTTATTTTTTTGTGAATGTCTGTAACAGAAAACAACTACTTCCCCGGCTAAAGCCACGCTGGACATTGAACTACATCTTTCTATCAATATTCAATTGAGAATGTTTCCCTTTTCAACATGATTGAGATATTAATTATTCTAGTATTAAGTAGATGGAAACTTATATAAAAGTAATAATTATATGAAAATAGATTAATTGGAATAAATATTATTGTCGCGTAAGTTATGGTTCAATTAAGAGAAGAAAATCGTCAGTTGAAAATGCACTCACCTTGATCCCTCTTCTAGGCGACTTCCAACTCTTCTTCGATGTGGAGGTTGCGTAAGCGTGTAGCGGAAATAGCAGCAAGCGTTGCCTTTGCGGATTGAAAATAGCGAAAGCGTTAAAACAGCGAATTCGAAATCACTCACTATGCGTGCGAAGTCTTTCGAACAACTGGTTTTCGTTCGGTTCCTCACCAGAGGGAGCGATTGGATTTGTGCGATTTTCAACATGATATACGCGGTAGATTTGAAAGGCAATAATGAATTACAATGCTACTAATACTATAAAAATGAAATATATTTCTCTCTATTGAAGATAATAACAATACAAAACATAATGAATTAATGGGTGAAAAAGATTGAACAATTATTATTTATAAAAAAATCTATTTACAATGCAACTCAATTTTTGAATTTTAGCCATCATATTCCGATTATTCCGATGAACTATCGCCTTGGGGTCCAGAGAAATAATGATGGACTCTACACTGTTTTCTAGCATGTTATCAGCTTCCCACATTCTTTCTTCTATTCCAATCACATATTCGACGCACTTACTCCATTTTTCGCGATCCACTGTCTTTATTCCTTCTTGCAAGAGGTTTTCAACGTCTCTTATTTTAAGTAGTGTTATGCCTTGCTACAAACCCTTTTACTTGCGCCCACATCAATTCTACGGGGTTTAATTCACAGTGATATGGCGGTACGCGAAGTACCGTTATATTCCAATTTCGTCGACAACAAAATTCGTACAAAGAGGTTTATTCAACTTTACAATCTTCAGTAGTTCCTTTTTCAGCATATCTTTGTGAAATGGCTTCTTATTTAAAGTGAGCCAATTAATGATGTATTTTTTTTTGCAAGAAGACGTTGGTATTTTTTCGGATTTTTTTTAGTGGAAGCTGGCATTATCTATGACTATAACAGACCCAGGAGGAATAAGATCTAGCATTTGCTGGAAGTATTCTTCAAAAACATGAACGTTCATGTCTTCGTGATAGTCTCCAGTCCATATAATAGATATTCCTGTTTTTCCTTCGAAACTGTCCAACTGCCCTCAAATATCGTCGTCGCCAGCAGATGATTTCGCCCTTCTCTATTAAAAGTGATTTTCTGTTTTGAATTTTTTCATAACGAAAATTCATTTCCCTCAAAGTTTTCCACACTTTCTTCCTACCCATGGGTGGAATGAAATAATTCTTTTTCATTTCAGACATTACTTTGTTCAGGGTAGGTATTTCTTTTTTTAAGTAAAACGAGTGTATGATTCTTCTGATGGCAGTCTTTTCATTCTCATTTATTACAGTTTCTTTTCTTCCTGTAGTTCTCTTTGATGACCTGATGGTCGGTATATTGTTGACTGTCCGACTCCAGTCATATTCGAACACATCTCAACCGTTTTTGTAACTCGGAATGTTGAGTTTTGGTAGATAAACTACTGCCTCTACCTAAGCTTATAATCGTTTTCTTAGAAAAACCTCCCTTTGTGAAACAAATCCGACCATATTGTTATCTCTTATCGCAGGGACGGATTTTCATCTACATAATATTATTTGTTAAAAAACTTTTTTAGTAAGGATAAGATGATTGTAAATTTATAATTCTAATAGCGGACCCGACAGACGTTGTCCTGTCCAAATTTCTATGTTTCCTTAAAATGTTTCTCCCGAAAATTCTCCCGTTTTCCCCTTATCCCCTTATCCTGTCATCTCGTTATCCCGTTTTTTCGTTATCCCGTTATTCCCGTTATCCCGTTTTCCTGTTATCCCGTTTTTTATTTATTCCGTTTTCCTGTTATTCCCTTAACCTGTCATCCCGTTTTTTCGTTATCCCGTTATTCCCGTTATCCTAAAAATAAAATAAAAATAGGGGTTGATCGTAGAAGGGTGAAATAGGAGTAATATGATTTTTTTTATCCCAAGTCATGACAAAATAAAAATAAAAATTTCGCCAAAAAAATAGGGGTTGATTGTATAAGGGTGAAAATTAAGGGTTGTATGTATTTTTGAATGCTGTATCATAAAAAAATAAAAACAAGAAATTTTGTCTAAAAAATAGAAAATAAAATTAAGGGGTGGACCACCGTTAACATTTAGGGGGATGATTTGTGAATCTAAACCATCCAGGGCGCCACCCAAACGCATACACAAAAATTTATTCAAATCGGTCCAGCCGTTTAGGAGGAGTGCACACGTACAGTAGAATTATTATAGATTGTACCTGGAACAGGAAATTACAGACCATACTTTGGGCATACTTAAGCGTTGTCCATTGTTAGGGGCTATTCATATTAACAGTCACTAAGCTGGTACAAAATATCTTCGAACCAACTTCAGAGGTTATTGGTTATATTTGGACCAATAGATATCCTCCTTATTTGAAGAACTAGAAAAACAATTGGACGTCGCACTAAAAAGTTATGATATAAACTTTTGTTTTTTCCAATGGGACACCCAGTATATTATTGCATTTTTGGTTTCTCCGGAAAATTCTAGATATGTTTCATTCATGGAGTCCTATATCTACTTGCACATTGCTATCTTCGTTTTTCATAAACTATACAATGACATCGACTTTAGATTAAATCTCGTACGCCTATGGAATACGGCGAAGACCACTCGGTTTCACAGTTCTAATATGATTTATTACTCTCTCACATTAGGAAACAGAGTATAGTACATAATTTTTCCACTGTCCTGTACTGAGTGTGAATTCCCATAACAATATGGCCTGAATTTCTACTTATGCAAGCCTTAGTTCTTATAGGATTTTAGATTTTTTATTGCATGAAGATTCTGTCTGCCGAACTTTTGAGATCAAAATGTGAATATGAGATTAGATGTGGAATCATTTGGGACTGAAATAAAAATCGCTACCTTCCATCGTTCAAGATAACCTCTTGTGAGGTATTCATGTTGAAAAGGAAAACATTCTCAATTGAATATTGAAAAGAAATATTTTTCAGGAAAATTTAAAGAAATCTACGATAAATAAAAATTATAAAAAACATTTTTTATGACAAGCTATTATACAAATGCACTAAGAAGGAAAAAATAATTTATTTAATTGTTTGATCATTCATGAAATCTTATTGAATACTGACAAAAATTGATAAACTCCGACCCCAAAAAAATCCCATACTAATTTTGAATGGAATTGGGCCAACATACAAAATTTGGACAAAAAAATCATGATGTCGAACTCCAAAAAACCCCCACAAACCAATTTTTCATTGGAATCGGGCTATAACCACAAAACTCGTCGCCATATTGAAGCCGGCCATCTTATGAATTTTGGCAAAAAATTTCGTGATCCCTATCTCCGAAAACCCCAATATTGAAAACAATCGAACCATAAACACAACTGGTCCGCCATATTGGAGCTGCCATTTTGTTTGATCTCTAGAAAAAATTTCATAATGAATTTTAACCGGAATTATGAAAACCTGCCAAATTTCACGTTAATCGGACAACTAGAAGTGGGTCAAAATTAACTTGTAAGACATACATATGTGAAATTAAATAAAAGCTTGTAATAAATAATCAATAAAAAACCTTTTTTAAGACAAGCTTTCATTCAAATGCAATAAAAAGTAAAAAATAATTGCTTTGGATGTGTGACGTATGTTATTCCGTGAGTTATAGATTCAAAAGCTTGTCGCGCAAAATTTTCTGTTTGAATACAGAAGCGACAAGCTTTGGAATCTATAACTCACGGAATAACCTACGTCACACATCTAAAGCAATTATTTTAGTGATTTGAATGAAAGTTGTCTCTTAAAATATTTTTTATGGATTATTTTATTTTGTGCTTTTTAGTTCTTAAGTACGCCTTGATCTATGCATTTTTGTTAAAGCATCGTTATTACGGGGCCTTTTTCCTGTAAGTTTCGAACTATCTAGTCTATGAATGAGGAGACCAAGACCATCTAAAGCTGAACTCATCCGTCATCTTGGAGTTGCCATCTTCAATTCATGAATTTTAACCAAAAATCAATAATCTTCGAACAAATTCATAATCTCCGACCGCAAAAACCCCGACATTGAATCGGATCGGACCATAATCACAAAACTCGTCCGCCATCTTGGAGCCGCCATCTTGAATTTATTAATTTTGACAAAAAATTCATAATTTCCGACCCCGAAAACACATACCAATTTTGAATCAAATTGGACCATAATCACAAAATTCGTCAGCCATCTTGGAGCCGCCATCTCGAATTTATAAATTTTGACAAAAAATTCATAATTTCCGACCCCGAAAACCCCCACATACCAATTTTGAATACCTGCCAAATTTCAAATTAATGGGATAACTAGAAGTCGGTCAAAATTCACTTGCAAGATTTGACCCGAACATACATATATACAATCATTGCAAGTTAAATAAAAGCTTGTAAAATGGAAGCCATTTGTTTGTGATATTGCGGAACGATAACTCTTTTCTGTTTTTCGAAATAGATCGCATTTCCAAAAAGTAGCAATCTGAAATATCGAGTGAAATAGCGCCACAATGACCTACCAAAAGTCCTTGTATCGAATAATTTCTGCTCAGCTTGAGGTAGATCAATGACCACCACCCGGCAATCAGAAGTTACTGATAACACGCATGTCCTACTGAGGAAGAACTTCTGAATTGTCCTGCGCCGAGCTGGGCCAACAAGAATCTACATAAATCTTCTCAAAATGACTAAATTTACATAGGGCAAATATTTTAACTAGAGCCTGAAATATTGATTCAATTTATTCAACGGTAATGATGAAATTTGGCGAAAATTATCGATAAATATCGAGGGGTTAGTAATATTCAGAGAGAGAAAAGTTTTGAGTACTTCCCCGATGGAAAATTTAAAGAAATAAAAAATAATTGTAATAATAATCAAATTGCTAGTAATTTCCGACATAAACGATGGATTATTTTATTTTCAAAATAATGAACGTGTTTGCCCTCCTCCTGTCCTTGACCTCCTCATGTCCTTGCCTCAGCATACTAGAATAAAACATTTCCGGCAGCAAAAAAAATCAAACAGTAACGAAGGACATACGAGAAAGTAGGAAAAGTTTTTTTACAACGATACAAAAAAACAATGATCAGCGTATTATATATGGTGATCCAGTGAACAGCCAGTTTTAATCTGATGCAGCATGTTAGAAACTAATAATGCCTCTATTGTTGGAACTTTGAAACATCAGTATCAATCAATAAATAATTTTATCATTGGCCTTTGTACACGAAGGGTTACTCAGTTCCGAAAAATAAAATATATAGAATGGTGAAGACACAAAAACATAGAGTGTCATCATAATTATAGGAAATACAATACATATTGTAAAAACAAACAATGTAGTAACCAGTATTTTTTCCCTTGAAATATCTGTAGATTGAAAAATCTATATCCCAATAGTATATGTTTATCTGGAATGATGGCGTGATGATTTCGAGTTATTCTCTCAGAAGTTGATTGAGGTAGTATTAGAGATCTTTTCTAAAATGTATTCTCCGTGTACAATGTAACCTCATTGATTATCGACAACCATTCGTTCGGAAACCAGTGGGACAATTGAGTAACTTATACATGAGTGAAACAAATGTCAATTATTCAAGTCTCATTCGAAACAATTATATAGCGTTTACACCTTTGTACCAGAAACAAGTGCTTACTAGTGAACTGGTCGAATTTCATTAGAGTTACATTTTATAGTTGCCATAAAAATGGAAATGAGCCATAAATCTATTTTTTCCGGGATTTTGTCAAACCTCAGTGGATGTAAGAACTCATAAAACATTTCTTTATGATGACGTAATTTTGGAATTGATAGCCTTCTTTCTGTTACAAATGGCATCACTTTCATTTTTATAGCGAATTCCATACAGTTGTGGATTTTATTTTCCTGTGACAAAAAATTCAGAAGAGGAACATTTATGACAGTTATTCAGATTCTTGCAGTAGCGTGTCGTCTTTGTAGATTCGCGGGTATAATGTGTCGAGTTTCTCTGTGTTCTTTATCCTCAAAAGGTGCGATTTCACGACGTTTCGGCAAATTGACATGTGCCATCCTCAGGTGATATCTAGAAATTGGATTGTTTCGAACTCGACTGATCTTTTCATGTTGTGCTCTTCAATTTGTAATGGTGAATCATATGGTAGATTATATATTTTCAAAGGAAAAACTAAACCTTCACTCACGTGTCTGCTGTCCGTCTCTTCAACCGATTTCCTCGGAAATCATTCGACGTAGAATATTGGCTCAGTTATACCAATTGGATACTCGATTTTTTTATTTTATATATCATGTGAGGTATCATATAAAAGGTTTTTTTTATGAAAAGCAATTTGTCATAATTTCGAATATATTCAAAAAAAAATTGCAAAATAAAATAGTTCACCCCTCCGCTCCTTATATCTGAAATATCAAAGATCTCCGATATAATAACGCCTTTTTACATGCTTTATATTAGCTTCACTTGTATGCTTGTTTGTAACCGACTCCTTTGGGCGCGATTTTGAACATTTTAAACGGTCAGATTTCATTCAAACTTTGTAGATTTATCGAGGACCGATGACAATACACTACTTTGATAAGATTATTCCATTTTTTAATTTGCAAAAAAAATAATAAAAACAATAGTTTAAAAAAAATTAAAAAACACGATTTAATAAATAAACCAAACTAAAAAGAAGGAAATAAAATAATAGTTTAAAAAAACTAAAAACACGCTTTTATAGAAAACCAAACTAAAAAAATTGAAAATAAGAACAAATTTATTTTATTTAAAAAAAAAGCGTTTCTTACTTTACTGCCCTAGGTGTGTAATGTACTATATAATTATTGATACCATGCACCCCACGCTTTTTTTTAAATAAAATAAATTTTTTTCTTATTTTCTACTTTTTTAGTTTGGTTTTCTATAAAAGCGTGTTTTTTAGTTTTTTTAAACTATTATTTATTTCAAGTTTACAACATTTATAACGAATGACCTAGATCTTATAAAATTCTAGAATGTTTAACTTCATCTCCTCGCTTCAGTGCCTCTTTCGGATTTTCACAAAGCTTACATATTTGCTCCCTCTCTTCGTCTCTCTCTTTCTCACTTTCTTGCGTGTTATCCCATCTATCTCGGTGTACATGAAAAATATTTGCTCCCGCTTGACGGAGGGGCGTGGTCTGTTAATGTCACCGATGCAAAAATGCAAGGCTTTCTACGTTAAAATGGATGGAGAAAATACGTACTTTCTACCGAGGTACGAAGAAAATCAGTTTTTCAAACGGAACCCTCTGCGCACGAGTTAAACTTGCACTTGACCACCTTTTTTCGAATATAACTATGGTTTGATGTGGATGGGTATAACATTACATAGTTCGATGTGAATAGAGTTGAGAAATGTTAATTTTACCATATTGTCAGAAATGCTTTGGAGATGACTCATTCAATACTAAATGATTATTGAAAAACGCATTTCTTTTGTCATGTAATAAATAATACGTACAGATATAAATTATTTTCGAGGAAGAACACGCCTTTCAGTAATCAAAAGACAATTAAAATAATTCATATGATTGTCTGTTACTTGGCAAACGACCAAATGGGTTGAATTCTGAAAAATCCTTTGACATAGCATGAGGCAAATCTATTAGTTCCATTGCCATGACAGCCTTCATCTGTTTTGTAGCTTTTTTTTTCATTCTGGAATCTCGGATTTCAGCCGGCAACCACATGTATTTCAATGTTGGTTGGAAAGCGGAATGGGATGTGTGGATGTTTCGTAAATCAGACGTATTCGATTGCCATCCTCAAAATTTCCGGCCATTTTTTTTCCAAGTCACGAATATTTGAAAATTATCGCGACATAGAAAAAATTACAGGAATAATTTAACCACGTGTGAAAATCGGCAATAAACACGCTAAAATCATAAATGGAAGGTCAAACCTAGGATTTTGAATTTATGTATGAGTAGACCAATCCCGATTTATCGTTTTGGGACTATAAAGCTTCCAATACAGATGGTAGAAATGCATTTTCAAGCTAACAAATATGCAATTGAAATGCTTGACGCAGTTGGCTGTGGAATACATATTCTTACATCTCCACTATTATGGTTTGAAAATAGTTGGTCATGACTCATGATGCTGTTAGCAAGGTAGATAAAAAAAATTCCAGAGAATTCGTTGAAGTATTTGTGTTTAATATAATAAAACTAGAATCACTGGCCTTGATAATGTAAACTAATATATCAATCAGTTTTTCAATCATCCTTTAAATAACATAATGAATGGTGAATTGTATCAATGACAAATCAAATTCATAGGATTAGTCAAAAAATATATATATTTATAATAAAATAAATATAATTATAATAAATACATGAAATTGCATCTAACTAAAATAGCCAATGGGAGAACAAGAAACTTCTTGATGAAAATAGCCAATCAGGGAACAGAGATGGGTTGATGGAAGATTTGAAATTGTGGAAAAGTAAGAACACAAAAAATTAAAAAAATTGTATTTAGTTTATAAAAATGTAAAAAGTTATTATAAGTTTTCTCAAATAACACAAATTAGTGAAAGGAAGGAAGTGCGCGATTTTCAAAAATTTAAATAGAATGACAAAACAGAAATCGTATCCAGGGAAAGAAAAAACAAGGAGAGGAGGAAAAAAGTTAAAAAAAAAAGTTGTTGAAAATTTGAGAGAAAAGAAATTCCGGATTTTTACTGATAAAAAGAAAGATTTCTTACAATAACAAATCAATTTAACCTCTGGAAAATTTCGACAAAAAAATTATTAAGGATAAAAGAAGATTGCCTTTTTGTTTTCCACATGAAAACTTATCCAAGGATTTTGGAGAGTTCCACTGCAATAGAGAGTCCCTGAGAGGAGTAGATGAAGCAGGATTGCAGAGAATCACCAGGAAATACATCAGCGACAATCCAACTCCAGGTATAAACTTTTTGAGTGCACATCACCAACTGAATCACTTTGCAACATAACTCTTATATCTGAAGAACTTTGTTCAATTTTGGTATTGAACTATAAAACAATTTTTCAACTTAAAAGAAAAAGTGAGGTTATATATTATTTTCTGTGAAACTTTGTCAATTGCTCATAGTTTAAGTTATCTATCGCAGGCCAGGTCAATATGAGTTTTCCTGAATAAAGGAAATAATTGTTTTTGATAATCTCTGGTTTACTTTCCACAATGATATGTTGATCTTTCACCTATAAACACTGAACTGAAATAGTTCTATTGACATCAAGAAAGGCAGAGTGGCTCTGTTGTCAGTACCGACTCCTGAGGCATAGGCGTTCCAACTGAGTTTAGTCGTGGTAAGAAAGGAAATAAAAAGCAGGGAGAAAAAAGAAATATATGAAATTCTAGAAAATCAATAGGGCAATGGTATATAAGAATAATTTCAAAGGGAATTACAAAGAGTAAAAATAATGAAAATTTTACAAATATTCATTAAATTGGTTATGGTATTGGGTGGAAGAAATAATTTTATAAATTTCATTGAAATAAACCTTAAAACAAATCAACCCATAACATATAATAACAATTAGCTTCCAACGCGGAGCGGAGTAATGTGAGCAATTATTAAGTATAAATAAAAATTATTATATTCTACCCAATCATAGCAATATATATATATATATATATATATATATATATAATATATATTTATATGGGATTTTTTTTTCTTGGGAGTAGGATTCTGGGTAATTTATAACTATTGGATTAGTTGCTAAGTTTCATCCCCGGCTGGGGACTTTTTCTGGCTTTATTTTACGTTTAGAATTACATTTTTAATTTCTGGAAGAAAAATATACTGCTCGATTTTTTGGAAAATGGGAAATGTTTGTTTTTATGTGTACGGTATTGTTATTACTTTCTCTATTATTTTAATTTTAACCATCAGGTACGTACCTAGGCTTTGTTTAGAACACATATTAATAAGAGGAGTGAAATATATCATATTCACTGGTTTCTTCTGATATTTCAACACATTGTCTTCGATATTTAAGATAGCTTTTTATCAGTGAAAACGGCGTTCCTCTGTATCCAATATCCTGCAAAATATCCAATAATTGGTTTGACTGACAATATCAAATGCTTTTTTTCAAAATTACATAAAGTTCGTGACTTATTGGATGTTTCTCCTAATATCGCAGGAGTGGATTTTCCTTCTTTAAATCCGAATTTATTTGGGAGCATTATTAATTTTTTTCCTAGGGACTTTAGGAAACGTGCAGTAAATCGTTCTATTGCAGTTGAAGACATTCTTAACTTACAGATCATTGGATGTAATAGAAGAACATTCGAACTTTTTCTTTGACTTTTAAGTTTTGTGCAGGATTCAAGAATATATGACAGTCCTGCCGACCCTGTAAGGTGTTATTTATTATTGTTTTTTTATTCTTTTGGTGTTAATGAAAGTATCTATTTTTCTGCAAATTATGAGTTTTAAATTTTATTATTGTAAGAATACTGGAAGAGCTCATATCTTAGTTATTCAGAATTCTTTTTCTTCTTCTTCTTCATTGAAATAATATTCATATATGGTAATTACTGGAAGTCACCCATCAATCTTCGATGGGAGATTGAAAAATAATCCATTATCGGTTTAGAGTTTAATTGTTTATTGAACTTCGGACGTTGTGTTAATATTTCTTCACACAGTTAAGTGTTATGGTCTAATTGCCGTTGTGCTGAAATAACAAGAATTATTCGGAGAAAGACTTCATCTAGAAAAATCACGCCTTTAATGAGTAGCCAATAGGATTTGAATATGCAGAAGTACCACTTAAATGAAAGTATTTACGCAGGTGCATTACCGGTTCGTGTATTGACGCCAATGCACATAAAGTTTTATTGAAATTAGGGAATTATCGGTAAACATAAAATATGAGGGTTTTACGGGAAATATGGATTTTATTTGTTTTAAAAATACAAGTATGAGCTCTCTTATTGAAATAAAATTGGTGTTGATCGATGTTTTCAAATTTATGGTTTCAACCTTTGGTTGAAGCTAGATATGATTTTATTTGTTCGTTTTATTATATTAGTATTGTTTTTCGATGATTTTTTTAACGATGTTATATTTTTTTGTACTTTTATTCAATAGAAGTATTTTGAAGTTATTTCGTGTATTATTTGAAAATAGAGTAAAGCAAAAGATAAATTGAATTCAATGTGAAAGTGATTTTATTCGAGAAGAAAAGTATATATATTTATTTTCATATTTAGAAAAATTTTATTTGAGGAAAAAATACTATTTGATTCATTGAAAAAGTAAAGTTGTTCAAAAGAAGACCTCGCATGATGAGCCGAGGCCGAATTTATTGTCCTGAAGGACAGGTGACTAAAATTAATCAGTGCCTTACAATTTTTCAAAATCTGGTGAAATAAATTATTTTCAAAATTTGTGGAATGTGTCGAAAAATCTATTTTTGGCCATTCCGCTGGTGACAGCTGCCCATTATAATATTCAGAATATTATATGTATTCTTTTGGTCTCATTAGAAACAAAAAAAAACAGATAGTGTGGCTATATGGGACATCAGAGAAAGATAGTGATAGTAAGTATGAATTTTTGTTTGAAAGTACGGTATATTATTGAATACTTTTACACTGGTGACCAGTGGCGGGATTGAAAAAGTATAGTATTCATTTTTCTGAGTAATATAAGAATTTAATTATATATCTTTTCTGATAATTTTTTTTATAAAAACAAAGAGTATGGTCCAACAATAGCTACTACTTGTACAACTGGTAACATCGGCAAAATAGTTTTTTTTAGAATTTATTTTTCTTAGAAAAAATTAAATAAAAAAGTTGTCAATACCTAATAAAAATATGAGGGTTTTGACGATATTTTACTAAGAGAACGAACGGCACAAAAAAGTTAGACATCACATCCGTCCTCATAAACACCCACCATTTTCAAACCCAAATGCACGCTATAAGAAAGGAAAACATCTTAAAATATGTCAATGAAAATGTTAAATCTCAAATTGTTGATGGTTATACTTGTATGTAATTATATTTTTCCAGGAAATGACCTAACCTATACAAAAATGCCCTAAATTATAAATAAAATTGAAATGTCCCCGGCCGGGGACGAGACGTCTTTTAGAAACTAAGTTTTTCATTACGTATCCAAAGCCCAAGAATCTCCACAAATATATATATATATATATATATATATATATATATATATATATATATATATATATATATAATAATCAATAGTTTATTGAATACATGATAAAGTGCTTATTATGCTAAGGTACAATATTATCAAATTTTTTTTTTACACATGACTTACGTTCAATAAACCGCAAAACTCACATTGGCATTAGCCTGTGCGTGAGACATAACGCTTTATTTAGTTTTCATATAAAATAAGAGTTTTTGTTTATGTTTATTCATTGAATATAATTATGGACCTGTCTGAATGTTCAAATATTGCATCACCAAATTTCATTATACCCGGAATACGCGAGTGCCCTTTTTTACTATTTATAAATGACCACAAATTCGAGCTGTCAAAATATTGTTCTCCGTTGCGTTTGTGTATTTATTATACGCTAAGTTTATTTTATTTTGTTACAATCTTTCTCAGTTCCGAATATCGATTCTGATAAAAAGCTGTTTTATATTTCTTATAGTTTAAATGCTAATTCCTTTCTTTTTATGTGGCTAATGACATCGGCGTCGAACCAGTGGGGGAGAGGGAGGGATTGGCGAGTTCTCATTCTTTTCAATGGGGCTGTTTGACTGAAAATGCTGTCTTATTTTTGATACAATAAAGTACACGCCGAGTCAACATCTGAACGTTCGGCAACATATTATACAATTTATACTTGAATGATTTAATTTATGTTGATAGTAGTTAGTTTAGTTTAATGCCGGTATAGAAAACAAAATGATTTAAATACAATTTTATATGGAATTCACACCATATTCGAAATACTAAACTATAATAGCCTCTCTTTATCTATAGGCGATGCCCCAGTGATAAGCATAAAATATCTAGGTATTTAAATAGACTCCCATCCGAAATGAGATATTCATGTTAATTTTAGTACCAAGAAGCTGAGACCCCCTCTACACGGAATTTGGACTTATGAATGATAAATTATGATTCTGGCCATAAAATTCGGACTCTTCGTATGCTTTATAGAATTTCAGTTTCATTTCTTCAGAGGGAATCCTGGGGCGAATCACTTTTCCCATTTTCCGTTCTCTCCAGAGTAAAACAATATTTTTGCGAGGTGTTTTTCCTTTAACTTTTCGCAGCTTAACTCCAACGACAATGTTATTTGTTCCCGAACGTCTCACGAGATGGATTCATCGTTTGTCCCTCGCTCTTTCTGTCTCTTTTTCCGTTTTCCTCGATGCGATATTATTTCCGTTAATTTTCTAACAGGTGCAGGATTCGGAATTTCATTTCCGGAGTTCGAGTCATTGTTTTTTTACACCTTCTTCGTGTCCGTGGTACCAAAAACAAATATTTTTTCTAGGTGGATATATACTAGGTTTTTCAGAAGGCTTAGAGCTCGTCAAAATAGATCATTTTACCAGAAATCACCCGAATAAGAGTTTCAAAATAACGAACGCTCGATACTTACCGATGCACAGAGGTCGGAATTCCAAAGAAGCTAGACAAAACTACAAAAAGGTTTGCATCATCAAAAAAATTGGGGTCACTATGTTTTCGAGGTCGCTTAAAACGTATAAGTGAGCTCGGAATTTGAAGTTTCTGAAGTATTTAATCTTAAATAATGTAAAATGGGTAAATTTGTGCGATATGAGGCAATGTATTTTTTTCTGACGATTCAATCGTGGCATACTATACAGTATCGGAAACAATTTATCTGGGGTATAGACAGAAATATACACGAGCAACAAGGAACGCAATGATATGATAATACCACATAAACAAGAGAGACGCACTGCTGTGCGCCCCTCCTGTTACCCCACCCGACGCATTAACTGACCACGTGGCAATGCGACACAGCGCACAGCGACTCATTCTTGCCGAGCCGTGGTTGCGAAAACAAAAGACCGTGACAATTATTACCTTTTGAAACATGCCGCCTATTTACACAACCGCAGGGAAAGTACAGATCGTTAAGTGGTACTTTGGGGGTAATTATGTACAAGATACTAGAAATCTATTCATAGTGGCTTTTGCAGATAGACCTGTACCTACGGATGCGACTGCCCTTTCAATTAAATTTCAGAATTCTGGGTGCGTGGCAGCACACTGCAAAAAATGTTGGGTGCGTGGCAGCACACTGCAAAAAATGTTGTCCCACAAATCCACCACCGCATCCTAGACAAATACCCGAGGAACGGGAAATGAGAGAAACACAAGTGTGTGCATTTTGCATACCTTGTTCGAGTAGACAGATCGCCGACGAAGTGAATTTGAATGAAAGAATGTAAGGAATATTTTGAAGAGAAACGGTTATCATTGTTTCAAAGTCAAGACCACACAAGAACTTTTGCCTGGAGACCATTTCAGACGTATGGAGTTTTGTAAGGGAATTAAAATGCAGCAAAATATTTGCAACTTTTGCAAAATCAAATTATTCCTGCAGTTCGCGCTCTTCCGATTGACTTTAACGACGTGTGGTTTCAACATGATGGTTGTCCTGCCCACAATGGAGGCACGGTGGTTACATTTTTTAATCAATTATTTCCCGATCGGTTCATTTGTACGCGACGTACAATCAACTGGCCACCTCGATCACCAGATGTAGCACCTCTCGATTTTTTTTGGGGCATGCTAAAATTGGAGGTATATCGGCATGAGTTCGAACGTGCCACCAATTTAGATGAAATGAGGGCAAAAATTATTCAGTTGTTTGCTCAGGTAACACCAGTTACCCTTGCGGCTACCAGAACAGAATTGTACAATAGATTCGGCTATTGAAAGAAGAAAGAAATGAACCCATTGACCAGATCCTAATCAACAAAATTAAAAAAGAAATAAAGTATTTTAAAAATCGCAACAGATGTACACCCTCGCGGTATCTGGTAGATTGCAAACAAATAGGAAGCAAATTCAGGATACTTAATAAAGTAGTTTCTTTCCTCACCATCTCAAATAGCAACATTGTTATCAAGACTATAAAACTTTCGAATGAAAACATCAGTGACAGGATAGAAAACTCCTCTGCAACATCTTCTCTAGGACAATTGGAAACAATAATGCAACGAAGTCTGCTAAACATTGAGGATGTACCTGATTTACAGGAAAATATAGATGTTCATTTTTTACCCAACACCCCAGTTCAAGTTCTAATGATGTGACACCTGACCACTATGATATTGACAATGGACTGGCCTATTCTTCTCGATTGAATATTTGCCATGGAAATGTACAAGGTATCTTAAATAATAGGAACTCTATTGAAGTATTTTTAAAAACGAATGTGATAGATATTTTATGCATTAGTGAACACTGGGTGATGTCAGTGACATTTCTTCTTTACATATTAATGGATTTAAATAGTATCATACTTTTCTAGAGCTAATCATATTAGAGGGGGCTCGCTGATTCTTGCCAGGAATTTGAATACAGTGAAGGAGGTGCCGAATATAGGTCGATTGTCTGTTCAATGTGATTTGAGATGTGTGCCGTGCGTTGTAACATTGCAACATTAAAGTTTGTTATTATTGCAGTTTACAGACCAACTAAAGGTAACCTTGACATTTTTTTTGATAGATTATCTCTAGCACTAGACACTGCTATAGGGTTAACCAGGTGGGTCATACTTTGTGGTGACCTAAACATTAATTTTCATGACAAATCCTGTAATAATGTAAAGAAATTAACTAGTATATTCGAGGCATTCAACTTGAGTACTAATAAACCGACAGTATCTACAAGAATTTTACAGACAAAAATGGACACACAAGTTCGACATTCATTGATTATATGGTGACAAATATTCCAATAATACTCTTCGACTGTAATTTAGTTAATCCAATGTAGCCGATCATCTTCACATATACTAACATTAAAACTCCTAATTCCAAAAATGTTACAAAAATGCCACCACCTATGATCCAAAAAAGGCTGTTATATCCAGAAAATATGACAGAATTCAGAAATCGTCTTTCTATATTAAATTGGGCAGAACTTTATCAACTAGACATCGACACAGCATTTACGCATTTTGTTGACAATGTAACATGGTGCTTTGATATATCTTGCCCAAAAAGACTTAAAAAAACTTTCAGGTCTGAACGGAGCTGGGTCACAACATGCATAACTGAAGAAAGTAATTATCTCAAGGCATTATATAAACGGACTCAACAAGAAAATGCAACAGAACATATCAAAAACATATATAATCAACGTTTGAAACAACACAAACAGAATGTCAAACTTGCTAAAATCGAATATAATAAAAAAAGAATTAATAATTCTAGCAATAAATCTAAGGAAACATGGAAAATAATAAATAGAGAACTAGGATATGAAGTAATCACATGTGAGGAAGAACCTACTGTCATGTATCATGGTATATTATTGAGGGAATTCAACCGATATTGCAAATGCTTTTGCGGATTTCTTCTCTAATGCTGCTACTAATGCTCTGTTGAACCACTTTGGGTCAAACCTGTCCTTAACATGTACAACATCAAGTACTATAAATACTATACATGAGTATCAGACTGATCCTATAACTGAGACAGAAATTATTGAAACAATTAAAACCACAAAGAATAAAAATACATATGGCTCGGATGAACTATCACTTCACACTATTTCATATATACTAGATCTCATCATTACTCCTCTTGTGTACTTAATGAACCAATCACTTTTTCAAGGACGTTTTCCAGATATATTCAAAATAGCTTTGATAATTCCATTATATAAAAAAGGTAATAAGCAGGAAATCGAAAACTATAGGCAAATATCTTTACTAACATCGCTATCTAAAATCTTTGAAGGAATAGTTGCCAATCGTATTACATCATATCTAGAAATGAATAATTTCTGTGTGACAGTCAACATGGATTCAGGAAAGAAAGATCTACGGAAACGGCCTCCTGCTATCTACTCAATCATATTCTGAAAAAGATTGATGATGGGGATTATGTTGTATCCCTTCTATTTGACCTATCGAAAGCTTTCGATACCGTGGATCCTCTCAAATTAGTTTCTAAGCTTTATGCCCTGAACTTTCCCGAACATGTAATAAACTGGATACACTCATATATGACAGCACGAGATATGGTAGTGAGATATGGTGATGTTAATTCTAAAAAATATCCTGTGAAAATGGGTGTCCCCCAGGGCTCTGTCCTGGGACCTCTACTCTTCACTATTTTTATTAACGACCTACCTGAACATATAAAAGCTCACATAACTATGTATGCTGACGACACTACGATTACAATCGCTAGCAATGAATTGAAGTATTGAAAGCGGAAGTTTTTAAAGTTGTTGATGAATTTGGATCCTGGTGCCAACGTAATTCATTAGTACTCAATGTAGATAAAACGATGACGAGCTTAGACGCCCAATTCCCAATCCGATAAAGAGTGATGTAGATATCAATTTATCTGAGAAAGTGAAGTTTTTGGGATCGCAAATAGATAGTCAGCTCACCTGGGATGATCACATAGACAGTGTCTGTAAAAAACTTAATAGCTCTCACTTTGCAGTCTCTCAAATGAAGTATTGTCTTGAAACAGCTGGCTTGTTGACCATTTATTATGCCCTAGCATACTCACACCTATCTCGAAACATTCTCTGTTGGGGTAGAGCTACAAATTTCCCAAGAGTTTTTGTAATTAAAAAAAAAATCGTAAGATTGATTTTTAAAGTTGGATATTTAGATAGCTGTAAACCAATTATGATTCAGAATCAAATCCTAAGCGCTCCCTGTATATATATTTTTAAGTGCCTTATGTACGCAAGAAAAAATCTGAAATACCTACCCACTCTCTCAACTGCACATGAACACAATACACGCAATAGCAATACTTTAATGGTACCTACACATCGAACACTAGCATATGAGAGATCACCACATTATAATGCAATAAAATTACATAATAAACTCCCACTGAAAATCAAGCAAATTCCTGGTCAACTTAAATTCAAAGCCGAGGTAAAAAAACTTCTTGTGAATAAATGTTTTTATAGCATACATGAATACTTGGATGATAACCAACTATCTGTATATTAGGTTTGAATAGTGCCTTCCTGTTTGTAAATGTTTATCTCCATCTATTGCTATACCTATATGTTTTTTTAAATTTATATTTTTTTTGTATAGTACTTATTTATTTCACCATAATATTTATATTATATATTTATTTATGACAATCACTTTATGACGTACCATATGTACTACCTGTACCTGAATGGTTAATAAATTTCTATTCTATTCTATTCTATTGTTTGGCCCAAAATGGTGGTTTGTTCGAACATTTAATAAAATAATTCCGTACACAAAATATTTAATTTGGTTTGTCTTTCCTTGTGAATATTTTTTTCTCTCCATTCAAGAAATAATTGTTTTTCTGTTAGAAATAAGTTTTTTTGTTTTCATTGTCTTACATAAATATCGTTTGCTTTTGTTTATGTTTTAGAATTTTCTTTTATTTTCGCGGACACCACGGCGCCAAAGATATTTTGATCTACCTGTCGTCCGACAGATTAAATTGAATCAATGATTCAGTTTAATTTGTTCAAATTATCGCCAATAATTCTTCTTCATTGCAGCGCACACATTCTCCCGACTGCTGCTGGTATGATACTGACGTCCTGAGTTGACCGCCCTGGCTCTCCTATCTCTGTGTCGTGACGTCGATATCCCTTCCTCGAGCGAGTCGAGGTGAAATTGTAATGCTCTCTCAATATATAGCAAGCTATTCTTTACGCTCTCATGAAACCACCATACCCAAGATAAATACTTTCCGATACTGTAGAAGCTTATTCTAATTATCACTTGCATCGTCATAATCTATCCTACCATCGCGAGTTGATGTTGCACAACATCTTTTTTACATGGCTTTTCTTGTTTTCATCTATTTCGAAATCTGGCTCCTTTATGACAATATGTTGATTTGCGTTTCCAATTGCTCATTTCTCTGGTAACTGATCCTGTCAAAAATTATAAATTATTATTCTAAAAATCATGGATAAAGTATAATTAATGGCACATGAAAAACAGTTGCATGCTATAGTAAACCCGCCCTACACAGAGGCCGAAAAAATGACTGAGAACCGTCGTCCAAAGAAATCCAAAGGTTTTCTTTTTTGATATAGAAACTTGACACTATTTCACGTATTTTTCAACTTCAAATAGTACATGATCTCTTGGGATCACAACTATTTTGATAATGTACGATTGATGTGATTAGGAATCGATCAAAATTGCAGTGGGTTTTTGTTTCCATGTTAGAAACATGCAACTATCAAAAACTAAGGTGCTAGATGAGTAAATATATTCGACATACCTCCAGGAAACACCCTCCATATGCGCACAATGATTTGCACTCTCATAATATGCGCGCACTTTTAATACACTTTTTTTAGGGGTCTGTGGCAGATGCATATAGGCTACTGTGGCGCGGCAGACTTTCGACAGCTGGTGTAGTCTATACACGTGAGCCAGCTCTCTGCCCCTTTATAAAACTACGCAGCGACTCTCTCTAGTATCAACTTATACCGACGATTTTGAAATGTATACTTTTGTTCAGCTTTTTGGGATTTCCGACCACAGTGAAATGGAATTAGTCCTATCACGGTTCTGGTATTTATCTCTATACACAGTAAAAATGATACGTATTCACTTTATTTCGTTTGTGTGATATGATGCCACTGGAATATTCAAATCATGAGGGACGATATTGAGGTTGTGATAGATTCGATAATGTTGAAAAGGGAAACATTCTCAATTAAATATTGAATAGAAAGATTTTTCGCTGAATTGAAAAATCCACGATGAAAAACAACTTCTTCCCCGACTAAAGCCACGCTGGACATTGAACTATATCTGATAGATATTCTGAAAGGCCCTTACTCAAAAGAAAAAATCTAAAATTGAAAATTTGCATTTTCAGATGGTTATTTGATTTTCTATTCCAGTCCTAATTAAAAACTAATATAGATGAATGAGGCAAAGAAGAATGTTTCCATCTTTGCAAAGTGAGATTGCTTCTAGAAAATGTGTTCCCCATTTCTTCCGGTCTTCCTGATGATCGTGGAAGCGTGAAATAGATGTTTGTCGACAAAAATGTATAGAAGACTTAGTGAATGCGATGCCTCTCTTGCATCAATGTTACAAATGATTTTCGGTGAGTACTCTCTCTAGGAAAACATTCTTCTTTGCCTCATTCATCTGTATGAGTTCTTAATTAAGACTGGAATAGAAAATCAAATAACAATCTGAATGAAAATGCAAATTTTCAATTTCAGATGTTTCCTTTCAGAATATCTAGCAGATGTAGTTCATTGTCCAGCGTGGCTTTAGCCGGGGAAGTAGTTGTTTTCTGTTAGACATTCACAAAAAATAACTTCTTTTTAATCGTGGATTTTTCAATTCAAAGAAAAATTTCTATTCAATATTCAATTGAGAATGTTTCCCTTTTCAACATGAATACCCCACAAGAGGCTTGAACGATGGAAGATAGTGACTAAAGTTTATCTATCAGTCGCAGATGATTCCACCTCTGATTTTATGAACATCCTGTTCATATTTACAAACAAATCAGATTCGATAATGTTGTGTATAAAGTTGTTCCTGTCATATCGTCTTCCATATTTCACTGTAGGTAAAACGATTGGTAAGAATTACATGTTTCTTGTCTAATCTGAATGTTTCTATGAAAACCTCAATTAATCAATGTAATACATATAAATAGAACATGAGTTCATCCGATTTCCTAGTGAAATATAAGGGATGGAAAAAATCATAAAACACATGAATTTCATATAGGTATTCAAAAAGTTAACGAATGTTAATAAGAGTGCAAAAGTTATCTGGGAAACAAAAATTTCTTAAAGATCTAAGGTAACCTAAACAATACAATTATAAAAGCAATGTATAGAAATATCGAGAAAACGTAATGTTATGTTTCCAGAGTATTCGTTTACATAAATGAAGCATATCACCAATGAAATACAACAGTTTTGGAATTTTGACATTTGATTTTTTTCATATTGCTATTGAGGAGCTTTAAGATGAATACCATTTTATTTGGCCATCTTCTGTGCTCAAGCTGTACATTTTCAAATTTCTCATGGATTGGTTGAACTGAATTAAGAGTTATACCCCACCAATTTTAATTATTGAGAAGAAAGTCAAATAACTTATAGTATTACATATTTTTGAGTAGTTTTTAATAATACGTATTTCTTCCATTGAATTTCTGCCAAAAAAGTTGAACATTTTGAAGATGATTCATGCTTTTAAACATTTTTTTCAACTTTCACAAAAAATGAGAATTTTTTGTTCATTTTGTGATTTATTTGTGGTCTCTAATTTTTTTTAACAAATTTGTATTGTATTGTAATAGTATACAGCTTTCTATATAGTATATACTTTCGAGATACACTGTATATACAGGATTCGAAAAATTAATTGGTAATCACTGGTAAGATATCAATGCAGAGAAGAAAATTGTATCTGCCATAAAAATGAATGAAAACTGGTACCTATTGAGAAAAATAGAATGCATGAACAACTAAACCTGGTAGTGGCAATATGTACTACGAAAAATAACCAATGAAATGGAATTTGAATACTCCTAACATCAAAAATCACGGAGGAGGATATAGAAATGGTTAGAAACGTTGCTTTTGGACGTCTCTCCTGGTTTCATAATGACATCGGTATCTCTATAATTCATATATGAAAGTAATTTATCTCTGATGGGGTTAAGGAGTGGGATGGTGTATAACGCAACCTTACCATAAGGAAACATATAATCTTGTACTAATATTCATCTATTTCATCAATTTATGTGTATTTCTCAATTACCAGGACGAGTAACAAATAATAGAAACATGATTAAACAAAGGAAAGTCGTTGGACCTTTCATTCTAAAATTCCACAACATTGTCTGCCAGATCCTACCCAGGGCTCTCAGATTTTGAGTCCTCTTCCATTGCCACCCTTTAATCTCGCAACCACTTGAAAAATCATAACTACCACTCTTATACCCCAGTAGCTCGAGCCCTTGCCCTTATAGCGTGTCGTGAAAAATCTGCTGTCAGCAAAACTTTTGTTGATTCTTCGTGCGACGTCAACTTCTGGACTCGGTGAAAGGCCCTTGGGGAGCAGAACAACTCATCCTTATGTCTCGCGGACCTCTTGAGTGTTACCGTCGCGTTCGTTGGTGGTGGAGGGACTATCGTCTCGTTCGGGTTATTCCCCATATTGTTGTTGATTGTTTCCGGATTCTTTTAGTTTCATTGAGTTGAAAAAATAAGACGAAAAAATTACTTCTGCACCTGACCCAAAAGGTTCGGGATAATAATGATGTTTATATATAATATATATATATATATATATATATATATATATATATATATATATATATATATATATATATATATATATATATATATATATATATATATATATATATATACAAGTGGCCACTTTTTTAATGGGATTGTATTGGTAACTTTTAAACCATAAGAGTTAGAAGGACGGTCAAATGGAGAAAAAGTTGCATTCATAGAAGCATTGTCAAGCAGTTCAAACAAATCGAGATTATCAGGGCCGGTTATTGAGATATCATAAGAAAAGTAAATTCTGTCATTTTGATTTTTCTTTTTTTCCCACTTTATTTCGAATATTATCAAAAAATGTCACAGGAGTTTTTTATTCGACAGTAAATTATCCTCAATTTGACATAATCAGATTTCGTATCCAACGTTTCGTACGCTCTGGGCCACCCTCAACCTCATTTTTTTCAATACGGACCTACATACTTTATGACACTTTTCGAAATAACTTTTCACGCTGAATTCAACGATATATCATACAATGTCATTCAAAGTTGATTTTCAGGTGATTTTGACACTTACCCAAATTTCTTTGGGTGGGATCTGTATTACATTTAGGTACCTTTAGTTTAATTAACCACATGCAATACATTTCGATAAGAAAATCAATATGGGTCAGAACATTGATATCGTTGATAGACTTGTTTTTTCTTACATACACACAACTCTAGGTTTATTGAATGTATTATTTTCAAGTAGTAGGCCGTGGATAAAAAAGAACATAACAAGAAATGTCATATTAGTTGTCACTTCGTTTATTATTGTGTCACAAGAACTTGCCATTAAATACTTTTCTGAGTAATTTCAATTTAACTTATTCGATATGGTAAGATACACAAATGAAGAGAAGAGAGATATGTACGAAGTGTACATAAAACTAGATAGAAATTCGTTCAAAGCACAACAAAGGTATGGTGAATTATATCCTGAAAGAACAACACCAAATATTAAAATGTTTCGACGTTTATCTACAACGTTACTTGCACATAATTCATTCATCAAACTTAGAGGTCCTTATGTACGACGAAACGAGCCTATCAATGACATCAATGTTCTGGCCCAAATTCGAATGAATCCAGGAATAGGATCGAGAACTATGGCCAGTGAATGCAATTTATCAAAAAGTGCTGTTAATAAAATACTCAAGAGACACGGATACCATGACTATAAATACCAAGCCGTGCAAAAACTATATCGCAATGATCCTGAGAGAAGGTTCAACGGAAGGTGCGGAACAACAACAATTTTGCGCACAATATCATTTGGGGAGACGAAACGACATTCACAAATTCTGGCATGTTCAATCGAAGGAACAAACATTTTTATGCCGCAGAAAATCCTCACTTAATTCATGAAGTTAGACATCAATATCGTTTTTCTTTGAACATATGGTGCGGTTTGTTGAATAATAAATTACTGGGACCCTATTTTATTGACGGCAACCTAACCGGAGCAAAATTTGTAGAAATTATAGAAGAAATGTTGGATGATCTTCCTATACAGTATCGGCGTAATAGTCCATGGTTCCAACAAGACGGATGTGGTCCACACAACTCAAGAATAGTCACAGACTATCTAAATCGAACTTTTCCCGATTCATGGATTGGAACAAGAGGTCCAGTAGCATGGCCAGCCAGATCTCCGGATTTGAATCCGCTGGATTCTTATTTGTGGGGATATCTCAAAAATAAAATGTATGATACTACGAACCCGACAATAGAGTTTCTTCGCGAGAAGATTGAGAATGTATTGGAAGGTATTCAAGGAGACGAAATAAGCAAATGTATAAGAAGTATGGGTTCCAGAACCGCCAAGTGCATTTTACAAAATGGTGGACATTTCGAACACTTACTTCATTAATGTTCATCATTTACTTTCGAATAATCATTTGTTTTTTTTTTCATTAAATGATAGTTTCGTTTAATTATTATGAATTAGGTTTTTCACCTCTTGAAATTTGTAAATAATTATTACTTGTTTCTTGCTTTGATTCTGTTACGTTCCATTCAGTTGAAGATGAGTAAGTTGATTTTCTTATCGAAATGTATTGCATGTTGTTAATTAAAATAAAGGTACCTAAATGTAATACAGATCCGACCCAAAGAAATTTGGATAAGGGTCAAAATCACCTGAAAATCAACTTTGAATGACATTGCATGATATATCGTTGAATTCAGCGTTAAAAGTTATTTCGAAAAGTGTCATAAAATATGCAGGTCCGTATTGAAAAAAATGAGGTTGAGGGTGGCCCAGAGCGTACGAAACGTTGGATACGAAATCTGATTATGTCAAATTGAGGATAATTTACTGTCGAATAAAAAACTCCTGTGACATTTTTTGATAATATTCGAAATAAAGTGGGAAAAAAGAAAAATCAAAATGACAGAATTTACTTTTATTATGATATCTCAATAACCGGCCCTGATAATCTCGATTTGTTTGAACTGCTTGACAATGCTTCTATGAATGCAACTTTTTCTCCATTTGACCGACCTTCTAACTCTTATGGTTTAAAAGTTACCAATACAATCCCATTAAAAAAGTGGCCACTCCCCCCCTCGTATCTTTTGAACGGGTATACTTATAATAATGAAATTTGGAGGGTGGAAATAAACGGATGTAGGCTTCTCAACTGGTCATAACAGGTGACGCAATAGTCATAAATGACGTCACAAGGCCACTGTGACCAATAATTTTAAATGGGACCCTATGGCAAGTGACAGCTCGTTTGAAAGGTATTGAGAATACCTATTCAGTCATACCAATTTTGTTTGGGTTTCGGCTGATTTTGATTGATAAATTGAAGAAATACGAAAATTATAGTTTCGCATTTAATTAATAAAGATTTAAGAACCAGTTCTTATAATAAGTGTTCAAAATGTGCTCCATCTACTTCCTGGCAGTAATGCATCCTATTGCTAAACTCTTGTCGTACTCGTCCCAGTGTGTCAGCGGAAATTGCCCTACATTCTTCAACAATTCGTTGTTTCAGAATGGCAATACTGTCAGGTGCTGTAGCGTAAACCTTAGATTTCAAGTACCCCCATAGAAAAAATCTAATGGTGTGAGGTCCGGTGACCGAGCTGGCCATTCGATCGAACCTCGTCGTCCAATCCATCTACCACGATATTCTTCATCTAGGTAACGTCTTACTGCACCGTAATAGTGTGCAGGAGCACCATCTTGTTGAAACGTTATTTCCAAGTTGTCGAATTCATCTGGATTATCTTCTTGAATTTCAAGAATTAACGACTCAATATCATTTTGTAACATCTCCAGATACAATTCACCGGTTAAGTATAATTGCCCAAATAAGTTACTTAAGAAAGGCCCAACTATGTGGTTTTCGACATACTTCCCAGAACATTGCACTTGAGAAAGAAAGTACTTTCGTCACTGAAACAAATTGTCTGTATGTAGCCTGGTTGTTGGTTCGTTTTATTGGACATAGTTTCACATTATTCTAGTCTTCGGTCGGGTCAATCATCTGAAAGTTGGTGCACCATTTTTAGTTTGTATGGATGAAATTTGTTTTAGCCAACACCTATGTGCTGTCCTTTGACTGACTTCACAGATAGACGCAACTTGGGCTGTGGAAGAAGTAGGGTTTACTACCATTTCTCCAATTATGTCAATTTTTTTGTCATCACTAATTGTTGGTCGACCAGATCGTTTGGCATCTTGAACACTACCTGATGCTTCAAACTTCCGAAGAAGCTCCCTCAAATAAACCCTCGATGTAGGGCGATCGGGGTACCTCTCATTAAACAGTCGTTCCGCTGCATGGAATTTGTTTCTACATTCACCAATTATTAAGATAGCTGCTACTTTGTCGACTACAGTACGTACCATTTTGCCTATGTAAACACTTAAACGTCTCGTTAAACAATAGCTTAGGTAAATTTTCAAGGTATAAACACTTTTGACAAGTAGAGAATTCAAAAACGTCAACCTTTTTGACAATTAACCAGAGGCGTACTTTAAAATCTTTATTAATTAAATGCGAAACTATAATTTTCGTATTTCTTCAATTTATCAATCAAAATCAGCCGAAACCCAAACAAAATTGGTATGACTGAATAGGTATTGTCAATACCTTTCAAACGAGCTGTCACTTGCCATAGGGTCCCATTTAAAATTATTGGTCACAGTGGCCTTGTGACGTCATTTATGACTATTGCGTCACCTGTTATGACCAGTTGAGAAGCCTACATCCGTTTATTTCCACCCTCCAAATTTCATCATTATAAGTATACCCGTTCAAAAGATACGAGGGGGGGAGGGGACTTTTGACTAGCACTGTATATATTTATATATATATTTATATACAGGTTATTAATTTAACATACATACGGCAAAAGGGGGTTATTCCCTGGACTATTCTAAGAATAGTTTGTCCCTTGATGTTTTTTGAAAAGCCGCTTTATTTCGAAGATACAGGGCGAGAAAATGTTCGTCAATAATAACATTTTATTACCAAGAATTTCATGTAGAGTTTCTTAATCTACAAGATCTGTTCAAAATGACTACCTCCAGCTAGGATTCTTAGTATTCGGAATGTTGTTAAAAGATAACAACGCAATTGAAAAAAATATACTCTGTGAGCCCAGTGTAGTAAGCTATACTTTTATTTCGGGTACTTTAGTAATTTGAAAAATATCAAAATTGGTTTTGTCGAAAAATTTTCTGGCCCTGTATCTTCGTAACAAACATCATCAAAGGACAAAGTATTCTTACAATAGTCCAGGGAATAACCCCTTGAATTTTTCCGTATGTTTAATAAACACCCTGTATATAGGGATGGAACCAGTAAATGGTGGGGTTTCGCAGCAATTAAAAGAGAACTCTTTAAAAGAAATTTTATTAATTATTTCCATCATTAGGGTAACTACAAAGTTGTGAATATTACAATTATTTTTATAAAAGTTGAATATGACTAGTTAAATTGTTTTGTATCATCGTTCATCTTTCATAATGTGGGAACCATTTTACATCAACACCCTTATAACCATTCTCACCAAAGATGATAGTCATATTCATAATAATTGATAAAATTCCCGAAAGGCTTGGGCAACTTTTAAAGAGTTGTATTTTAATTGCTGCGAAACCCCACTATTTACTCGTTCCATCCCTCAGCATCCCTCAGCAACGACTACCCCTTCTCTCTCTCTCTTATCTCTCTCTCTCTGTACCTCTATCTCTCTCTCTCTCTCTCTATATTATATATATATATATATATATATTTCACAGAATCTTTCAATTGTTTGTGACAGTTGAACTTGAAGTAGAGGTTAACAATTGAAAATAACAAATAGTCATGGCGGTTTTCTATTACATTACAACTTGGCAGTCGAAATATTTTTAGATTTTGGTTATTGTTACAGATAAGTTACACATTACTAGTAAACCATTATATTATATCTTTAAACGAGCAATTCTTGTGTATATATATATATATATATATATATATATATATATATATATATAAGGAGAGGTAGTTTTTAAAAAAGTAGAAATTCTTTGGGACAGCAGCAAACGCAAATAACATTATATTTCCAATATTTCGACAATGAATATTGTCATCATCAAGGAGCTACAAAGGTGAAACTACTATAATATGTTGATAATTATAAAAATAAACTTTACTTACAATGTTAGTGAGAATGGTCGTTTTTCGGTGAAATACGAAAAGGTGTAAAAGACAGCATTAAAACATGTAAAAACATGGAGCAACAATTAGATTTATGGAATAATATTTGTAACACAAAACATTACTGGTAAATTGATTTGTTGAAAATATAAACAGGATGTTCATAAAATCAGATGTGGAATCATCTGTTAGACATTCACAAAAAATAACTTCATTTTAATCGTGGATTTTTCAATTCACAGAAAAATATTTCTATCAATATTCAATTGAGAATGTTTCCCTTTTCATTACTGGTAAATTTATTAAAAGCCGAAAACCATTGTGGTGAACTTTCTTTGGTTATGAATGTGAAAAGTGAGGGAAAATAACAGCATCGAGGTTGGAATTTAACATAACCTAAAATGTCAACGTCAAAATTGTACAATTTTTAAGAAGAAGAAGAGACATTTGGTTAGCTGTCCACATGAAAGTGGAAAACATCAATTGCAATTACTACTGAAGATGAGATTTTCTAATGGTAAAATTGGATGAATATATTTATTAGTTATTAATTATTACAAAACTTTCATGAAGATGAATTATTATTGAGAGCATTCGGGTTCTTGTCCAAGATTAATAGATAAGAATAGATCTCACTTAAATGATTGAGATCTGTTCTTTTGTTTAAACAATTGTTGGATTGAGAAATATATATATATATATATATATATATATATATATATATGAATTAAAAGAATATCGAGGGGACTGGTAAACAAAACGAAAGAAATTTAATGGACATAGCCCTCAAAGAGAATCGTTAACCCATTCATATTTATAATCCTGGACTCGGATGTCACGCAGGTAGCTATAGCTGCCTCCGTGGTGACGTTGGTTGTTGCCCTGGAATGCAGGGTCTGCTAACCGAAACCACAAATGTGCGGCTGGCTTCTGTTTGTTGACTCCGTTGATTTGTCGTTTTCTACCAAGTGTTGTTCATCCTTGCACTTCTTCACCGTACTGATGAGGGCCGAGAGCCCGAAACACGTCTCTACGGTTAACGATTCTCTTTGAGGGCTATGTCCATTAAATTTCTTTTGTTTTATATATATATATTTCGGATATTTTGGAAACGGCTCTAACGGTTTGGATGACATTTTGTATTTACATAGAGTTTTGCTTTTTAAGTTTATCTATATAGGCGTTTTCCTGAAAAAAACGCGATTTACACAAAAAAAATATATTTATTACGAATCGATATGTATAGCGCCATCTCGTAAATCTTTAAGGTACTTGCATTGTTGCTATTGAATGTTACCCTACTGATACCTCTAAACTTTGTGAGATGGCGCTATATGACATTATCCAGATACGAATGTTAGATAATATGTTTTCTTTGGTTAGTCCAAGAAACTCATATATGATCTATTCAAAATGTGTATTTGTAGCCAAGCTATGCACTAGGTAAGATTACAAAATATTCATATGTGATTCGTATCTAAATAAGCATCTTCTCTGAAAAAATACGATTTTACAGAAAAAACAACGTTAAGCAAAGCTCGGTCGCCCAGGTATTCCTATTGAAGAGGGCATGCAGGTTCTCTTTTCTACCCATATAGAAGTCCTAGAAAAACAATAAAAAATGTATGTTACTCCAATTAGAATTACAAATTTGCGCTATGAATATTCATAACAAATAAATAATTATTGTAAAATACATTTCTTTGGATTTTTTCTTCTAGACACAAGTGCGTAAACATGTTACTTGAGTGCGTGCAAGAACGTACTTTAGACTTTGAAATCACAAGTCAATATTAAACTAAAATAACTATTCCAGTGGTGATCTAAGATAGCAAAAGTATGACTATTTCATTGAGTCAAGGACTAATTTAGATTGTAAAACAGCAAGTTTTGAGAATTCATTCCCAGTTTAAAATGTGGAATCAACACGTTCTATTTTGTTTGAAAGTACTCACGTTTATAAGTTGAGTTTGTAGACCCCATACTAAATTTCGATTCTTTCCATGATTTACGGATTGATTTCCAGACCGACAAAGATCAGAAACCCCCACCCCCCAAAAACAAAAAAAGGAGTGAACAACTTTTCCATGCCTATTTTACGTTGAACACTGTATAGCTGCAAAATTCATATTTCCGAATATTACCTTATTCGACAAAAAAACAAATAAAACTAACTTCGTTAGAGACTTCCATCCCTGTCAGAGCTGAAATGGTGGAAAGCATGCCCCAGCATTTCGTCAGGTTTGGTGACTAATACGAGCGCTCCGTTGTTTATTTTGAAAACAGGGTATGTTTTATAAACACTGCCACTGGTGTTACTAATGAGTTCAGATTCGCTCGACTCGATAGGAAATGGAAATATTCAGATTGAATTTTGAACAAATGAAGCTTGAAGGTGACCCATCCGAGCGTGAATAGATCGATATGAAGGATATACTTTTATAGGTTTGAGAGGAATTCCGTTTCCGTTTCTCACGGAAACGAGTGCTTTGAAGTAATATTGAAACACTCTGAAGCGAGTTGTTTTTATTCTAATCCTACACTATGCCACAGAAATGTTGGGAGAAGTACGAATACATCCTATGCGTGTTTATACAGGGTACGGCGTGTACTCCATAGCATAGAAATAACAAAATAATTAAATATCCTATATATTTTTATATAATTCGATCTGCTCTGTGTGCCTTCATTGATGAATATTGTTAAGAAAACGAATAAGCTACGCCACCGCCTGTAATCGGGAACCGCCGACGAGATGTTGGAATCCCCCAACCAACAATTGGAGAGCGATCGAGTGTGTTCCAGGTATTTAGAGAATTTGTTATTATAATGCATCGCGTGCGAGCGACAGACAGTTAGTTAGAAAAATCGAATTCAAACGGTTTTCTTCAAAAGGTTAATGTTATTATAATGCATCGCGTGCGAGCGACAGACAGTTAGTTGGCAAATACCACGCAGAACGTTGAATGATATTCACCTGAAAATCCATGCATACTTCCATAAAATATCAATGGACATTGAATGCAAATGTTTCTTTCTGATAAGCTCGATTATGTTTAATTTGAAGTCGTGTTCACCTAACAATCCGCATACCGGTTTCCGGGCTTCTTGGCCCTCATCAGTACGGGTAGTCAACCAGCCAAAAGTCAAAGAACTCTGGCTGAAGTGAGACACAACGTAAACAAACATCATCGATCTTGTAACACCTATAGGTACGCCGGAAAAGATAAACTTTAACTGGCGGTACCTAGTGACAGAAAGAAACACTCGAAAACTCCACCTCGATAGGTTTCTAATAAAGATTCCTTCTCGTAGGATTAAGCCGTCTAGCATATGTAGAGATAGGTGCCATGTGAATGGAATGAATGAAAAAAATCGAATTTAAACGGTTTCTTCACTAAAGGTTCAATATAAAATTGAACCAGAGAAAGGTAGATCTCAGGTGAAAACAACTACTTTCTGGCAAATACCACGCAGAATGTTGAATGATATTCACCTGAAATCCATGCATACTTCCATAAAATATCAATGGACATTGAATGCAAATGTTTCTTTCTGATAAGCTCGATTATGTTTAATTTAAGTCGTGTTCACCTAACAATCCGCATACCGGTTTCGGGCTTCTTGGCCCTCATCAGTACGGAGTAGTCACCAGCCAAAGTCAAAGAACTCTGGCTGAAGTGGACCAACGTAAACAAACATCATCGATCTTGTAACCCTATAGGTACGCCGGAAAAGATAAACTTTAACTGGCGGTACCTGACGAAAAGAAACACTCGAAATCTCCACCTCGATAGGTTTCTAATAAAGATTCCTTCTCAGTAGATGGCAGCCGTCTAGCATATAGTGAGAATAAGTCCAGTGAAGTGGAATGAATAGAAAATCGAATTTAAACGGTTTTCTTCAATAAAGGATTCAATATAAAATTGAACCAGAAGGTAGATCTCAGGTGAAAAACAACTCTTTCCTGGCAAATCCACAGAACGTTGAATGATATTCACCGAAATCCATGCATACTTCCATAAAATATCAATGGACATTGAATGCAAATGTTTCTTTCTGATAAGCTCGATTATGTTTAATTTAAGTCGTGTTCACCTAACAATCCGCATACCGGTTTCAGGCTTCTGGCCCTCATCAGTACGGAGTAGTCAACCAGCCAAAAGTCCAAAGAACTCTGGCTGAAGTGAGACAAACGTAAACAAACATCATCGATCTTGTAGCACCTATAGGTACGCCGGAAAGATAAACTTTAACTGGCGGTATCTATGACGAAAGAGACTCGAAATCTCTCACTCTCGATGGTTTCACATAAAGATTCCTTTCATGAGATTAGCCTTCTGGCATATAGTGAAATGTCCATGTAAAGTGGAATGAAAGTAAAATTGAATTTAAACGGTTTCTTCACATAAAGGATTCAATATATATTGAACAGAGGGTTGATCTCTGAAAAATCTTTCCTGCAAACCACGAGGTTGAAGATATTCATGATCCATGCATCTTCATAAAATATCAATGGACATTGAATGCAAATGTTTCTTCTGATAAGCCGATTATGTTTAATTAAGTCGTGTTCACCTAACAATCCGCATACCGGTTTCGGCTTCTTGGCCCTCATCGTACGGAGTAGACAGCCAAAAGTCAAGAACTCTGGCTGAAGTGAGACACAACGTAAACAAACATCATCGATCTTGTAATCACCTATAGGTACTCCGGAAAAGATAAACTTTGATATTTTATGGAAGTATGCATGGATTTTCAGGTGAATATCATTCAACGTTCTGCGTGTATTTGCCAGGAAGAGTGTCACCTTCTACTGTGTTCGAGTTATATTGAATCTTGTATGGAAAACCGTTTAAACTTGATTTTCTATTCATTCCACTCACATGGCATTTATCTCTCACTATATGCTAGACGGCTTGCCACTACTGAGAAGGTCTTATTAGAAACCTATCGAGGGAGATTTTCGAGGTTCTTTCTGTCACTAGGTACCGCCAGTTAAAGTTTATCTTTTCCGGCGTACCTAAGGTGTTACAAGATCGATGATGTTTGTTTACGTGTGTCTCACTTCAGCCAGAGTCTTTGGACTTTGTGGTTGACTACCTGTACTGATGGGGGCCAAAGAAGCCTGAAACCGGTATGCGGATGTTAGTGAACACGACTTAAATTAAACATAATCGAGCTTATCAGAAAGAAACATTTGCATTCAATGTCCATTGATATTTATGGAAGTATGCAGGGATTTTCAGGTAAATATCATTCAACGTTCTGCGTGGTATTTGCCAGAAGTAGTTGTTTTCACGAGATCACCCTGGTTCAATTTATATTGAATCCTTTATGTGAAGAAAACCGTTTAAATTCGATTTTTCTATTCATTCCACTTCCATGGCATTTTATCTCTCACTATATGCTAGACGGGCTTTCCAATTCCTACTGAGAAGGAATCTTTATTAGAAACCTATCGAGGTGGAGTTTTGGAGTGTTTCTTTCTGTCACTAGGTACCGCCAGTTAAAAGTTTATCTTTCCGGCGTACCATAGGTGTATAAGATCGATGATGTTTGTTTACGTTGTGTCTAAATTTCAGCCAGATTCTTTGGACTTTTGGCTGGTTGACTACTCCGTACTGATGAGGGCCAAGAAGCCTGAACCCGGTATGCGGATTGTTGGGTGAACACGATTTAAATTAAACATAATCGAGCTTATCAGAAAGAAACATTTGCATTAAAGTCCATTGATTTTTTATGGAAGTATGCATGGATTTTCAGGTGAATATCATTCAACGTTCTGCGTGGTATTGCCAGGAAAGTAGTTTTCACCTGAATCACCTTTCTCTGGTTCGAACCCTATGAATCCTTAACCGTTTAAATTCGATTTTCTATTCCCTCACGGCACTTACTCTTGCATAGGCCCTCCACGAAGAATCTTTATTAGAAAAATATCGAAAGGTAGTTTTTTCTTTCTGTCTTGAAAACCCCCGGTTAAATTTATTTTCCCGGGACATAGGTGACAAAACGATGATGTTTGTTTACGTTTTTTCCCTCGCTCGGTCTTTTGGGCTTTGGCTGTTGATACTCCTGCGATGAAAAGGGAAATTGTTATGCGACATTAGTAACGGTTAAAACGGCTTTACAATTCATTGTATTTTAAAGAGATCTAATTTCAGGTGAATATCTCAACGTTCTGCATGTTTTTCTACCTGAGATCACCTTTCTCTGGTTCAATTTATATTGAATCCTTTATGTGAAGAAACCGTTTAAATTCGATTTTCATTCTCCATTACATGGCACTTATCTCTACTAATGCTGAGGCTTGCCATCTACTGAAGGAATCTTTTTTAGAAACCTATCGAGGTGAGATTTTCGAGTGTTTCTTTCTGTCACTAGTACCGCCGTTAAAGTTTATCTTTCCGGCGACCTATAGGTGTTACAAGATCGATGTTGTTTACGTTGTGTCTCACTCGAGTTCTTTGGACTTTGGCTGGTTGATTCCGATGACAAAATAAACTTTCGGATTTTTAGGTGAACAGACTTAAATAAACATAATGGCTTATCGAAAAAACATTTGCATTCATGTCCTTGATATTATGGAAGTATCATGGATTTTCAGGTGAATATCTTCAACGTTCTGCGGTATTTCCAAAAGTATTTTCACCTGAGATCTACCTTTCTCTGGTTCAATTTTATATTGAATCCTTTATGTGAAGAAAACCGTTTAAATTCGATTTTTCTATTCATTCCACTTCACATGGCACTTATCTCTCACAGACAGTTAGTTGTTTATCAGTTGAAGTACAGAACAGTATATTTCGGACAATGAATTTGAATCGATTCATTTAATTGTCAAAATGTGTTTTCTGTGAAGTGTAAATAAACGGACAATAATAAGTTCAGTATTTTAAAAGTCACAGACCCCAGATTCATGAATATTGTTGAGGCTAGTTTGGACTTATTTTTTTTCCAGAAATAGCTATTTAAATATTTTATTCAGTACCTTATTCCTGATTTCCGCAAGTGTGATATCAACAAAAAATTTAAATTAGTGTATTAGTTATTCTTTCTAAACTTTTCCAATAGGAACGCTTTCTATATATTTCACCAGTGATTCGTATAATTTAAAATGAATGCTTCTTGGGATATGTTATATTATTTATTTCTAACCTGTTATAATATTTCAAATTTCAGATATTCATTAGTAATTCTTTGAAAATGAGAACGGGCAATCAAGTGGTACATCATCTCAACAAATTGGCCGAAAAATCGAGAGAAATTCGAAAAAACCGCTTGAGAGCGCAAGCGTCGAGTTTGACATATACATAAACTCATTCCGAAAATGACTTATTCCTAAGTAGAAATGTCCGCTGAATCCAAAACTTCGATTGGAGCAAAGCCTCAGATCAATAAATAACCATAGATAGGCCTGATGCCACGTAAACAACCTATGCGTTGATGCACACATAAGTTTGTTTTTATTTACCATCTACTGTTTACAAATACCGAATCCTTGTTGTCAGATGGACATAATTTATAGAATGTACATGAGTTTATATGTAGTCATTCACATTATATATTATTATATTCATTCACCTAAATTTTATATAATGCGGTAAGGTCAATCAACTCTGAACAAGGTTTAAAAATATTTTTTCTAGGTAGAAGGAATACAATTTTCAACAGTTAAATCATAAGACACCCCGGAATTTGTAGGACGCCTCGATAAATTGAACGATTCTTGGCAACCCTGTTTTCTTCGCCATCGGCCATTTAATTTGACGTATTTGACGTAAAATAATATTCAGATATTTTCAGGGTGTTGATGGGATATAGTGCTTTTTCATTTTCATTAAACAATATTGCCGTGGTTTTACTGACATTTAAAATACTCTCTATGCTTGTGAAGTGGTTCAGTGGTGCAAAATGTCGAAATACTGCTTTGTTTACAAAACAAATGATAGTCAACAAAAATTTTATAGGTAAGCTACCAGAGGCGTCGAATACGAACGAATTTTCCAAGTAGAATTTAATTTTGTCATGGAGTTTTTACCAATATATTGTTTTCCTTGGAGTAGAGTACTAAATACTGATAATTTATTCACAGATTCCCCACTGATAAGGAAAAACTACAAGTATGGTGTGATGCTCTTGAATTAGACCCACTGAGCCTAAAAAAATATTCTTTTATCTGTTCTTCTAATTTTTCCAAAGCTCAGATTATTAAAAAGCCGCAATGGAGAACATGTTTAAGACCTGATGCCATTCCTGATGTACAAGCAGTTAAAAGATATGTGTTTGTAGGGAGTCATAAGTACAGTTGTATCCAATTATTTACAGCCAATGTTGAGTTCGGCAAAATTTTATGATTGAAGTTCAAGAGATAACAAAGAAATCAGGAGAATTGAACATACATACAAATATGTAGTTAAATAAAAGCTTGTAATGAAAGAAATCAGCCGCCATTTTTAATTTCCATGATAAGTTCATGATAAGTTCATAAAATACTTAGATGACGATTTTTAGTCTAAATCAGACAATAATAAAATTGCAGCCGTCATTTTGAATTTTGTCATGAAATTTGTTATAGGTGATTTAGAGAATACCTTTAGTGTTGAATCGGACCATAAATGATAGATTTTGTTTTTAATTTCGAATTTTCATCATATAGAAATACCAAATTGTAGTTCCATGGAAACCTTTTTGCTTGCATGACAAATTTCAAGTAAATCGGACATGTGAAAGTTTTTTTTACATTGATAACAAACAAACATACTCATGTACACAAGTGAACCTCAATTGAAGTGGATTAAAAATACTGTTTTGAACCCCTTAAAACGGCACGGCACTGCGCAAGAGATGTTTTGTTTTGGTTTGTCTCGCATATACACAAAACATTACACGTCCCTCCGAAATTATGTTCGCATCAAAACATTGCAAGGTAAATTTAGCATCGGGCCTATCTATGTTTACTTATTGATCTGAGAGCAAAGCTAAGCGAGAAATGATTTATTTTCCGCGGGCGTCCCGACGTTTCGACCTTTAAGGACGTCATAGCTCCCTTAGCTTTGCTCTGATCCAAAAAACTACTTTTGGGATAAGGGTTTACGCATAAACAAGTCATTTTTGGAATCACCTTATTTCGCATTATTTTTTAAATCCCAAATTTTATACGAGTGTCATCTAAAATGCGTTTTTTCCGGTCCGATAGAGCGATCGGTCTGAAATTCTGGAAACGTCTGCAAAAAACTACAATTTTCCAGGAATTCAAAATTTTTGCAGATAGCCTAGACCCCTGACATTTCTGTGATAAAAAAATTGGATGACTAGCCTAGGAAACATTAAAAATTAACTGTCACCTCCAAAAAAAATACAGTTCATTCTTATGTTTCCACGAATCCCAAGTACAGTTATTTCCGGTAATATGATATCAAAGTTTGGGGTGTTAAACGCGAGTGACAAATAAATAAAATAATTAAATTTTTTCATATGCCCTAAAAAGTAAAAATAATTGGCTTTGGATGTGTGACGTAGGATTATTTCGTGAGTTACAGATTCAAGAGCATGTCGCGTAATGTTTTCAGTTCGAATAAAAAAGCGACAAGCTTTTGAATCTGTAACGAAATAACCTACGTCACACATCCAAAGCAAATATTTTTAACTTTTTAGGGCATTTGAATAAAAGCTTGTCTTCAAAAAGGTTTTCAATTGATAATTTTTTTTTAGCTTGTCAGTAAGTACGCCTTAATCTATGCATTTTTGTTAAAGCATCGTTATTATGAGGCCTTTTCTTCTAGTTCTTCAATGAGGAGACCATCTAAAGATTAACTCGTCCGCCATCCTGGAGCTCCCATCTTCAATTTATGAATTTCAACAAAAAATCAATTATCTTCGACTAAATTCATAATCTTCGAACCCAAAAATTCCAACATACCAATTTTGAATCGAATCGGACCATAAACACAAATCTCGTCCGCTATCTTAAAGCCACCATTTCGTTGTTTTCTCTAACATGAATTTTATAATGCATTGTCACCGGAATTATCAACACCTGCCAAATTTCAGGTTAATCGGACAAGTAGAAGTGGGTCAAAATTCACTTCCAAGATTTGAACTTTTTTAACTAAACAAACAAATAAGTTAAAATCAGCTTTTAAAAAAAAAGTCCGATCCACATTTTTTTTTCAATTATTTTGATGCCATTATTTTCGTGTTATCAAGAAATGCATTTTAAAGTTTCGCAAAATTGAATGAATTTAATTTTTACCTACTTCCAATATGATGATATCAAAAGAACTATTCAACTAATAATTCGACAAAAAATTTGTTTTTGTTCATTGTTAGATTTTTTAAACATTATGGAATTAGAAAATCAAGTTTCCAAAATTCATTTGATTCGAAGGGTGTTGTTTGTTACCTCTCGAAAAATTATTGTTACCTATCAGTCGGATAAATAAACCATAACAATCCATTTGGTTAGAATTTCAGACACCGATAATAATCTATCCGTTCTAATTAATCATATTACTCTTTAGGTAAGATTAAATATTATAATGATTATATGCTCCACCGACCTCTTGATTTTACGGCCACTATTTCATTAAAACGCTTTTTTTTTTATATATATATATATATATATATATATATATATATATAAATTTAATATAAAAAAATTGGTATGAAGTAAAATACAACAATGTTGTATTATGAAAAACTCTTTTAATACGTTGGACCGAGCTTTCGTTTCAATTTTGAAACTTCTTCAGGGTCCTGAAATATGTAAATTACATTATTGAGAAAAATTACTTAAAATGAAGGAAGTACTTACAGTAATCTGAGTGGTTGATTGATGAACATTAATTTAAAAAAAAACGTAAAATATATGTAAACATTTGTCGGAATGGTGTTATAGGTTTGACGTTTCAAGTGACATTGTAGGATTTGAAATTACTATCTATGATTAATCGTAGGTAGTAATTTCAAATCCTTCAATGTCACTTGAAACGTCAAACCGATAACACCATTCCGACAAATGTTTATATATATTTTACGTTTTTTTTAAAAAGTTAATGTTAATCAATCAACCACTCAGATTACTGTGAGTACTTCCTTCATTTCAAGTATTTTTTCTCAATAATATAATTTACATATTTTAGGACCCTGAAGAAGTTTCAAAAGGAACGAATTAAAGAGTTTCATAATTGAACACTTGTGCTGACTGAAGATCCCCGTTATTCCCCACTGTTTATATATACATATATATATATTGATATATATATATATATATATATATATATATATATATATATATATATATATATATATATATATATATATATATTTTCTTCAAATTCTCGGAATAAAGGTCTGAGGTTAAAACACTAAAAAAAAAATATATATATATATATATATATATATATATATATACATGCCGGGTGATTCTCCTATAACTTTTTTATTATTGAAGATAGAAAAACGAAATTTGGGGGTTGTGTATTATAGTTCAATTTACATTTTTTGACATATTTACTTGCTTTGCCGTACTTCCGGTTTGACCGGAAATGACTCCCACTTTCGATTTTTCAATGGGACATCCTATATATTTTTACTTATTTTGATCGATAATGACATTCTAAATCCAACAACACCTCACTTGTCAATATTTGCCAAATAAAGTCATTTTTATTCCAATTTTTATTTTTCGATCTAGAATGCCATGGATCGTTTAAATCGCTTCATTCTTGATCAAGTAACATGGGAAAAATACGACTTTGAGGCTTATGACTTCACAGTTGTTTTAAGAAATATTGAAAAGTCGATAATTAGTCCATTAAGGTTCTAAATTTTCAAAATGACCTCCTTGATCACGGCAAAGTTTAACTTTTTCAATTGTTGTGCGCACCACATTGATTAGCTCTTCCGCAGTGATGTCCTGGAATGCCACCCATAATTTATACTCCAGTTCTTCACGAGTAGCTGATGCTGTGCTATTCACCTGATTTTTAATTGTTCCCCAGAGACAAAAATCTAGCGGAGTAAGATCTGGTGATCTAGAATATGAAAAAGAAATAATACATTATGAAAAAATATGACAACTTAAGAATGTACCTCGCAGGCCACTGAATAGGTCCATAAGTGCCAATCCACGTTTCTGGGAAGGTGTCATTCAGATGTTCTCTTACGACTTGAGAATTGTGAGGTGGCGCTCCATCTTGTTGAAAATAGATATCAACTTGGCTAGCAAATCTTCAATGAAATCATTAATTTGATTTCTAAGGAACTGTAGATATCTTTCCGCAGAAAGCTGTCCGTCGAAAATTATTGGCCCCAAAAGTTTTCCTCCGATAATACCCATCCAGCAATTGAAGCATCGCTCTTGAAAATTTGCTCTTTGCATCAGATGTAAATTTGTTTGAGACCAGTACCTTTCATTATTCCAATTGAACAGACCCAAGTTGGTGAATCGAGTTTCACCTGAAAAAATAATTTTAAATGGAAAACGTAAATCTCTGTATTTAGTCAAAAACCAGTTGCAATAAGTTAATCTTCGGTTGTGGTAGTTATCGAAAAGATGTTGGTGTAGTTGGTATTTGAATAATCGATAAT
The DNA here is from genome assembly GCA_018342105.1 of Gonioctena quinquepunctata. NCBI lineage: Eukaryota > Metazoa > Arthropoda > Insecta > Coleoptera > Chrysomelidae > Gonioctena > Gonioctena quinquepunctata. Next base: position 352,029 of record JAFIRS010000152.1, on the reverse strand, counting down.
TATATTTGTAAAGAATTCTCCAAACGGACGAATAACTTATATCACACTCGGAAACAATTTGGCGAATTGACGCCGTACAATTCACTTCAACATAGGCCATCACGTCTACTTCTTTTTCTTCACTGACGATGAAGTTATTGGCATTTTCTTCTGGTTCATTTCGCATTTTCCTTTCCAGTTTTGGAAAATAATGCCAAGTGGGATGGCGACGATTAGGGAATCTCTGAGCATAAATTCGAGCTGCATCAGTTGCATTATTTTTTGCTTTTCGTAAATTAGCAACATGTCAATTTTCTCGTTTCTAGTATAATTTCCATATCAAATTATAAGCTGCGCAACATATAAATTTTTAAAAGTGACAGCACATTCATTAGCCTATTTGTTTAGGTAGTCCTAGCAACAGCTTCAATTGTTTGTCACGGATAACTAGAATAACAGGACTCAGTGCATAAGTATACCGAATACGTATTATTTGTTATTAGGTATGATCGCGTCTTGAAATTATTCAGAAAAATAGAGAAAATAAGGTAAAAGTGTGTGGTTTCAAATTATTCGTAGGAAAATTATCTTTAACAAAAAGCCGACGAGCCACCCCCTTTCCATTAAAAAAATCAAGTCAACTGGAAATATTCATAGGCCTCAAATCGTATTTTTACCATGTTACTTGATCAAGAATGAAGCGATTTACACGATCCATGGCATTCTAGATCGATAAATAAATATTGGAATAAAAATTACTTTTTTTGTCAAATATTGACAAGTGAGGTGTTGTTGGATTTAGAATGTCATTATCGATCGAAATAAGTAGAAATATATAGGATGTCCCATTTAAAAATCAAAAGTTGGGGTCATTTCCGGTCAAACCGGAAGTGCGGCAAAGCAAGTAAATATGTCAAAAAATTTAAATTGAACTATAATACACAACCCCTAAATTTCGTTTTTCTATCTTCAATAATAAAAAAGTTATAGGTTGAGCCACCTTAGAGAATCACCCGGTATATATGTATATAAATATATGCGTTCTACATCCAATCAGCTTTGGTTGAATTGAAAAATCCTTTTTTTTTCGTGTACCTGAAATTTTCTGTCACTATATGAAGGTTAGCCCATCGAAAGAGTGCACCCGAAAAACCATCCGTAAAAACAGCGTGACAGGTACATTTTGTTTTCGAAAGGGATACAATTCTGGTATAAATCAGTCATGCCACTTCATCTCCTTGACTGGGGTGGCTACCCCTTCGTGAATCATTATAGGGAAAAGGACTTTAACATTGCATTTACAACGGTACCACATTTGTTCGAGTAAAATCACCCAAATAATGGGGTGATGACTAAGATTGTTATTCATTCACTGATATAATCCATCCAATATCAATTGCAGAAGCTGTTTCTATAGGAAGCAAATGAAAACTCACTTCGCTAACACGAGCGTATATGCGAAGAAACGGAAAGAAAAATAATCTGTACTACTCGTAAACATTCGCTGTCGGCAAACGGTAGATCAAAAGAGCCGATAGTCAACGTGGACTTGAGTGACGGCTGTCTGTTCTACAACCGATTCGTCTGGGCCAATCAAGTCGGACATCAATGCTGGCAGGTGTGTCTATACGACGGGAGGTCATAAATCACGCGTTATATTTGTGTTTTAATAGCTGTGAAAGATTAAAAACCAGTAGCGTCTGTGGTCTTGGTGTGTGCCGATCGAAATACGTTTTAGGATATTCTAGTAACCTACATCAAACAATGAAAGAAATTATTTTTCTTTCTTAATGTCTTTGTATAAATAAAAGCTTGTCTTTAATTTTTTTTCATTTTTCATTATTTAGGAAGTATTTTTAAAATCTTAAAATATCCAAATAAAATTAGTTACCTCCGCCACTGCTGCTCACAGAATTTCGCCGCAAGACTTTTTAATGCTTCTGCAATTGATATTGGGAAAACTATAACTAATTTATCGAATGGATTTGCTTGAATCTGAGGCAAACAACTCAGAGATTCCCACGCTACCAAGGGGTATCCCAAAGACGTGTTGAATTTCAATCGTTGGATGGCTCCTGTTAATAAAATCTAAGTAATTCGAAAGTGACGTTTTTAACTGTTCCCCTATACTGTTTCGTGGAATTTTGTGAATATCCGTGGTTTTCCGGTTCTTCTAGGTGCACCCCCTTCACTACTACGCCCTTGCATTCTACGATACAGTACAGAGATTACACCAAGGATGGATGCGTCCCTCATCGCTACCAACTTTGAATATGTCACGGGTTTTGATTGATGACGTCTATGCTGCAGCAGACGAATTTCAGTTAAGAAAACACTGGGAAAATAACTTCGCATCGGAAATCACGAACACATGACGACTCGATGGAATCCGTTCTTGAAAAAACAATTCCGAGTTGATTTGCGGACATCTGTATGCGAAAGATTTTTCCAATATGAACGGATAGGGTTTGGAATTTGTATAAATGTTATTATTCTGGGATGATGTATACTTGGAGAATATTTTTCGCTAGATTTACAATCAATCAATCTTTATTTCCATTTTTCGACATGGTTTTGAAATAGTAAAAAAATGGATGAAATTATAAAAAAGATTAAATTGACATATAACATAAATAAAATAAACAAATTTCTATAAAATTATTCACACTATAATCACTCTTCTCAAGTAAAAAACATTAGATAGAAAACATTGCAGTTTAAGACCAACATGATCAGGGGTATCTTTCTTTTGGCAAAATGAACATGAAAGTGGTGGCTTGTTCGTGTTCGATATTCATGGATATCAGAATTTCTTATGAAAAATTCTTTTTCTACGACAACCTCGATGAATGTTCATTTTATAACCGTAACTTCAATCATAAACAAGCACATTTTTTACAGAATTTCATTTTTGCATCGGTTGCTAGGCAAGTTGCTAAGCAACAAATGCGAAATGGAATATTTCGTGTTAGGTCCAGGTTCACTCTAAAATCACGACGACTACGGCTTGTCAAATTATGACGTCCAGCGACAAATTGATGAAATATCAGCAGATCGTTTCTGTCAAAGTTTTAGTAGGTAACGAGTAATTTCATAGTTGTTTTCTATAAAAACTATTAATTAAAATGGAAACTGATAGTGATATTGACTTAGATTTGACACCTCCGAACATAATAGAAGCAGCGAAGGTAACAACACTGAATTTATTACCAGAAACGTCGAAGAGTATGTATCAACGCGCTTATAACCTTTTTTTGGAATGGAAGGTAGATCAAAAGACAAAATCGTTTTCCGAGAACGTTTGATTGGCTTATTTTGGCGACTTAGCCAAAAAATTTAAAAGTTCCACTTTGTGGTCACACTTCTCAATGCTGAGAGCGACTCAGCGACTCATCTATAATGATATAGATATTGCCAAATATTTGAAACTGAAAGCATTCCTCAAGCGGCAGTCTAACGGCTACAAACCCAAAAAGTCAATGATCTTTACAGCAAATGACATCGATGATTTCATTGAACAGGCTCCAGATGAAATATATTTGGCAACAAAAGTAAGTTTTATTTTTCCATTTGATGAAAAATATGTTTTAAGTAAACTAATTTACATTGTAGGTTGCATTAGTTATGGGAGTAATGGGTGCATGTAGAAGACATGAATTACATCAAATGAAAATTACTCATTTCAATGATCTTGGTTCAGCTGTTTTAGTAACAATACCAGACAGTGAAACCAAAATAGTACGAAATTTTACTGTAACTGGCAAATTCTACGAAATTTATAAAAAATACGCAAATCTTCGCCCTCAAAATGCTAATGGTCTATGGTTTTTCATTAATTATCAAAAAGGAAAGTGTACCATTCAGAGAATAGGTCTGAATAAGTTTGGAGCTATGGGAGAAGACATTGCCAAGTATTTAAAATTGCCAAATTACGAATTATATACTGGGCACTGCTTTCGCCGATACTCCGCAACAATTCTTGTTGATGCTGGAGGTGACATAACCTAACCACGTTAAAACGCCACGGTGGCTGGAAATCTACTACAGTCGCTGCGGGATGAATATTGATGAATCGAAGAAAAGTCAGCTTGACATAGCAAATAAAATTGCAAATGCAATTCAGAACATACCATCAGGCATACCAACGAATTTAGAAATGGAAAATCGCGAGAAGCCGTCTACTTCAACTTCGACAAATTATCAATTTCGAAAAGAATTAAGTATTCAGCAATCAAGTTCTCCAAATATGATATTCAATAATTGCACATTCAACTTCAATTAGATACATACATACATTTATAGGCTTCTATTTCTGTGTACCTATTAGAAATAGCAATAAAGAAAATATTTACATATTTCTTCAGTTTATATTTTAATTCTGATAGAAACCCCATTAGCGGCGAATTCGGAGTAATGAAATATCATCAGTTTATTTCTTTCAAAGTTTTTGCAATGTATGCATGTATTAAACGTGAACGATATGTTGTCATAGAAAAAGTGTAGTATGCAACTCGCAACAAAATGGCCATTTTGCACTCGTATGAATTGCAGCACTTGCCTTCGGCTCGTGCTGCAAATTTCATACTCGTGCAAAATGGGCATCATTTTGTGCTCATTTCATAATATACTATTATCTTTAAAAACATAAACATACCTTCCGAAAATGAAGAGACAGAGTAGTGCCATACCATTATGATATTTAAACATTGTTCTACCAATTTCCCCATTAGATTTTCTAAAAATACATCTCAAGATCCGTTTTTGGCCAATGAAAATTCCTGTGAACCAGCTGAATTACCATAGCGACAAATGCCATACCTGAGTCTCGATTCAACTTGAGAATAATACACTTCTTCATCTAATCCAGTTCTAACACCGATCGTAATTGATAAAATAAATTTCAAACAATTTAGTTGTTGAAAATGAAATTTCCAGCACAGGTGTTTGTCCAGAGATATTCCCAAAAATCTAACCTGACTATGTGTCTTGACAAAATACACATATTAATAGAAAATTTGTCGAAAAATTTACATCAACATTAATTCATGCAATCAAAGTAATGTAGAATATACACAACTGTCTGTAGAGGGGATGTGCATTCTGAATGAAGGGCTCCAAAAGATCTATCAAACGACATATATTTTGCCAATATTGTTATGTAATTCAAATGTTGAGAATGGTGGTGGAGGAATGGAGATCAACGAATAGAAAGAGTGGGAAAGTTTGCATCATTACCAAATTAACCTAAATAATTCCCTTTTGGTGGATTTGTGGAACGAAGTTCCTTTAACGAAACCATCCAAAACGCTGTTCTGCTTTCGGGAAATTTAAAATGATACATGAGCGGTAGGATATCTATGCAAATACAAGTCGGATATTATCGTTAAGTGGTAATACGTGGAAGATATTTTGTTTCTTTTATATTTCTATATAACGTGTGTTTAGATGATTATATCCTTTTTTTGGACATAATTTCTTATGTTTTTTGTATGCCGAAGTTGGATTAATGGTTTACTACATTGGATATGTGGCAAGTCAATTTGATATAATATAACGAATAGTATTTTCAGGAATAAAATACATTTTACTGTGACGGAGGCGTTTGGAAGAAGGATATACAATATAGGTATAGTATTGCACCAGTGTGAAGTTAGCAGCCATTTTCTCCCCAGCAGCCAAACGACCAGTGGCGGCGGTTATAAATGAAATACATTGAATATAGTATTGAACAATTGGGAATGAGTTTCTCAACGCTACCGCATGCCGTCTTATATGTGATGTTCATATACATTGCCTTGAAATATATTCGATGGGAGGCGTCCAAGGGGTGGTTCCACCCTCACGAAAACTTGGAAAAATCGATTTTTCTATGAAGGAAAAAAAAGCCGCGTTTATGTTTCTTGGACACCTCCCAAATCGAAGTGTTCCATACAGTGTACTATTCTGATGTATGAAACATTCTCTGCAAATCTTGAACGCGGCTATTTTTTCAGTCTTTCATAAAGTGTACTCTTCTGATATATAAAACACTCCCCGAGAAATATAAACGCGGCTATTTTTTTCCTCCACGAAAATTCGATCTCTTAAGTTTTCAAGAGAGTGGATCCAGCTCTTGCACCTCCCAAATCAAAGTCGTTCATACAGTGTACTCTTCTGGTATATAAAACACCCTCTAAGAAATATAAATGTGAATATTCTTTCCTTTCACAGAAAAATGATTTTTTAAGATTTTGTAAGGGTGGAACCACCCCTTGGAAGCCTCCCAAATCGAAGTTGTTCATACAGTGTACCCTTCTATATGTAAGACACTCTCTGAGAAATATAAACGCGGCTTTTTTTCCTCATAGAAAAATCGATTTTTTTAATGAGGGTGGAACCACCCCTTGGACGCCTCTCAAATTGGAATCGTTCATACAGTGTACTCTCCTGATATAATAATAATATTTTATTCCATTAAGACCATATTACGTGGTATTGGACATGTCGAAAATATAAATATAAAAATCTATACACATATACATAAAATTTCATTCTACGAGACCGTAAAGAAGAATCGAAGACTTACAGGCCATAAATAACAGTTATTATACAATTTCAGTTATTGTTTATATATAGACATTTAGACACACAATTTTCAGTATAATTTAACAGTCAATACAATTTTATTACAGTTAAGAAGTCAGAAACTCGCTTGGGCTATATATGCATTTCTCAATCAAATAACTTTTTAGTTGTTTTTTGAAACGTATTTCATTTCTTTCACTTTTTATTGATTCCGGGAGTATATAGAAAAACTTTATAACACTGTATTGAGGACTTTTTTCGTATAAGGAAGTTCTGTGGTGAGGAATTTGTAGCAAATTACCATGCCTAGCTTTATAATTATGACTATCATGATTATGTGTTAGTGAATCTATATTTTTACTGACAAGCAAAATACATTTGTAAATATATATACTGGGAACTGTTAAGATGTTATTATCTCTAAAATATGGTTTACATGTGTCTGTTCGTTTGATACCAAATATAAGTCTGATAATACGTTTTTGTGAGATCAGTAGTCTGCGAGCCATTGCTGTATTTCCCCATACAACAATGTCATAGCTAATTCGAGAGTATACGAGCGCATAATAGACATTGAGGAGTTGTTCTTTATTGAATATCGTTTTCAGTTGGACTATAGCATAGTAACTTGAGTTTACTTTCTTGCTGACATTCTCAATAGCGGTTTTGAAGGACATGTCTGAATCCAGATAAGTTCCAAGAAATCGTGCAGAAGAAATTGGTTGTAACGAAACTGTTCCTATATTTATATGAATTTGATCGCGTAATTCTTTTTTTGGGTTTACGTGTAGAAGAACGGTTTTTGAAGCATTGAGTATCATTCCATTTTTTTGTGACCATTCGGTGATTTTGTTTGCTAAATGATTCAATTTCTCCTGTAATATTTGATAATTATCACCATATGCTGCTAATGAAACATCATCTGCATATAGCACTAGGCAATCAGTTTTCATGAAATTTGGAAGGTCATTAATGAATATGAGAAACAGGAGTGGCCCCATAATTGATCCTTAAAACACTCCCTAAGAAATATAAACTCGGCTATTTTTTCCTTCATAGAAAAATCGATTATTTTAAATTTCCATGAGGGTAGAACCACCCCTTGGACGCCTCCCAAATCGAAGTCGTTCATACAGTGTACTCTCCTGGTATAAAAACACTCTGCCGATTATGAACGCGGCTATTTTTTCCTCAACAGATTTTTTTCTTTTAATATTTAAATAATATAACTGGAAGCAAATTAATGGTTCAAATTTCTTTTAAGGCAATGTATATGAACATCACATATAAGACGACATGCGGTTGCGATGAGAAACTCATTCCCAATTGTTCAATACTATATTCAATTTTTTTTATAATCGCCGCCACTGGTCGTTTGGCTCTGGGGAGAAAATGGCTGCGAAAAGTGGCTGCTACTTCACACTGGTTAGTATTGCATGGTATAATCACAATTAAATGTGATGAATAGAAAACCGATAGTCGGACCAATTTTCGAGAATAATAAATAGCACTTGAGCTATGACAACGCTCATCAGGAGGCGCTACCGACGCTGGAGCAAATGTAAACAACAAACACAAGTGAAAACCAAGAATTCGTAGTATTCTCCATAAACGTATACGTATTGTGAGACGACTGGGAAAAGAGTCAATATGAACAAAAATATGAAGAAATTAAACCCCGAAACGGCAGATTTAAAGGGAACGTAAAGTGAAAATTAAATTTTGAAAGAGTGCCCAAAAGCAGGTAATTTTTTTTCTAAAGGAAAGTTTATGTAAATAAAATTAATAATATCGAGTGTATCGTCAGATCTGAATAACTAGAATTGATTTTTTTCCTGGTGGGGTGGGTGACTAGAAGGGTGTCGAAAATTAACGATACAAACTCTTGTTCACGCAAAAATCTAATGTGTTTTTGGTTATTATAAATTACTATTATTCCTGGAATTGAATGGAAATTGGCCCGCTGGGATATTAGTAATTATTGCGATCCAGCACACATTCCGAGAATCCAGATAAAATATTACAGTACATTGTTGTTCGAATGAAGAATTTCAACGATATGAAAATCACCCACCCAAAATATTACGGGTCTCTTTTGCAATCAACCCCAAAACAACAAAGTTATCAGTCTGGATGATTGCAATATTATTTCAAAAATCTTTTTTCAAATAATGATTTTAGGATCTATCGTTCTTCGAATGCAAAGAACCCAAAATAACCGTATCTCCTCCACTTTGTACTTCACTATCTTCCTCTTTCGAGATTATTCCACCTTCTTTGTTTTCCTTACACTATATTCCTGTACTACAAAAGGCATCCTGTAAGAGCAGTCACTGACTGAATTCCGCCTTAATAAAGACACTTTATTATTATTATTAAATACATTTTCCCTCCATCGAACCCACTAAATTACAGTGATCTAAAAAACAGTCTTTAGTGGCTAAATCCGACATTCTCATATCATCCTCAAGAGTTTATTTTTCTAAAAGATACAGAGATTTGAATTTTAGCATAATTCCACAAAGCTGCATACTTCTGAAAAAAAAGGAGAAACAATTGATTGGCGTAAACTAAGGAAAAACTTATTTGTGGAAGAAACCTTTTACATCTGCGTGTAGGGTGAGGTGCCCTTTTACTTAGAAATTCTGACTAAATATGCAAGTTTCATAGGCTAAATCTTTTGAGGTCCAACTTGGCCCGGCTAACTGGTATATATGTATGATATCTCAAGGCTTACTTGGTAATTTAACCGCACCGACCCGTTCCTAGACCAGGGTCGATAATTTTTGAAGCCAAAAAAAATCATACTAGGATGAAACCCATTGGAAAAGAAAGAGATTATAACAGAAATGAAAGGAAAAATAATTTACGGGCGATCTGAGGTCGGGAAGTGGAAGGAGGTGAGTTCTTAAGGGTAAAAAACGGTTTATCTCGATTTCCGGCAAAACTACAAGTTCTATGGAAAAAAGTTAGATGGCAAAGTTGTAGGTAATAAAAAGATCTACAACTTTTGTATCCACACTTTTTTCACATAACCTCAAAATTTATGTTATGTAAGTTTTTGGTTTTTTATTTTTATCTTTTACAAAACATTTTTTTAACGAAATTTGTTGAAAACTCACCTTTTTATGTCCCAAACACACTGTAATTTTTTTTTATTTGAAGTATTCATTTTTTACCTTACTTAAACTTAGTATCGAAAAAGCACCCTAATTTTCAATCAAAAATTCTCTCGTCAAAATATCAGCTTTTTTAAAAAAGTTGATGGGCTTTTTGTTCGTTGAAATCTACTTTCTGATGGTGTAAAAAAAATATACATTACCATGGTAAATGTTCTCAAAAAATGCAAAGAAATAACAGGTAGTAAGGCCCAGACCCTCCTAGCCTCTTCCCCACTTCTCTATGAAATACCTTTTGATGGGCTAAAATTTTCCGTAGGTCACTCAGGTATATAAGTTATCTTAAAATAGCAATAAATAGGCATCTACGCATATAATTTAAAGAAGATTCTACATCTTTCTCAAAATATTGTAGATGTCTTATTAACTTATTTGGTTGTTAATTATAGTAGTACATTTCGATTTGCTATTTTTTTGTTTATCAATGTTACATGGAATCTTACGTTTTTCGAGTAATTAAAGTGTAAATTTTAATAAACAGCTCAAAATTGTACATAATGATTAAAAAAAAAATCGGATTCGAGTATTTTTTGTTTCTTGGCATTTTCGGAGAACATTTACCATAGTAATGTTTATTTTTCATACCCTCAGAAAGTAGAGATTTCAACGAATAAAAAGCCACCGACTTTTTTAAAAAAAGCTGATATTTTGACGGGAGAATTTTCGATTGAAAATTAGGGTGCTTTTTGATATTAAGTCAAAATAAGGAGAAAAAATAAATATTTTAAATCAAAAAAATTACAGTGTGTTTGGCATATAAAATGTTTTTCTCACTTAATTCTATAAAAATCAAGAAAATAATTCTGATTATTTTTTGACATTTCTAGAAACCAATGGAAATTTTCAATTCAAATCATTCGTGTACATTTTGGCCAATCAAAACATTATTATAGTGGGCATATTCTACCTAGAAAATTTCCGCGGAAATAAATTGAGGTATTTTGTTTTTATTGTCTGAGAATGTTTATTTATAATTTGACGTCTGTCATCAATTCGCATGAAGTGAGAAATGAATCGAAACCGGTTTAGTACATTGTATCATTGTGCGAGGAAATGTGTTTATGAATCTAACATCAAAAAATAATCCATAGAATACCATAAGAGAGTACGATAAAGTAGAAAATAATTCTCCAGATTTCTTTCTCAAACCTGTTGCCATTTGGCAATAGCCACTCGAGCCCGTTGGGTTAGCAACAGGTTTTCGAAAATCTGTCGAATTATTTTCACTTCACTCTCTTGTGATATTACAACTGAAAATAATACTGTAATCCTGTAACAAAACTTCTTATGCACAGTATTTGTAATAAAATACGAAACAGTTTTTCATTGGAAGTAATTTTCAATTTATGTTTCCTTTGTGTTGTACCATTTTAGTATTATTAAAACTATCACCTATAAAAATTGAGTATAAAAAATTATTAAAACCAAAAACCATCATAATAATTTTATGTACAAAAATGTTCATTAGTTTGTTATATCCATGTGTATTCTAGTTATAGAATCCGGCCACGATAAATAAAAACATGTTTGAAAAATTACCATCACTTTCATTTTCAGAATTTAACAAATATAAATCATGTATCTCTATTCACCATGAAAGTGAGATGCAAACTTTTCAACCAATAATTCTGTTTATACCATATCGCTCATAAATTGTTTCAAAATATAAAAAAATATACTGATAATTTTTTTTAACTTGTCCACCTTCTTGGGTTCCAAAAATGTCATGATTCTGTAATGATTTTTAATTTACAGTTAATTAGTTTTCCATGCATAAAAATCACCAAAATCCTATCACTGATTTTGAAAATATAAGCAAGTAAAAAAATCATGAATTTATTATCAAAGAATGCAACATCAAGTTATTCGCGCTTGCGCTGTATGAATATGAAAAAGAAAAATATACGTTAAAAGTTAGGCTAAGGTAATACCTACCGAATCCCAAGACAGTTTCTTCATATTCAATATTTTTCTCAAAGAATTCAAACTAATAGATAATCCACATATGTTCAAAGACCTCTGTCCCTTTAGTATAAATAAGTTTATCTATCGTTTTCGATGGACTCCAAAGTTTGTTTGACTATAGTGTTCCATATGTTTTGTCGATCGTTGAAGTCTGTTCGTTTAGTATGAGTTTTATGATAATACTCTATACTCTATATTCTCCGAGTATATTTCTTTTAACTGACTTATTCGCTATGTGCAAGACTGGTAATGCCCTCTAGTGACTCGATAGCTGAAGTTTTCCTGTTTTATTTCTGATACTCACTATGTAACAATTTCAATTTTTTAACAATTTCTAAATAATCTTCCACGATGTAACAATTTTGTGCTCACTGCTAGTTCCAGATGAATCGAAGTTTTTTTCTGTCGAAGAAAAAAGTAAGTAAATGATAAAAAATATGTGTTTTGATACGATAGTTCACCGCATTTGGAGGTTATCCATGTAAAGTTATGATATTTTGAATATCATAAAGTAATGCTACATCTGTGTACTTTTAGGTACGGCAAGTAATGTGCTTGCTCGTTAGTTTATTAAGGTCGCAGGTTCATAAGCTCTTGAGAACATAAAAAAAGTGAGGGAGCCAAGTAGTTTAACAAATTAAAAAAAGTACCCATATAACCTGACGGGAAACCACTAAATAACATCACATTCAACGCTAAACTATTTAATGAAATTCTCAAATAATATAATAGTCAGAAAAGGAATTAGGTTCACAATTTTACCTGAATATGGGATCCCACTTTTACCCTTGCAAGGATGTAAGAACGGTCCCTAAATAATACAAACACGTTCAACACTCTCTAACACGTATACTTGTCCACAAAATATTGGGTATTGCTTATACAGTACAAGTAACGATGTTTACTCTTAGTACTTGAACTGCATTACATTTAACATTAGTTCAGATGTAAGACCAATTGCTTTTGTAACCGAAACCAGTTCGTGGAAATTAAAACACAAATTAATAATCCTCTGCGAGGTACTTTGTCCTGATAGAATGCCGTGTTTGATCGACAACTTGGAAAGACATCAAACGTATCTCTGTCCTCTGTTCATAAGGCTGATAATTCATGTTGAGAAGGGAAACATTCTCAATTGAATATTGATAGAAAGATTTTTCTGTGAATTGAAAAATCCACGATTAAAATGAAGTTATTTTTTAATCAGTTCACAACACCGTCCAGGCGTTCCTAAACTCGCAGTTTAAGTCGCTATTTGCTTTCTATCATCGGCTAACACCGTCCCACGGAACTTGGCCACTTCTAGACGATCAAATAGAAAACATCTCAAATATTTATCGAATGAAAACCTCACGTCCCGGAATTAGAGATTGAAATATCGTGGAATAACAGAACATTTATCTCTTTGCTGCAGTTTTTGTGATGCAGTTTTGCAATCGACTACACAGCAATAGCGAGGGCACATTGTTATTATATTTATGATTGTTGTTATACACCCAACCGTGACCGTTGCCACTACGATAGTTATAATGTTTATTCATCTGAAGTATGGTACAATATTTTTAAGGGATTTGAGAATAAACGGGAAGACCTCAGAAACTGAAAGTTTTCAGCTTGTGATTAGTGATTACCAGTATCATTACCTACTTCTGCCACCATGGGCGCTGTCATAGTTTCATCTATCCCCTCCAGCCTAATGCACACAGCGAATAGCTTCACAGCTCCATTGATTGCATAAACAGGATTATATCGATAATATTCAGCTTATTTTTTCAATTTCGTGATTATTATTTCTGTGATCAGAGTTTCTCATTAATAATGGTCTTGGTCAGTGGCCAGTGTTCGTTCAATAGTTTCAGTAGAGTTTGAAAAAATCTCAAATAATATCTTCTTTTTTACCTACTCGTTTGAGTTTATAAGATATACCACGATATATTGATTGCTATGGGTTGTTGTTGGTGTCGTAGTGTGGTTCTTGTGTTTTGATGATATTTTTAATTTTATTATGAATATTTTCTCATTGATATATTTGAAAAACTTCTCCAGTTCACCCGTGCCAGCTAAGTTATGGAAATAATCTCCACAAAGGTTTTGGAAATTTTGGATGAAAATATCTCGTTATGAAAGGGAATGAAAAGGCAGAAAATATCTTTGTGAACTAGGAAATTATGAATGCTGTTTCACAGTGCCGCCGAATTCATTCGTACAATAACCTTAAATCTGTCTTTTCAATTTGGTCTGTTCGTTTTTGCCGGTTAATTGTCTTGACAAATGATGAAAATTCACCTGGTATCCGAGTAAGTTGCGAAAAGTTTTCCTTGTAATTTTAAACGAGAACACTTTTTGCTGCCACGGTCGCATAATCGCATTTGCTCGAATTCTCCGTGATGCTTCCGGAGCACTGCTCAAAGTTCGCTAATTAGAGGCCATTAGTGGTCTACCGTGACAATGGCGTTTTCTTCTGAATATGTGTGTAGTTCGTTTTCTTTTTGTTGATTAGTGGGATGTGTTTCTACGGAGGTGTACATTTCTCAAGCTGACATATTGATTAATGGCGGAGCAACTAATCGATTAGTTATATGTAATGACGTTTCATACTCCACACCTCAGATAGATAGATAGATAGTTTATTGATCCAAATGCGAGCTCATAAAGCTATAGGACAAGTCAAAACGAGGTACATGTATAAATGAAGTTATTCATAAAATACAATACATAGTTGAATATAGATAAAATGAGACACACATCACCGATATCAACTCACAAAATCGATAAAATTATTATAAATATCTGAACAATTATAAATGTGAACATGTTTCAGGTAAAATGTTTGTTGTAACAATAAAATGAAATAGAACATTAAAAATATTAAAAACATTCATCAAAGTTATATGGAGTAATGCCCAATAAAAATGCTTTGTTTTTTTTTCTGAAAATATGCGTCTGTTCTATTACTTTCAGCTCATTTGGAAGTACATTGTATAATCTCAGTCCTATCACGTTCAGTGATTTTTGAGAAATGGTGAGATGTGAGGGTGGTAAATGGAAGTCGTTTTTTTTCCTCGTATTATGATTGTGATATAGGTTGTTTGTGGGAAACGTTTTTTTATTCGCGTGAATATATGTTACGACTTCTAAGATAAAAAGACCAGGAAGTGGTAGAATTCCAAGTTTCTTAAAAAGATCTCGACATGACGTCTGCTGGGAGACGTTTGCAAGGCAACGTATTATTCGCTTTTGTGCGATGAATACGTCTTTCGCTGCTGGGGAGCTCCCCCATATTGTAATTGCGTGGCAAATTTTCGATTGTACCTGGGCGTGATAAAATAGGAGCAAACTAGGTTTGTCCAAAACGCGTTTGAGGATTCTAATTTGGTAGCATTTGGAGTGTAGAGAGCCAGTCAGATTTTTGCAATGTGATTTAAAGCTAAGATCGTTGTCGATTATGATACCTAGAAATTTGGAGGATGTACTATGTTCAAGAGGTGTGCCGCAGATGTTCAGGTCCAGGGAAGGTGGATTGGTGTTTTGCGTGGTATGAAAAGTAGTAAAACTTGTTTTTGACGTATTGAGAAAGAGAAAGTTGTTGCTCAGCCAACTATGTAGGGCATCAGTTGTGTTGTTTATTTTATTTTGAAGTTCTACTACCGATCCATCACAGAAAAGCAGGGTAGCATCATCAGCTCACAAACAGGTGAAGGCTCTTGGCAGAACAGTTGGCAGTTCATTTATATAAATTATGAAGAGTATATGTGCTAGGACGGACCCTTGTGGAACACCAATGTTATTTTTTTGTGGATTTGAGACATGGGTTATTGTTTTAATATTGTTGGTGTGATTGATTTTTACCCGCTGGATTCTTCCTTCAAGAAAGGAATTGAACCATTCGTAAGGTTTACCTCTTATTCCATTAAGATAAAGTTTATCAAGCAATTTTTCGTGTACTACACAGTCGATAGCTCGACTAAGATCGCACCTTATGATGAGATAGAACCGGTTGACACAGTATATCGGGTTTCGAAAATTCGATGAATCTTTTTCAAACCCTTTTAGACTCGAACTCACCTTGTGATTTGAAAATGTAGGATTGCAGCTGTCCTAATACTCCAAACCAGATATTGATCACATAATACGTTTTTGTTTGATAAATAATTTCATAGATGATATCGAGTCTCTAGCCTCAACCAGGCGAGTGATTAAAAACGCTTTACTCATGTGTTTTAAATCTGATTTTTTCAATTTTCGTAGAAATCAAAAGAAATTATTCTGCAATTGTTGCATAAATAATATTGTGTCATTGACTCGTCGAAACAAAATTGCAACCAGCCTACTAAGAATGAAAATCTGCGCTACCGTTGCTTGTGTTGCATTTAATTTGGAAACCAGCCTATCGATATGAATAATCAACGCAGTTGCTGTGCTGTGAGCAATGTGTATGATAGTTGTTTATTGGTAACCTATATGGGAAACACTTTTTTCTACAACCTTTTACGAAAAGACGTCATTTTGTAATAGAATACCTTCAGCGAAAACGTGATTTCCGTCGCAAGTGAGAGGAATTCTCATAACGTTAACTTTCGTTTCTAGTGACGAAAGTTAAATTAATATTTTCAATCATTTCCCGCCGACGTATACCGGGTGACACAGAATATCGGGCCACCCCTGTAACTTCTGCATTCGTGAACGGATTTTTGTGAAATTCGGTACAGTTATATAAACAACCATTTCGAATTTGATCACATTACAATCCAAAATGGCGGATTTCCAGTTTTTCTGCAAATGCCAACAACTTTTTTCAAATAGAACACCCTGTATATTTTTACATATTCAAGTTCAACAGGTCAAAACAAGTCCAAACCTTATGTCAAATGTCGTTTTTTAAAAACAATTGAAATTAAAATTGTTTTTTTATTTTACCTCGTGGATAAATGAGATTTGGTCAAGGCTATTCACAATGAGTCGCACATAACAGAGAAACAAATTTTTTTCTGAAAAATTATTTTTTGTGTCATTTATTGATAAATCAATTCAGTCACATCACATTGATCAAAAATTTTTTTTTTTTTAAATGATACCCCTATGGGCTACCTCTAGAACATTCATTAAGGAAAAAAATGACATATCATTTTTGTATTTCGGTGCAGTAACAAATTGTATACATTCAAAAATCTACAACTAGTTCATGAGTTTCCTTGCAGTTCGAATAATTTTTCAACTGTAAGCTATGGAAAACAACATTTCTGAATCTTGTCAACTAATTGTGTTTCGCTGTCATCGGACATCTCAACTCTCGAAAATTAGTTGACTTCTGAGAATTAGTTTAGTAGAAATGTAAAATCAAAATTATATGTTTACAAGAAGTGAACAGGTTGATATGTTATTAATTTACGGAGAATGTCTTGAAAACAGTGTCGCCGCTTGTCAGTTATTCGCTGAACGATACCCACACAGAAAAGAACCCAACAATGGAGAAGATGATCGTAAGTGAGGAGGCAGAAATGAATGTTTTGCTTATGTTGATTTTGAGCCAACCGCTTCGACGCGGGAATTGGAATACCAATGCAATGTAAGTCGAGAAAACGCTAGAAGAATTCAAAAAAACACCAGTATCGTGCTCATTAGTATAACTTACACAATTAGTTGACAATATTCAGAAAAGTTGTTTTCCACAGCTTACTGAGTTGAAAAATTATTCGAACTGCAAAGAAACTCATGAACTAGTTGTAGATTTTTCAATTTATTCAATTTGTTACTGCACCGAAATACAAAAATGATATGTACTTTTTTTCCTTAATGTATGTTCTAGAGAGACAGGTAGGTGGCCCATAGGGGTTCCATTTGAAAAAAAATAATTTTTGATCAAAATGTGATGTGATGTGTGTGTGTGTGATTTACTGGTTAATCACACACAGTGACACACAAAATAATTTTTCAGAAAAAAATAAGTTTTTCTGTTATTTGCGACTCATTGTGAATAGCTTCGACCAAATCTCATTTATCCACGAGGTAAAATCAAAAAACAATTTTAATTTCAATTGTTTTAAAAAAATTACATTTGACATAAGGTTTGGAGTTGTTTTGACCTGTTGAACTTGAATATATGAAAAAACAAAGTTACTGGCATTTCCAGAAAAACCGGATGTCCGCCATATTGGATTGTAATGTGATCTAATCCGAAATGGTTGCTTATATAACTGTACCAAATTTCAGAAAAATCTGTTCACGAATGCAGAAGTTACAGGGGTGGCCCGATATCTTGGTTTACCCGGTATAATGTTTTGATGACTTTTAATTATTAGTAAACAAAGAAAGGAATCATTTCTATAATAAGAATGCATTTTTTTTTTGTTCAATTAAAAAGCAAAATGGAATCGTAAAAATACCATGAGATTTAAATACAATTTATATCTATAATAGTTGCCTGGTTTCATTAGTTTGACGTTCCTTTCAAATTGTTTAGTCTTGTCAGTTTGCACTTAAAGCATTGTTAGTTATTTAAGTTATCATGATTTCTGATTCGGAAAGTGATTTAGATTTTCCAAATACACCACCAGAAATAGCAAATCAAGCTGGAAATCTCTTTGGATTTATTACCAGTAAAATCTAAAACGAGATATGAAGAAATATATGCAAAATTCATGGATTGGAGAGTTGATAATCACGTAAAGTCATTTTCGGAAACTGAGATGCTTTCGTATTTTGAATGGTTGTCAAAAAAATTTAAGTCATCGACACTATGGTCTATGCATTCGATGTTGAGAACCACTTTATCGATTATAAAAATAATATCGATATCAGTAAATATCCCAAAATACGTTCTTTTTTTAAACGAAAATCTGATGGTTTTAAAAGTCAAAAGTCTAAAAAAAAATCTTCCGATGAGATACACATTTTCTCAAAGAATGCACCCGACTCCAAATACTCAATAACTAAGGTAAGTTAATTACTTTATTATTGCGACAAATTCTTAATGATATTAATATTAACGTTTGTAGGTAGCCTTAGTATTTGGAATTTCGGGGGCTTGTCGTTGCCATGAATTAAAAGATTTGACAGTAAATGATGTAAAAGATACCAGCAGTATACTCTTAGTTACAATACGTAATACAAAAACAAAAGTTCCTTCCACATTTCTGGGTTCTTTCACGAGATTTCTGAAATATATATGAACCTCCGACCACTAGATATGGACAAAATAAATTCAAGATTCTTTATTAACTACCAGAACTGAAAGTGTACTAGACAGGTTGTGGGAATAAATAAATTCAGTGAATTTCCTATGCAAATAGCTCAATATTTAAACTTGCCTGAACCCCGAAAATATACTGGGCATTGTTTGCGTAGAACTTCCGCAACGCTATTAGTGGATGCAGTAGGTGATTTACTTCAAATAATAAAAACTTTTTAACAAAAAATTAAATCGAAGAACCCAGTACAAAGTTATGCCTGATAGAATCGGTTAACGGACTAGAATTCAGAGGGTGAGTGATCAATATCCTTCATTTTGCTACCCTTAGGGGTGGATTTCATCTTTTGAATTGAAATGAGACCAACTTAGAAGTACACCCTATCCACTGAAAAAAGAATTATCGGAATCGGACGTCTCAGTAAAAAGTTATGCGTGATCATACATAAAAAAAAAATACCTGTTGACTAGAGAACCTCCTCCTTTTTGGTTTCGTCGGTTAAAAATACTTAGTAAAGTAAAATCTATTGTGGTTTATTAAAATTATAAGAAAACGAAAATAACAATGGTGAATACAAAAATTACTAACTGACGTGAACAATAGGGGTAAGTACCAAAAAGTAAATAAAAGTAATACTTACATTATTATAAAAACCGAGGGAAGGGTGTCATCATGGACTGGCAGCATAAACAACAGACCTGAGTCAAAAAACAATCATTCCAATTGCAGAATCAGCTTTCTTGCCATTGAGTAGTCAGGAATGGGATTGAAACCCGATACCTGGTTAATGAACGGCGATGAACTTTGAATTTGCAGGAAATACTGTATTTCACTAAATGTAATACTGGATGATGAATTGCTAATGAATAAATGGACTACGGAATTTTCAACTCTGGGTTTAATTATGTTTAAATTTTATTTTTAGGTCTGGTAAATTAATTTTGAATTTAGAAAAAGAAATGATTGGTATGTTTCTATCGTGTACTATTTCTCATACTTGACAATATATACAGTGCGCGACTAAATTATGGAACAAATTCGATATTTCGCATACAATGTACTTTTGACAAAAATTCTGAAAGAGGTAGAAACGAATTAAATTATTTATTATCTTTGAATGCAGAATTGAAAGACCTTTCAGATGAAGTATCACAAGACATCTATTTCAATTTAAAAAAATTACCGATTACGTCACCACGTCAAAACCAGTGACATACCCCCTTCAGAATATTCATTAAAAAATCGGCATTTAAAAACAAAAATCGACCTCTTTCGGGATTTTTGTCAAAAGTACATTGCTTGCGAAATATCGTATTTGTTCCATAATTTAACCGCGCACTATATATATATATATATATATATATATATATATAAACAGTATCAAATTATAGATAGCGACACCTATAATCTGTGTGGTGGAGCTTAGACCTGTCATCGTGGAATTTTGAAGATACGAGATTTCGTACAACATCAATAGGTCACCGACAGATGCCAGCATAGACCAACCCACGATACCAATAGTCGTACTCCTAGTGCGTTTTAGGGACGCAATACAAATAACGAGAATATGAGAAATCTGTTACGAATCCAAAGGAGATCACCATCCGTCTACAGCCTGTTTCATGGTTTCCCAATCATCAGGACGGCTTGTGGTCTCTTTCAAATTCGTATCAGATATCTCGTAGGTTATTACCAATCGGTACGTACGGAAATATGAACAGTATCAAATTATAGATAGCGACACCTATAATCTGTGTGGTGGAGCTTAGACCTGTCATCGTGGAATTTTGAAGATACGAGATTTCGTACAACATCAATAGGTCACCGACAGATGCCAGCATAGACCAACCCACGATACCAATAGTCGTACTCCTAGTGCGTTTTAGGGACGCAATACAAATAACGAGAATATGAGAAATCTGTTACGAATCCAAAGGAGATCACCATCCGTCTACAGCCTGTTTCATGGTTTCCCAATCATCAGGACGGCTTGTGGTCTCTTTCAAATTCGTATCAGATATCTCGTAGGTTATTACCAATCGGTACGTACGGAAATATGAACAGTATCAAATTATAGATAGCGACACCTATAATCTGTGTGGTGGAGCTTAGACCTGTCATCGTGGAATTTTCTCTATATATATATATATATATATATATATATATATATATATATATAATTAAAAATTTGATTATTGGGGTATGCAGCAAAAGAAAAAGTGTACTCTTTAAAGTTTGTCCAAGCTTTCGGAATGTTTTATTTCCATCTTCAGGGATACTACAATGAAGAATTGAACAAATTAGTGTGTCATTCGAACCTTAAGGTACTAATAACTTACATCTTTGTTGAGATTAGTTTCTATGTTGTTTATGAATGTTCTTCATGTAAAGTACGGTGAAATATAAGTTATGACTTTGAAGTTGGCACCTCATGTTTTAAATCGTCAACTAATTATACACATTAGAATTCATTGAACAGTTACTAATTAAAATATTAAAAATATAAATTCTGAAACATGTGTGCCTTGAGAAAGTACAATAGGTTATAAATGGTGGGAAAATTATTTATTCACTTGTCATCTGCTTTGACAGTCACTGGTACCAACTGAGGGTAGTACCAACTGAAATGAATTGGTGTGCCATTATTGGCCAAAGTATTATAGTAATTTTCTTGTTAGTACCAACTGAAGGTTGGGCCAACTTGAAGATATATTAATAACTAGTAATGAGCTCCGATTGATTTGAGGAAAATTTTGTATTTTCCATTGCTAATAAAAAGGAATAAATTTCACTTAATTGGTTAACATCAGTTTTTTTGTTCATATGATTTTTTTCCTGTGATATGAAAGCCATTTCCAGAAAAGTTCTCTTAGCAGTATGTCGTTCATTAGTTAATATTTTAACTTCATCATAGTTCATATGATGGTCGAATTTGTTCACGTGATCTGCTAGAGCACATCTTTCTGGATGGTGCCTGCAATTACTTTTATGTGATATTAATCTCTGTTTTAATAATCTTGCAGTTTGACCAATATATACTTTGTCACAACCCTGGCAAGGTATACTATATAGAACATTCCTGCTGTCTAACATTGGAACTTTGTCTTTCACTTTGGAGTAAATAGACTTAATTGTAAGTACTGTTTTGTTCGCTATTTTGATATTATCTATGGTTTTGAAAAGTCTAGCAAGTTTGGGTGAAATATCTCTTAGGTACGGTAAAGAGGTAAAAATACTAGGGACAATACTGATAGTAGTCACTGTGTTATTATTCGATATATTAAGATTTATATGACTATGTTGTGGCTCAGTAATAGGTGATGTGTTGAACAATATACTTTTTATTAAACTTGGAGGATAAGAATTGTCTGAAAAGAGATTTAAAAGGATTTTAAGATTTTTATTATGGAAACTTCCATCTGAAATTCTCAGCACCCTGTTCTTCATCTGCTTTACCAGATTTACTTTTACCGAATGTTTATGATAGGACAGATAATTTAAATATCTTCCAGAACTGCAATCTTTCCGATACCAATCTATCAGTATTTTGTTCTCATTGGAACGTACGAATCTAGTGTCCAGAAATGGTACGGATTGTTCGACGTTTTCGGTTTCTATAGTAAACTGGATATGTGGGTCATAGTTGTTGAAGGTAAAGAGAATCTCATCTGTACTATCCTTTGGCATTGCCAAAATAATGTCATCGACATATTTTTTTATGAAAAAAGGTTTGAAAGATAAAACTGGTAGTACAGTGTCCAACAGGTCATCCATTACGTAGGCCGCAAGGATAGGTGAAATTGATGCTCCCATTGGAGTACCAAAGGTTTGTCTATATATTTTATCATTAAAGGAAAAATATGTATTATCAAAAAGAAAAGTTAGCAGTTTCATAAATGTTTCTTCGTTAATATCGCAATGATTACTAATACTATCCCAATTTTTATGTACTGCTCTCTGGCAGTACATAAAAATTGGGATAGTATTAGTAATCATTGCGATATTAACGAAGAAACATTTATGAAACTGCTAACTTTTCTTTTTGATAATACATATTTTTCCTTTAATGATAAAATATATTGTAGATATGATTTCTGTATAGTGGTCGATGGAGTTTCATCTGACACTACTCATAAATGCTGGTGTTCCGCAAGGATCTATTCTCGCACCAACACTATTTCTACTTCACATCAACGACCTGTTGAAATCAACTTCATGTCCAGTACACAGCTTTGCCGATGATAGTACCCTCCATACCGCTTTCTCTTCCAGGGCCCCTATATCAGCCCGTGAAACCAGAAATGAACGAGGAAGAAATGTTAATAATATAAATATGGACTTGGCAACAATTCTCGAGTGGGGATCTAATAACTTGGTAGAATTCAATGCAAACAAAACACAAGCATGTCTTTTCTCTAGAGAAGTCGATCTCACTGTGCCTAACATAACTTTGTCAGGAGTAACCATACCACTGAAGTTATCCATATCGATGCTTGGTATTACTATCAGCAATAACCTTTCCTGGGAAAATCACGTGAGGTCCATTGCCAAAAGTGCATCCCAAAAACTTGGTTTTTTGTTTCGTGCCAAGAGCTATTTCACCCCCACCCAGCTGCTTATGATCTATAAGGCACAGATCCGACCTGTCCTGGAATACTGTTCCCATATTTGGAGCGCGGCACCTAAACATATCCTGAGGCTATTGGATTCTGTCCAAAAAAGGGCAATTCGTCTCGTCGGTGATGCCTCGCTTACAAACTCTCTCACTTGTCTGGAACACCGTAGAAAAGTTGGCGATTTGTCTCTATTTTATAGATATTTTCATGGGCGATGCTCTTCTGAAATATCAACAAGCGTTCCTGCTTTGGCAGTCTCTTCGAGACTAACCCGTCAAGTTCAGTCATCACACCCCTACGTGGTCACTTTGGAGACCTGCAGAACATCACTTTCCAAAGACTCGTTCATCCAACGAACAGCGAGGCTTTGGAACTCATTGCCTAGGGAGGTGTTCCCCGAGGCATACAACCTCCAGAAATTTAAGAAGAACACCAACTCCTACCTTCTTTCCCTTGGTTCCCACAATGTTCTCTGAACATTACAGGATATCCCTTTTCGTGGGAACCAGAACATAAAAAAAAAAAAACAATTATAGCCGAACAAGTGTATGATATTGATGAATTGAGGAAATATTTCGGGCAAAATTTGAATATATTACACCTAAATATTCGCAGCATGATGAAAAGACTGACTATTTTTCTCCAAAAAAAAACCTCCAGGAAGATTTGATATTATTGTTTTAACAGAAACATTCATAGTAAAAGATCTAGAAGTTGTCCTTATAAATGGCTATCAAACGTTATACAATGAGGGTTCCCTAAATACAAATGATGGAGTTATTGTATACATAAACGAAATACTCGATTTCTCTCATAATATCAGGGAAATCGCGGAAATAAAAACTCTAGAGATTGAAATAAAAATAAATAAAAAAATAATATCAATCACTTCAATATATAGATCACCGAATTCCTGTCCCGTACAATTCAATACTGCAATGGCCAATTACTTAGAAACGATAAAATCAAACGAGATACAAATCATTACAGGCGATATAAATATAGATCTTGCGATTACGTAGAAGATAATAAAAATATATAATGAACTCATATGGGTTCATATCTTTTATCAATGATGTTACACGGCCCAGAGGCGGATCTTGCCTAGACCATTTTTTCGTAAACAATACATCTGAGATAGATTGCAAATCAATCGTTATAGATTACAATATTACAGATCACTTTCCGATTGGATTATCAATAAATTTGGGAAAAAATCAGGAATTTGAAAATCCTTAGAAAAAAAAAGGAAAAATTTGCTAACTACAAGAAGCTGAAACAAGAATTAGAGGAAGAATTGTGGTTAAATATATATAATCAAGGAGACACAGAAATAATGGCTCGAACATTTATAGAAAAACTCAAATATTACATTGAAAAAAATACAATTACCATAAAAATAAAAAATGAAAATCGGCCCAGATCAAAATGGATTACAACCGAAATTATAGATATAGCGAATAAAAAAAAAGAACTTTATAGAAAACTTAGAATCTCTTACGAAAACATAAAACTTCGCGAATAATACAATCAACAGAAAATTAAATTGAATAGATTGATAAATACAGCTAAAAAGGCATAAAATAAAATCATCGAACAAACAAAAACAACACAAAAGGTCTTTGGGACAGTGCAACGAAATCTGTAATAAACAGATAGCAACTACAAACACAAAACAAATTGAAATAAATGACAAAATGAAACATAATAAAATCGAAATTACTAACAGTTTCAATAAATACTACAGCGAATTGGGTGAGAAATATGCAAATAAAATCATCGAACCTGGAGAATTTCTTCACATTGAGAAAAAAATTTAAAACACTTTGTACTTATACCCCACTTACGAAACTGAATTAGAACAAACAATAATCGAATTGAAGCCAAAAAAATCACCAGGTGATGACGATATCCGTTCTGAAACAATCAAACAAATCGTTAATGAAATAAAAACTCCATTAACATGTTTAATAAATCGATGTATGGATACAGGATGTTTTCCGAAAATTCTCAAAACAGGGCTGATCAAACCATTATATAAGAGTGGGGATAAAACAGAAATTATAAATTACAGACCACTCTCACTGATCTCAAATGTGGCAAAAGTAATAGAAAAAATACAAAAAAAAAGGATAATTGATTTTTTTAATAAATATGGAGTCATTTCGAACAGACAGACGGTATGGATTCAGGGAAGGTAAATTGACGGAAGATGCAATACTTGATTTAACCTCTTACATTTATGATGCTCTCGATAAATAAATAATAGTTCAAAAACTAAAGAACACGCTTGAATAGAAAACTAAACTAAAATGTAGAAAATCATTTTAAATGAGTTTGAAATAAGAATACAGTGATTAACAACAAATTTATTTCATCGTAAAAAAAGTGGGGTGCTTGATGTCAATTGTTGTTGATATTTCATGGACAGATATTGGTAAAAGTAGAATCATTATGAAAATGTCTTGAAAAGCACCCCACGCTTTTTTACGATGAAATAAATTTGTTGTTAATCACTGTATTCTTATTTCAAACTCATTTAAAATCAGTTTCTACTTTTTATTTTAGTTTTCTATTAAAGCGTGTTCTTTAGTTTTTAAACTATTATTTATTTTCAACTTTTTAGTTTTGTTTTCTATTAAACCGTGTTTCTCAGCTTTTCGAACTATTATTATCATTATTTAAATTTTTTAAATATGATTCTCCAATTTTGAATAGAATCGGACCATAATCACAAAACTCGTCCGCCATTTTGGAGCCGCCATCTTGAATCCTTCAATTTTGACGAAATAATCATAATCTCCGACCCCAAAAACCCCCACATAGCTATTTTGAATAGAATCGGACCATAATCACAAAACTCGTCTACCATTTTGGAACCGCCATCTAGAATTTTTCAATTTTTACAAAAACATCATAATATTGGACCCCAAAAAACCCCACATACCAATTTTGAATAGAATCGGACCATAATCACAAAATTCGTCTACCATTTTGGAGCCGCCATCTTGAATTCTTCAGTTTTGACAAAAGAATCATAATCTCTGACCACGAAAACCCTCAGATACCAATTTTGAAGCGAATCAGACCATAATCACAAAACTCGTCCGCCATATTGGAGCCGCCATTTTGTTTTTTTCAAACAAAAATTTATTAATGCATTGTCACTGGAATTATGAACACCTGCCAAATGTCAAATCGTTCGTATGTCTGGAAGTGGGTCAAAATCGCGCACAAAGGAGCGTGTAAAAAAATCCACTTTGTGCATATTCGTCGACCTATCCAAAGCATTCGACACTGTCTGCCATCAGAAACTTCTAAAAAAAATGTCTTCCTATGGACTAAGAGGAAAAGTTTATAATATACTAAAAAGCTACTTATCTGGAAGAGAACGAGTAACTATTGATGGAACAACAAGCGAGACTAGGACTGTATCCTACGGAGTCCCACAGGGAACAGTACTAGGACCATTGCTGTTTACAATTTATATAAACGGACTACTCGAAATAAAAACAGAAGGAAACATCTTAAGTTTCGCCGACGACACAGCTATTCTCTATAAATCTAATACATGGCAGGAATTGAAAACGCTGGTAGAGAATGATTTTCTGCAAATAGAAAAATGGTTTAGATCCAATAAACTGACGATGAATTTCGATAAAAAAAAGTACTTACCGTTTTCCTCTTAAACCAGCGGCTTTCCGAATATGGGTCCGCTGAAAATAGGAGAGAGCTACGAAATCCCAGAAGGCTAATCAATGAAATATCTTGGGATCGTAATAGATCGCCATCTGCGGTGGGACCTACAAATTAGAAATGTTGTGGGAAAGGTAAAGGGATTATTACACAAATTCAAATACCTGAGAGATTTTCTGGATATTGGATATTTCAGAACATTATACCATGCACTAGTCGAGTCTCAATTACAGTACGGAATAATTGGATGAAGCGGAGTGACTGATACTTACGTAGAAAATTTGAACATTATACAAAAATATATTCTTAAAATAATGTATCGTAAAGTACCTACTTACCCTAGCGACGACCTGTTCAAAGAATCCGGTGTACTCGACGTAAGACAACTATTCTGTTTGAGTTTACTGAAAAATATTTAAAAAAAGTGTATAGCTTTACAGTCTACGAACCATGTCCATGACACGAGAAACAAAAAAAATTATGTACTACTGCCTCGTTGCGAAAAATATATAGGTCAGCGCAACGCATCTTACCTAGGTCCTGGTCTTTATAATATCCTACCAATATCTATAAAAGATATTGCAAACAAAAACCAACAAGAAAAAAGCCAAAATATGGATAATGGAATCAAATAGATCTTTTTTGGAAAATTTATAAATCACATATGATTCTGACATTTATCAATGTTCGCATCTTATCGCTTATCTAATTTTAATGTGTTATATGTATATATGTGTGTGTGTGTGTGTATGTTTGTGTGTATATATGTATATAGGCATACATATGTATATGTGTGCTGATGTATATGTATGTGTATACTTGTGCGTCAAATGGCATCAGCAGTCACGCACAAGTGGTATATCAACTGATAATTGATATGCTCACTTCAGTGACCTATTCATGTTTAATTGCCATAAGAACAGCTTATGGCTTTTACATTCATTTATAGTTGTTTTACTATTTTTTTAACATATTATAAGAAATTTTATTTATACACAATACTTAGCATATTGTTTTCGCTAATATATTGATTAAGGGTTATATTTCAAAATAATTCATTTGTTGTATCATATTAAATATTATGTCATTTTCAAATCATCATAATCCATCTTCATGTATCATAGGCAAACATAGTCACGCACAAGGAGTATAACACTTAAAACTATTATAGTTGAACTGATAGTATAGTTGGATTCTGGGGACCATTATCGGTGAAGATATATCAAAATGTTTCGAAAGTCTTGTTGTGATGACCAATAGGTAGTATTTCTATTGAAATCTACCTAAAAGTAGGGGAAGGTTCTTTTATTTTATGTTATTGCGTCATGCTTGAATAGTAATTTTTTTAAGTTAGTTATAGTTTGTTTTCCTAGAGTAGAAATGTATAATTTAGTATAATTTTATTCAGTCAGATTTTAACAAGTAATTGTCGAGAAAAGACAGACAATATTATATGTACATTTTTATCGAGATTCAAAGTTGAATCATTTTTGTGCAGCAGTTTTCGAAAAACCCCATTACTTATGTGGATGTAGCTTGTAATTCTTCAGGAGTTTATCACATACAAAAACACAATCAATGACATTCTCTAAGAGATCCTTCGTTTCTACGGTTGTTTCTACTATTACTTTAACTCAAATGGATTGAGCATATAAACATACCCCGTAAAAAATTATTAAGTCAAATTTTAAGGCTCTTGGGAATCAGGGCTGCTGCGAATAATCTGAGAATGTCATACTTTCAATTTGATTTAACGAAAGAAAATTATGCCTAATCCAACCATTATTTCTCAGTATTTATTATGCATTCACCTCACTGATTTTATTTACCTCAATTTATTTTGTTTCATCTACATTCAATCTTCGAATAATTTCATAAAATATATTGTTTTGAACCACTGACTTTGTGGGTTATATTCTTATTCGTATTGTGGAACATATGTACCTACCATGCTATATTAATGTTATGAAGGCTAGTTCAAAAGTATTGATGGAAATCATGAACGGTAATGAACTTTTCATTCTCAATATGTGTGTAACTTTTTCTCGCGGACAAATACAATTTTGAGGCATTGATGAATCTCATAACGATAAAAAAAAATCCATCATCAAACTAATACTCAGACTCGAAGGCTCGTGACAGATAAAAAATAGCGCAGATACATTGCTCTATTATCTTGACCATTACCTATTGAAACCGTTCATATCGTTGATATTGAAAATAGTGACTGAATTGGTTTTCACTCCTAAATTATGTAACTGGAATTTAAAAAAAAGGAATATATTATAAATAACGCAATATGATGTGTCAGTCTTCAACATGAGAGAAACAGTCTTGGTATCCATCTATATATTAATAAAGTGTTTTTTTTTTCAGGTAAGCAAATTGGATTTCACTGAAAACACACAAGACATTGAGTTGCAGGTATTTATATAACTTATTTAGTTTTTATCCTTAACCAAAATAATATGTTTGTCTCTGAACAAAAAATTGGGAACAACCCAAGTTACTCAAACAAATAATTTTATATTGAAAATTGCTTAGTGCGATTTTTTTTCGATTTTTTAACGAATGATAGGCAGATTCAAATAAATATCCATTTGTAAATAAATTTCGGGAAACTAGATAATATTCTCATTGGAAAGGTGTCAGCATATTTGTTTTTCATTTTTTTCTACCAATTAAAAAAAAAATTACTTGACGGAATATGAGTTAAGTTGTTATTTTTTTTTCGGTTCAGTCATGGCTTCTTTTCATTTTTTGGTCAATCTGTTGAGCTATTTTTCAAACTTGGTGCATATAGTTATAATTTTACAATTTTGATGTAAAACTCGCCAATCTATATTTCTTATCAATTTAATCAACAGATCAATTGCCCTTTCTCCATAAACTATTTCTCTCAACTTTTTGGAACCAGTAGAATGGATAAAAATATAGAGACAATCAATCAAATCAGTTTTTTTAGAGAAAATGTCACGCATTTATTTTGTAGCAATCAAAAGCAGTTAATTCAAATGTTATTATGGCAAAAAAGTTATGTGCATAAGCTGTGTTTTATTGGGTTTATTCTTGTTTTTTGTAAGATTGTATGTTGAAATATCTGACTATTTCTAATTTTAAAACACAATTGAATAATTTTGATTAAGTCAGGTTATTTATAATTCTGGGTGTGAAATTTTCACAAGTATTTTGGGATTATCTCCCGTCTTCGACTTGAAAGAAATGTCTTCATGAATTTTTCATCTTCCTAGATGTAAAATAATTCACTTGTTATCCTGTTGATATTAAATTGTGATAACATTCGTGTTTTTAGTATCAAAAGCTAAAACGCGTTCACAAATATTTGTAGAATTTTTATGTACGATAAAATTACAGCACTTATGATGTTACTAAAAAATCAAACCTTTGCGTACTTTGCACCAGGGCGGAATAATTTCTAGGAAATCAATCGTGTATACTTTCCAAATAATAGGTTTTTGAAAATGTATTAAGGCTTTGAAGGGAAGTAAAAAAAAGTTTCACTAATTTTTCCCCGAGGAAAAAAAAGTTATGCCAAAGAGTTGAAGAGTTCAAATCGCCTTTAACTATTGAAGCAAAACCTATTCATTAAATTCATATAATAAAGAAAAAATCCATATGGTGAGTACTTCGATGGTGATAATGTATGAATATTAAGTGACCAATTTCCATAACATACATAATACATAAAATGAAACAAATTAGACCAACGTTTTTTTCATCGTCCATTCATGTTTGTTTAGTCATAAAAAATACGAATACACTAATAATGGAATGTGAATTAATAATGTGCCTGTCACGGATGGATTCGAGGAGGAAACAATACTTGAATTTACATTTGAAAACGTGTTTAATATTATTTCATTCGACGCGATTAAGCGACATGAATGCGAATTCAAATATTATTTTTCGAACCTTTCGAATAGATAATGATTGGAAATTGACAACGAATGAATTTGTTCCATCCAAAATAATGGAACTGGAAACCGGAATAATGGACGCATTGTAATATAATTATGCGAGCTCCCAGTAGGCAGTGTAGTAAAAAAATATACCGCGAATAAATAAATGTTTTTTTCCTAATCAAAAAAATTACATTATTATTATTGTTCCAAATAAAAAAGCAAAGCAAAGAATAGCAAAGCAAAGAATATTGAAATTTGATATAAGTGTGAATTTACACGATCCAATAAAATTGATCAATAAATTGAACAATAAAATTGACCTATATGGGTTATATTTACACCTGACAATTTATTGGTCAATTTTGGCAACAGTTTTTACTCAGGATTACCAACATACTGACAAGAAATGGTTCAACTATAGGAAAAGTTCCGAATATTATTCAATAGCTTATTGAATTGACTCTGATCCATTCTTAAATATCGTTTGAATTGATTAGGATCTGCACTCAGGAATTTTTCTTCTACTAATGTCAAGTTTTTTTCCCCTCTTTTCTCAATCCAAGCTCTAATCCACCATCTTCTACATGCTCATTGCTGCGAATGTAATGCAACGTAAATTATGTTTTTTTTTCGCATAATCATTTTTCTCGAGGTTAGGGTAGGGTATGTGAAATCGCGTAAATAATAACATAACCTGAAAATCTCTGTTCTAGCAGGCATCCAATTCATGGCCGAAAGTTACTGCAAATTGTCACTAAAATTGGTGAAAAATTAGAACCGATTCTAAACTCATCGATTTATTGGTCAAGTTCAAATTGACGACAATTTTCTGTTTACACCTATCAATAAAGTCCAAGGTCACAAAATTGACCAATTTATTGGATCGTGTAAATTCGCACTAAAACGAACTTGAATTGGCAAAACCCTCTTTTCAACTTTCTATGAATATTTTCTCAAGTACTACAAAAAAAATCTAAATGAATTTTTCATTTTATATATATATATATATATATATATATATTTGTTGTTTGGGTTGGGATATATTTTTTATTTTTTCCTATATATTTGTTCTTTTTTTATTTTTGTCATGAATATTTTGAAATTAAGATTGATCATGAATATATTTTGATGGTTGGATGGAAGAGCAAGCTCTGTAATGAAGTTTCATGCGCAGATATTGAATCCT
The DNA here is from genome assembly GCA_018342105.1 of Gonioctena quinquepunctata. Lineage (NCBI taxonomy): Eukaryota > Metazoa > Arthropoda > Insecta > Coleoptera > Chrysomelidae > Gonioctena > Gonioctena quinquepunctata. The sequence continues at coordinate 319,734 of JAFIRS010000152.1, read as the reverse complement.
GCCTTTTGTTAGATTCTACGTACCTTTCAATAAAAGCATTTATTATTATTATTAAAAACAAAAATGTTTTTCATCCATAACTTCTATAGTTTGGATTAGCTATCAATAAAATCACGTATATTAAGGGAAAAACTAACTATACCCAGGGGAAGAAAAATATGGCCGAATGAAATTATTTTAATATGAAATAGTTTTGAAATGGATTGTAAATAGTTTGAAACAATCAAGAAAAAGGTATTCGAGGAAGTCGTATGAAATAAAGACATTTATGGTGAAGTCCGTTTCTTAGTGTAAATTGCACACAATATAGTTCCCTACTGTTCTGAAAACTATATAATGAAGTCGTTGCTGAGGAAACTTTCCCAAAAAGAGTTCAAAGGGCAGCAATCTTAATTGTAAGTCACCTCACACACCACCACTATACCTAAGACCTTATATTTTCCACGAAAGTAATGACCATTCTCGACATTCTTTCGATAAAATCTCCACGAAAGTTGTAGAACAGTATCGGACCGGCCCATCTCTATACTTATGTGCTGAAACTTACAAAATTGATACTTGTTTGAAAACGTTTTCATGAGAGTTATCCAACAGGAAGGTCTTAAACTGCCCTTAAATAGAACAATAATCAAACAAAAGCTTAATAACTTTCGTAATTCTGACATGTGTATGATTATAACATTATTAATGGACAGGAAGTCTGATTTATAAATAAATAACTAGAAAACAGTGATTGAAAAATGTTTCAATTATCATTGTGTAACGATTGATTGAAATCACATTTATATGAGATCAATGATCTGGCAAAACAGTCTATACAGGAGTAACACTTGGAAAACGAATTCAATGAATTATAAACATCTTATGATACGAGAATTCACAAAGAACTCAGTGGAGTATCTTGGTAGGGCCAAAAGGTTTTTATTTATCATGATTCATGATGTAACCAACATAATGTAAAAAAAAATGTTTTCTCAATAGTAATAATTCCAGTTTATATAGTTTGAAATTTTCTTCATAGGACTGAAAATGCCTTGCTTTATTTTTACTGCAATTCAGGATTTTGATCAATTCTGCACATTCTCTCAACGATCCGAGTGATAATAATTTCATTTTTTTCCAAAAATAGGAATGATGGATGTGGGGTGATAATTTTTCATGTTTATGTCTCTTTTCAATTGAAGTTACTGATTTTGAATTCATCTGAATAACTGCATTTACTGATACTAAGCGTAAAAAGTAATTTTATAGGTTTAAACGAATTAATAGCACTGAAAACTCCTGAGATACTAATAGGTTCAATAGAAAACGAGTCCGAGTCTGTTGAGTTAGGCTTCAAGTCGCTATTAAGAGATGATGGAAAGGTTTCGATGTTGGAATTAAGGTCGCAGGGCACTCGGGATTTAATATTGTTCTGTTCGAAATCAATGAGCTTTCAGCTATCTCTAATTTTCTTGTCAAGTATCAACTACCCGAAAAAATTCAAGCAATTTTTAAGGGTAGTTGATATTTATTGCCGACTAACTGACTCGACAGACATTGTCCTGTCCAAATTTCTATATTTCCTATTTTTTTTCCTGAAAACTTTGGTCCGAGTAGAATAAATTTTTTCCTATGTTTTGTTCCATCTAGGTTATGCTTTTGACTCTGCCTACTTCCCGTTATCCCATTTTACCTTCATCCCGTTATATCGTTTTCCCATTTTTTCGTTTTCCCGTTATTCCATTTTTCCGTTATCTCGTTTTCCTGTTATCCCATTTTCCAGTTTTCCCTTTATCCCATTATTCCGTTTTCCCGTTTTCTTGTTATCCCGTTATCTCGTTAGCCATATATCGGTCCAGACCTTCTAGAGTTATGAGCTTACCAACACAAATAGACATTCATTTTTATTATACAGTGCGTTCATAAACTGCGGAAACGCTCCATTTTACGAGTTAATCATTTTGGGAGCTAAAGCTGGGACAGGTCGATTTTCTATTTTAGTTTTCCACTTTTTTTCAAGAAATTGATTTTTTCCCCACCACCTTGCAAGATATGACGTCATCGATTTTTTTAATTAAACGGGTATATTTTTATATCAAAAATTGAAAATTAAATTTTTTCTGAGTTCAACCACATACGTCATATGTAACACTTCAAGTTACAGTATACTGAGTATAAACGAAACCAGTGTTAATATTTCTCAACATTCATTTAATTATTATTTTGCATTGAAAATATCATAAGTAGTAAAAATAAACAAATAACAAACTGAGCTCCTTGGGTTAGTTGACAATATCCAAGACGTCTGATGAATTCTTGGGTTACGTTTGACAACATCTCTGGTGTAATTCCTTGAATTTCAGTTCGAATTATCCCTTTAAGGCCTTCCAAATTAGTAGGTCGATTTATATACACCCTACTTATTAAGCAACCCCCGAGAAAAAAGTCCATGGGAGTTAAATCTGGGGACTTAGCAGGCCATTCACTCTGACCCCGTCGTCCAATCCAGCGATTGGGAAAGGTTTCATTGAGAAAATATCTAACCACTTGAGCATAATGTGGACTTGCTCTCCAACCTGATGGAACCAAATAGTAGAAACTATTCGACAAGGTTGATTAATGTCTGGAAATGTTACAGTTAAATATGGAACTACATAAGTTTGTAACATTTCCAAATAATTTTCATCCGTCACAGTACCATCAAAAAATATGTTCCTACAATGGTATCCCTAAGAATCCCAGCTTACACAGTTACTTTTTGGGGGTATTGGGTATAAGCTTCCATCGTCCTGTTGGGATTTTCTGTTGCCCAATAACGACAATTTTACGTATGAACGGTAATACAAAAAGATGATTCGTCGGAAAATAAGACATTAAATTCAATGCCATTATTTTGATTACACACTCCATGCATAAATTCACAAAACTCCATACGTCTATCGAAGTTGTCTTTATTAAGTTCATGTATAAGTTTATCTTTATATGGATGTAATTTGTCTTTTCTCAGAGCTTTCTGCACAGCACCAAGACAGATCTCATTGTTGTCAGATATGGTTGTAATTGAATAATGAGGATTTTCTTCAATTCCAAGTAATACATTCAATTGAGTGTCTTCGGCAACGGTAGGCCTGTCACTCTTAGGCTTATCCCTAAATTTCCAATCTCATTAAATGTATGTAATATTTTGCTTACCGTCGATTTGCTTATTGGTTCTCGATCAGGATATTTTTAATTAAAGATGTTGCCATACTTCTGTCATACTTCTTTTACGATCGCCATAACCTAAGATCATCAAAACTTCTATTCGCTGTTTTTCTGACAGCACCATCGTAATTTCAAATTATTTCTTTTAGGGTAATATTTTTGAGAACGGTATTATTGAAGACTTATAAATCGATATGCTACACAACAAATCAATAGGCCTTTTCATTTAGATGATTTTTTAAGGCGCATGCGCTCGTTTTGAGACCCAAAGTCTGATTGGCTATTGGGAAAGTGAATAGCCATTGGTTAGTTTTGAAATAACAATTTGAGATTGGCTTAGTTCAAAATTAGCGGTATTTTCACATTATTTCAACAGTCAACTTCATGACAAATGCACCTGCATACATTGGCGTTCGTAACTGAATAAGTAAGGTTAAGTACTTATTACCTATTTTATACCGCAAAAACCTTTCATTCGTAGATAAAATAATATACACCAATATTTTCTAATGGTGAGTTTTCTTCTCCATGTAAATTCAAGTCAACTATCCATAGGAAAACTCGGAAATATTTTATTTCCTTTAAAAATAAAAAATTCGCCGTCAATGCCGTTGGGTTTGACAGGTGAACAAAGTTAGTCATTTGTCATCTAAATGAAAAAGCCTATTGAATACTGACATATGCAATGGTAACTAAGAACTTATTGTCTGGTTGCTAAGGGCTTTCAGATGTTTCCATAGCCTACTCAAGTTTGGCAATATACTCGTTCTAACTACTGAGTAATTCTGAGGTTTTCATTGTAAAATAAATAATGAATTTTTTTTCAAGAAATATGAACACTGGTTCCCTTTATAGGTACTCAGTATACTGTAACTTGAAGTGTTATATATGACGTATGTGGTATGGTTGCTCAGAAAAATATGGGCTTTCAAATTTTAATATAAAAATATACCTTTTCAAAAATATCGATGTCATATCTTATAAGGCTGGGAGAGGAGGGGATAATTTTTTTTAATGTGGAAAACTAAAATACAAAATCAATATGTCCGAGCTTTACCTCCGAAAATGATTTAACTCGTAAGATAATGGTGCGTTTCCACACTTTATGAACACACTGTATATTCCTGAAAACTTTTTCAGGACAAATATATTTCCAATAACTTTTCAAAAAGTCCTTTCTTTCTCTAAAAATCTCATTCGGAGTAGTACAAACATTCAAAAAAACAAATAGCCAAATCCGTCCAGCCGTTGTTTTAATAAAATGAAAAAATGTTACCCCGCCTGAAATTCGTTCCTGAGACCTTCTGCTTGGTAGGCGACAGTGTAACTGCTGAGCTATTTCCTCTTTGGTAATAAATCACTCGATAGTCTTTTCTTTCGCCAAATTTCTTATATACCCGAATTTTCCAATTTCTGGGCAACTTTCCTATTTCGTTTCCGTATCAACCATCCTCGGGCTATTACGAGTAATTAGCCAAATCGGTCCAACCGTTCTCACGTTTTGCGCTTACAATTCATTTTTTTAATTTAAGCTTGTTTATTGGTTGGGATCATTTGTCGCACCATACATTATTGCAACTTCATGTACGGTGTCTTAATTTTCTCAAATCATCTTAGTACCACTTCAAAGAATTTTTGTTGTGGGTTGATTCGATATTTTTTTGAAGGAAAATGTTTCTGGTCCAATTTGCGATAAAGATTCAGGATAAAATCAACTATAACTTTTTTACTTGAGTAGTAAGTATCCCAATTAATTTTCTGCCTGAAGATAGAGAATCCCATTGTTTGTAAATCTCATTCTTTAAAATGGTTCATGTGGGTGTTTGTTTCCTTTTTTATTTGAATATACCGGAGAGATAAGAATCTACTACGCTGGTTCAATAATTCATCTCATCTAGACTTATTGTAACGAACCTAGGCCGGACCTGTCGCCTCACTCGTTGCCATCGACAACGATGATGTCATCCCCGGAGATATTCGAGAACAATCCAGTCGCGCCGCCGCGGATAACAACGGTCAATATTGGAAACAACTGGAACATGCTGGTCGCCAACCGCCAGAATTGGAAAGATCGGGAATTCTGTAACGGAGATAAATAGGCAGCCCTCAAGATGGCACGGCAGTCTCAGTCCCAGCGAGCCGATATGATCGAGCTATACAGTGGCGTAGTTAGTAAAATAAATTAGTTGTAAATTTAAGTGTGAAATAAATTAGTAAAACCAAGTTAAGTTTATTTACGTTACATTATATTAAATCAATGTAACAACCCTCGCATACTCAACAATTGTTGCATGAAATTTAAAAGAGTCTGTTGAACAATATTGGTAAGTAAGATTAGAGGAAGAATCAAAAAGAAAACTACAGGTTGGCACACAAAATATTCATGTCAGTCATTCGTATTAGAAGCCCTGTCCAGAGATAAGGCAGTTAACGTGAAACTTTTATCGAGTAAACAACTAGCTACAGACTGCGAACAAATAGTGTACAATGAAAATGGAGTTTTAATCGAATCGTGGAAGAAACATTTTGAACTGTCAAACACGGAAAGTGTTGATATTATCAGAAACAGAGACAAGTTCCAACTTTGAGGGGTATTCATAGAAACTTTGCCGTTTTCCAAAAAGCCTACGAAAAATGTTTTAAAATAGTAATTTGTACGCCAAGGCCGCGGAATACCTTTTTGGCGTCCGAAAGAAAAATTATCGCCAAGGCCGATAATCTTGAGGTCGCTGAAAAGTTTCGCGCTCATGGCATACACACTATTTTTCGTGCAATCGTCAAAATTATTCAACTGAATAATTGCAAATAAATATACAATTGCTTCAAAATCGACAGCAGTTCAATTTAATTAACAAAGTCACAGAGTTGCTATGGAAATGATATGATTTTGGCAGTTCTTGACAAAACGCAAATATGTCCGATATTGATAGTGATATTTTAGTATCTTGCACTCCTCCAGAGCCAATTGTAAACTTGGCGCCTTCCGTTTTAATACCTGAAAGAATTCTAAATGGCAGTACGAAAAATTTTACAGCGAGTTTAAAGAATGGTGTGACAAACGTAATGTAAAATAATCCTTGTCATTGTCGTATTTTAGAAATGTCAAATTAGGAAGTGACGTCTGGTTTGGCGGCCGTTGCTATGGGTAACGGCCGCGAAATTGAATTTCGCGAAATGTGTTGAGAACGCGAAATACTCACTTTGCGTGTGATTGCACGAAAAATTTGATTTCGTTGGCGAAAAAACAGAACTAATAAAAATATTTTTTATACTCTCTAGGAACAATGACTTGAACTTTATTATTAACTCTATGTGTGTCATTCCGAAATATGCGGGCCCCCTATCAGGGCTCCCTTCCCGCCCAGCTGGTTAGTCCGCCTCTGTGCTGGTGGGTAGGTAGCGCTCCTCACGAAACTTATCAGCGCCTAAAATCTCCAAACAAACTTCATGAAGACATAAATTAGGGCGGCATAGATCATAAGTTCGGAACACAGGAGCGCGTGCTTTCCATACAAATTAAAATGATTTACATAATAGCAGATGTTTACGATCTGAATTTATTGATCGCTCGAATACTCGCACTCGCCGCGGACTCTGTCCCACAGATGATTCCGTGGCCTTGAACGTGAATTGTAATCACAGTTTTTCTATCTTTTTTTCTTGAGCTACAGGATATAATGTTCCTTTTAATTGGTCTTTTGACGTTCTGTTCTTAATTAAGTGCGTGTTTGCCGCGTGGAAATGTTGGATTTGATCGTTTTTTATTGTTTTCCATTCTTTTTTTATTGTCGGACAAGGTAGTCATCGTTTATTATCGTGCTTGAAATTTGTTCGTTATTGCGGACTCCTTTTAATTGGTCTTTTGACGTTCTGTTCTTAATTAAGTGCGTGTTTGCCGCGTGGAAATGTTGGATTTGATCGTTCGTTATTGCGGACAAAGGATCGAGTCATGAATCTAGGAAAGTACAAATAGTACATGTTCGATATTTTCAATTTTTTTGCAGAAGCATAAAAAAGTCTGCGGCGAAATCCTGTGAGCAGCAGTGGCGGAGATAACTAATTTTATTTAGATATTTTAAGATTTTAAAAATACTTCATAAATAATGAAAAATGAAAAAAAATTAAAGGTAAGCTTTTATTTATACAAATACATTAAGAAAGAAAAGTAAGTTCTTTCATTGTTTGATGTAGGTTACAAGAATATCCTAAAACGTATTTCGATCGGCACACACCAAGACCACAGACGCGACTGGTTTTTAATCTTTCAGAGCTATTAAAACACAATTATAACGCGTGATTTATGACCTTCCAGTATAGACACGCCTATACAAGCATCGATGTCCGACGATTGGCCCAGACGAATCGGTTGTAGAAAAGCGGCAGCTGTCACTCAGGTCCACGTTGACTATCGGCTCTTTTGATCTACCGTATGCCGACGGAAAATGTTTACGAGTAGTACAGATTATTTTTCTTTCAGTTTCTTCGCATATACGCTCGTGTTAGCGAAGTGAGTTTTTATTTGCTCCATATAGAAACAGCTTTTGCAATTGATATTGGATGGACTATACATACCAATATCGGAAAGAAAATAAACATTTGAGATGTTTTTCTATATTTTTTTTTGCCACTCGTTTAACTACTCGACTGATTAGGTCCATTTTTAACCGACGAAACCAAAAAGGAGGAGGTTCTCTAGTCGACGGTATATTTTTTTTTTCATCATTTTTGTTTATGTATGATCACGCATAACTTTTTACTGAGACGTCCGATTCCGATAATCTTTTTTCAGTGGATAGGGTGTACTTCGAAGTTGGTCCCATTTGAATTTAAAAGATGAAATCCATCCCTAAGGGTAGCAAAATGACGGACATTGATCACTCACCCTCTGAATTCTGGTCCGTTAACCGATTCTATCAGGCATAACTTTGTACTGGGTTCTTTGATTTTGATGATTCTTTTTTTAATAGATAGGGTATACCTCATATTTGGATAACGAATAAAATTATCCACCCTTACGGGTAGAAAAATAGGGGATAATTGATTTTTCACTTGTGAACATTGGCACACACATATGTAGTTGACAATGACAGATCGCTACTGTCATTATTTTTGTTCCACATCCGTCACAATAATTATATCCTATGAGAGGATGGAATTATATATACGAAGTAATGAAATTAACTAACCAGAACAAAAATAATTTATATACAACAAATAGTAAAGTAGACAATCATAATATTTAACTGGTAATAGTTGAAGTAAGGTGGGTAAGTGAGTATTTTGGAAGTAATAAAAAACAAGTAGGTAGTAATTAGTAGATTTCAGCACAAAAAATTGAAAAATAAAAACTTTGTGACAAAAAATTTAACCGATGAAATACGGAACTGAAAAGTAAAAAATAAAATAAATCTTCTTAGTCTCAATAACTAACCTCCTAAACTAATGTAAGTAACTAATTTTGAGTCGGCGCCAAACAAACAATCAACGAAGATCATTAAATTACTTCAAAAAAATTCAGAATGTCACCGCGCAACTCGATGCCATCATTTTACGCCTTACCTAATTCATTTGCTTGTTTGTTTGGCGCCAACTCAAAATTAGTTACTTACATTAGTTTGGGATCTCAGTTATTGAGACTAAGAAGATTTATTTCATTTTTATTTACGGTTAAACTCACTTCTTAAATACGGTTAAACTCACTTCTTGAATACGGTTAAACTCACTTTCATTAATTTGAGGCAAATACAACAAAAACACTTTCATATGAGGACATTATTAACGAGATTGCCATTAAGATATCTCGTAAGATAGCTATGAAATTTGAACATGAAGATTACGTGGGGTAGTTGTTTTCGAGAAGTTTGTATATTTTTCAACATATTAACTACATTTTGTGTAATTTCATTTCACCGTGTAGGACAACTTAATTCAAATTGAACACAGTTCTTCAATTACCATTAAAATATAAAAATATGTTTGAAATAGTGATCACTGATCTACAAGAACAAATTAATTAATTAATTTCGAAACCCATTTGATTTTTTAACGATTCTTAAAAGAAGTAAGTAAAAAAAACAATTAGATAACTAATTTGATTATATAATTTATTATGTAAACCATTAAAATTGTAGTTTTATCTGAACTAATTGAACTTTATGTTTAAAAAAGATGAAAACACCAATGAACTCTATCCATTCGTTGTATAAAACAAACGAATTGAGCAAATATAAACTATAGGGGGGGCGGCAAATGGACTTTCTCTACAGGCGGCATACTCTCAAATCCGGCCCTAACTATTTTATTAGATATCCGTATCGGGTTTCACTGATTCAAAGTGATGGTTCTGGACACAGTTTATAGCTAAAGAAGCAGTTAGCTCACTTGGCGTCGGCACTTTGATCTTTATGTTCCCGTTTGTACACTGCGCAACTCTGATTTTTATCCCTCGCGCATACCGCGTGTTACTGTGTTACTAATACTGACATTTTTCGTATACTTCGAAGAGCGATAATCGCGTACAGTCTTCTGCACATCCTGAATTCTTTCCCTGGAGTGGATGTTACCTTGGAACATGCATTTGGGCCAAGTGAGCTAACTGCTTCTTTAGCTATAAACTGTGGTTCTGGACCAGTCAGTGGTGATGCAGATGCTAGTCTTGATAGTCCGGCGGCATTTTCGTTGCCTTCAATGCCTCTGTGTCCAGGTGCAAGTGTGCCCTTCTTGTGTTTCGCTACTTCATTGCGGATTGGAAGGCGTTGACTTGATCCTAAAATTAGCCTATCGACTTCGGACTATAACCAAAGAGAAATGTTCCGATTCAGAAAGTAAATACTTAACTAGATATCACAATTCCTTTCACATGATGAAACTAGATACGCCAAAGAACTATAAATACGCGTTCTTGAACGGCAGGATAATATGATGTCTATTTTTTTCAAATCATGAAATTCTATCGTTCCAATGAAATAACTCGTTTGGACAACTTTTTTTGAAAATCCCAAATAATAACAACCTTCATGGCTATCAAAAGCTCAAAACCTTTTAAAGCGGCCGGAATAGGACGGATTATTTCCTGCCTTACTACCAACATGGTCTTGAGCTTTTTTCGAAAAGGCTGTTTCTAATAAAGATTGGGAGACGTCCAACAGAGGAACCAAAGTCTTACCGCCCCATCACACGGTGGCCCCATGACCAAAAAACGGAACTAATTTTTTTTTCGCTTGATCGCCTCTTTGGCTGTCAAAAATTATGAAAAAAATATTAAATACAATTGTCACAAAGGGGTAGTTTTTAGGAGGGGGTGGCTGAAAACAATCAGTGTTGGAGCCTTTTCTCGCGGAATTGCTCTTAAAGCTGACGAGAATCAAGGGAAAAATTTAAAAAAAACTTGTCATAAAGGAGTGGTTTGACAAAAAAAACAAGAAAAAAAAACAGATTTTAACCTTTTTTTCGCGGAATTGCTTTTAAGACTGACGAGAATCATGGAAGAATATTGAAAAAATCTTGTCACAAAGGGGTGGTTTTTAGAGGGGATGGTTCGAAAAAAAAATCCGATTGTCGCCTTTTTTTTGCGGAATTGCTTCTAAGGCTGACGAAAATCATGGAAAAATATTTTTGAAAAACGTATTACAAAGGGGTGGTATTTAGAAGGGGTGGTAAACAATAAAATTCAAGATTTAAGCCTTCTTTTTGCTGAATTGTTCTCAAAGCTCATTAGAATCATATTAAAATTTGTTGCGAAGGGGTTGCTTTTAAAAGGGGTAACTTAGACATTCACATTCTAGTAGAAATGTGCTTTTTTTACAAAATAACGAGGTGCCATTTCATTATAGGTCAAAATATGTTTGAGGCGTTTTATGATACACTCTCGCAGATGCTCACAATTAATTAAATATTTAAAAAAAGTGCAAGTATGAGCAAGAAAATTTTTGATATCATTTTAACCCAATGTCTGTTTTCAACTGTTTTGCCCCGTGTGCGGCGCTTATGATTACACTATTGTGCTCGTGACCTGTTCAGAGATTTTTATTTAACCTCATTCCGGCGTAGAGTGAAGGGAATAAATACACTGAAATTGGTTCAGAATCTATCTTGTGATTCTAATTGATTTGACACAGAAAATCAACATATATGTATTGATTGTACGTGTGGATAAATTCTCACGTTAATGTGTTTGATTTTGTCATCAAACACAGGTGCTTGTTTGTACGTTGTAGAAATAGCGAACGCGTTTCGAATTGTGTACTGTTTTCGTTTTCATGAAATAATCTCGTCGATCAAATTTCCTAGTAAATGGTGAATTGATTGCAGAAATAATGATAATATCTATTGCGATTCCTTTCCACATTAATTTTTTCACGATATAGAAAAAGGAGAAATTACTCGTATTATAAAACATTTGAAGTCTAGGTAGTGGTAATAATTACCGTTTTGGGGCGATAGTAAATTATGGGTAAAAAAGTCGACCTTTTTGAATTGGAAGTGAAGACATTTGCAATAATTCGAGATCTACTGCATTCATCCCGAAATATATTTCAGCTTATTGATCAAGATTTGTGTAAATTTTTCCGTAAATCATTTTTGCCCACGGATCTTCAGTACTGCTTCCAATGAACCCTTTTCCAGTAAGAGAAGGGAGGAAAAGGCACTTTACCCCCATGTTATAGGTACATATGATTTTTCCGCCTCCCTCAAATAACAAGTCATTTTTAAATAATTTATTTATGAAACTTACAAACAAAATTTATTAAAGAACTAAAACTAAGAAGTAGGTACAGTATAACTTATAGGCACGTTATTTTCATTCTTGCATCCTACATATTTTTAATTTGTGGTAGAGTAATTATTTATACTAATGTTAAACGTGCAGTTTTGAGCAGTGGTTATTTGAATACCACTAGAAGTGGGAGCTGGAGCCAACGCAGTTTTCGTGATATTTTCATTAACATTATTGTACAGCTGGTATCCCCCGGAAGTACTCGTACTTGGTTGATTACAATCAATTTCATGAACTTCAGTTACTCCCATAATTTGTTCGGAAATTTTTGCTTTTTTGCTCCACATACCCTTCAGCGATATTCGTAGACTTCCAACCTCCGTGTTGCTTTAAAGCAAGAATGTCTCCTCCAGAATTTGCAAGTAAACTTGCCGAGGTTCTTCTGAAACTATGCCCGGTATAATTTATGGCATTAGGCAGTTTTAAAAATTCTGCAATTTTTTTAGGAATTAATTTTTTCCAACCCTTTGGTTGATACATTTTCCTGCTCTATAGCAGACAAATAAACGTGTCTGATCTGTTTTAGGGCGTAGCATATATATTTTCTATAAATGTCAATATAATTAGGGCCATTCCCCGGTGAAGCATAGATTACAAACGTTCTCTGTATATTTGTTTTAGAATTTGGTATATTTACTATTAAAATTGAACCTTTATCTTCAATATCTGTATAAGTTATTTTATTGATGACGTACCATGACGTCACTTTTACTTTTCCTCCTAGGAAAATTTTCCTCTAGGGAGAAAATCATAATCACACAACTTTTACATTTAACTTTTTTTTCTATTGGCAATAATAACGATGATAAGGGGTGGGTACTTTATACCGGTACATGGTACACCACTGCCTTAGAGGTAATGCTGTACATTCCACCAACAGTGCCTTCAGACTGCACCAGACATCAAACTCGAAAGCTGGAAATCTGAAGATTCTGGAAGATATTCCCATAAAATTCAGGTATAAACCATCAGGCATTATAGCGAACAAAAGGCACACTCACTCTTCACTAAACTGGGTTTACAAAACTACCACACGTGTTTCGCTATACAATAGCTTCTTCAGGTGGATATATTACTTGTATTACTTCCATATCGAAGTACTGAGAGGCTGAAGGGCCTCCATCTGTCTGAAATCCAATAGTATTAAGTTTTGAATAGTTTTAAAGCAAAACCGAAATAAGTTTATACTTGCCTCGTGCCGTAAAATCCAGAGAACCGTTAATCAGATATTCAACGCATTCAAAAAACTGCTGATCTTCATACTATTGTTCATTCCATACAAATTCAAAACACCTTGGGCAACACATCTACCTTGAATAAAATTTGAATTCCTCACAATTCGTCGGGAGTAAACTTCTCGGGAATTGCGAAAATAACAAAAGAACTCATAAATAAAACAGTATTTTGTCAATATATTATGCAAATAGCTTTTTCGGGACAAAACAGTTCTCCGAGACTTCTATACAACGTTATTGTGTGTTATTTTTCTTATCTTGCATGCATTCACGTATCACAGTCGGGTTTCCTGGTTATTTCTGCGAAACGTTTCGAGATATATTTTTTCGTTTTGTGGGTTTTGCTTGCATATGTAAACACTGACAAAGAGGTTTTTTACAAGGAATGTAGGAATTTGAAATCAATTTGAAGAATTATACTGTAATTTTTCATATACAGGAAGGTATAAAGCAAAGATCACACTGTCTACATTTATAATTAATATATAAAATATTAAGTTGTTGGCATTTTTGTTTCCTGAGGTTGAAAAGCACAAGAACGGATTTTTTTTAGCGCATTCGAATGAAAGCTTGTTTTTAGGGAAAACTCATTCACTTTCATAGTCTGATCGGCCCATAGATGAGTGTGAGTGAAAATCGGGCTCTCACTGTTTGCACAATGCTAGTTATTCGTAGAGCTCTTCTGATTCTTCGTTACTTCTCTTTCTGAATTCATTCCACTTTAATTCCTCCGTAAATCTTTCTGACTTTTTTCATTCCGAAATTATGGGAAAGTTTCCATAATTTCGGATCGATAGTTTGTAATTTCATAACATTGTGTTACATCTGCCCTGTGTAGTTCTACTATATTGATGTTCAGGGCAGTGTATTTTTAATAAAAATACATTTCACCCACGTAGTCCAGTTCGGCCTGCGCGCGAAGGCAGGTCTTTAAGATCTTACTATGACTTCTCTGAGGTAAGAGAAATGAAAGGCAACTTCAAAAAAATATATAAGGGAAAGAAGAGAATTAAACATAACAAAACAAATTCTTGATTGAAGAAGAAAGTGCCAAAATATTTTAGTAAAAAGCCATATTAAAAAAATCATTATCGAGATATCAGTTCCTGGAGCTCAGCATAATGTAAAGTATATCTCTAAAACAAATGTGTAAACATTTATCAGAATGAAGTGGAAAGAGACAAGTACCCTGTATCGATTATTCTCATTTGCAAAAAGCGTACTTAGGTAAAAATTAAAATTGAAAAGAAATCCTCCCCAGAGATTATAAGTGGTTAGTTACATTAACATACAGCTTCAAATCGCTTACCCTGTGTGCTGATCTGCTATTCCCCAACCAGTGGCAGACAATCCAGAAAATTCATCAAATTCCTGAATTCACGAATCGTTTTCCAATGCACGATCTCCGTCACTAATTTCCGTTCCGTAGCGGGTTCTACGCTAAACACACGTGTGTACTAATTAACACCGAAACGATACTCAACCCTTAATCCAGGGCGTCGCGACGCAACCTCGTCTTTAAATCTCGACGCGTTTTCGCCATCTCCGTATTGCCCACTTAACCGTCCGATCTCGCGAACCCTGACCGACTCCTCTGCCCGCCTCCAAAAAATAAAATTTACTGCCTTTGTTTTTTAAAACGTTCAATTAGGCCCACCTTTTAATCCCAATTTTTCTCTTACAGCCCCACCTTCAATGCAATGGCGTTTGTATTTTTTTATTTTATCATCCCTTCAACGGCGATCTGTATAAATCCCACGCAAAAATTGATTATCTTAAAGTTTCCTCCTCAGCGTTTCTCAGTCGGACGAGAAAAATGATATTTTTCTGCCTTGAGTGGTCCTATTTATCGTTATGAATAACCCATTGATCGTGTTTATCAATTCCCATTCTAAACAATTCTTCAACGATACTGTATCTGCAGGTGTCTGGGCAAAAGTATCTTATATCATTGACCGAGATAATTATTGGAATATATTTCCAATCGTATACTCGAAAATATTTGCTGAACGAAATATATATTGAACTGAGATCGTTTGTACAGGGTACCACAACTGGGTTAGATGAAGTAAACTAAAAACACTTCACTACAATTTTCACAAATAATTGGTTTACAAAACCGACGACACGTGTTTCGCTATACTATATTACAATTACTGGGGTTTGATATAAATAATAGGAGCAGGTAGTCTGTTGGATATTAGGTAATTAATTCATTAGTGGACGAAAAATTATTCAATTTCTAGTAAATAGATTCAAAAGGGGAGAATTATTCAAATTAATCTGGTCGTTTAATGAGTATTGTGAATTCTTGTCTTTGTCCTTTAGCAAAGCAATGCTTTTCAGTCAGGAGATGGTTAGCGAAAGTTGAATTAGATTTGCCCTTAATAAAACTGTTTCTATGCTCAGATATGCGTTGTTTGAAAGTTCAACCTGTTTGTCCTATGTAAAAACGTGGACAAGTACCACAAATTAGTTTATATACTCTAGATAGATTTATTTCTCGTATAAAGGTTGTATCTGGAACTGGTAATCGTAGTTATCTTCATTTATTTTTCATCTGGACATTGTACATCGTATAGGAAGAGTACAAGTGAATGATGGAAGGTATTCAAATTGTGGTAGAATTCCATCTCTTTCTAATTTTGTTGGACTTGTCCAGCCTCCTCCTTGTAAATTTCCATTCTGTACCCGTAGCCTCACATCAGGCGAGAAGTGTAACAAATTCTCAGCGGCGAACATTTCCCGAAAATTGGAAAACGCGCTAGAAGCTATCTGCGTACGAATTGTACAAATATATCATTCCTGATTGTTCGCAAGGTGTGAAAAGTGAGTTTGGAGTTGGAACGGTTCTGCCGAACTTTCGGAAATGGAATGTAAAATACAAAGTTGAATTCTTCGAGTTGGAAATCAATGAAAAGGGGGAAGGATTGTCCCGTCAATTTACATTAGGTAGGGTTGATTCCAGAATTTCCGGAGGAATGAATCGGGAGTGGTGGTTGGTGACCAGATATCGATATTTCCGGGAAAAACAATTTTCAATATATAAATCAAGGAAATGATTCTTACGTTTCGATTACATTTCAGTCCTCCATTCGGTTTCAATAGAATTTTTCTTGCGAAACTACAATTGGAGAAAGTCGAGTGGAAAGGTGAATTATAATTTTATTTAATTCGTGAAGTACATACTTGTCAAAATTAAATTTGGGATGTAAAATATCGATTTCACAAATTTTTATTTTTCAGCAACGTTCCTGTTTGATGATGAAAATTATGTACTTGCAACAAATACAATGGATAACGTTTTGATATCCTTACTTCCTTAGAGCATAGAATACTTATTTTGAAATTTCGTCGATTGCTATAAAGTCAGTGGATAGGGTATACTTCAAAGTTAGTCCCATTTGAATATTAAAAATGAAATCCACCCCTTAGGGTAGCAAAATGAAGGATATTGATCACTCACCCTCTGAATTCTGGTCCGTTGACCGATTCTATCAGGCATAACTTTGTACTGGGTTTCAACCGGACAAATTTTTTTTATATTCTTTATTGAAATACAAATTAAAAAGGTCCTATGACTTTTCACGATAAAAGTTAATATTTTTAGAGATATTAATTTTTAAAGGTTCGAAAAATCTCAAATTTGGGTATTTTTGACCCATGAAATATATATATAATATATATAAAAAAAATATAAATAATATTTTTTTTAATTCTTTATACAATAGTTAATGATATTCTTAATAGATATTTAAAAAAAAATCATTTTTTATACCTGTTTTTTTATTGTTAATTTCGCGCGCTCACAAGTATGCGTCGTACCCGGTTTGTGAAATTTTACCTGCTTTACACGCATTCACGGGTTGTGATACGACTAGTAAAATTGGTACAAAAAAAAGCTTTAGAAATGATAAAAGTAAAAGAAAATCGTGATGCTTTAGTCCCTCTTGGCAATGGCTTGGATTTAAGTGCTAAGGAGTTGAAAGGCTTAGAAAGATTGTATTTAAATATTTTGGGTAAAAAAGGTAACACGGCGGATGTAGCTAGACAAAGTATTTTTTCTCGTTGCTTTGGCACTAATATTAATTTATCGAAAATTCCGTGCACATCAGATGACTTGCATTTGCATGCACTTAGAGCTTCTGCTCAAACATACATTTGGAAAAATGCATTGAATCCCCAATATGAAACATTAGATTTTACGAATTTCGGATACAAACTAGAGAATGGTACTTTGCTACCTTTATTTATAAACAAAAGCCCATTTCCAACTGATCTTAAAAAATTGTGTAATTGTAAGAAATCCTGTGCAACCAAAGCTTGTTACTGTAAAAAAAATAATATTAGTTGCATACTTCTATGTGGTTGTGATCCAGAAGACTGTAAAAATATAATATATAAAAATGATATTGATAATAAATACTTATTTTTAAATTTTGTTTCATTATTTCATACTTCTACATCTATAACTTTCGTTTGAAGAAGCTATTCAATGTAATTACTTTCTGTTTTAATAAAAAAAAGTAATATAAACTGATAAAAAAGTAATTTTAATTACATGTTCCGATTTATGCTTAAATAACTTTTGTAAAATTGATTCCAGAAAACAAAATTGTTAAAAACAAATTGTAGAAAATTTCATTATTAATAACATTGCTCTCTTTAACAATCTTGATAACGTTAATAGTTTTCAAGATAAATGATAAATAATAATTCAGGACACAGAAAGGCCGATGCAGCGCATGAGTCAGAGAGAGACGGCGATACTTAAAGGTAAGCGACTCATACTTGTGAGCGCGCGAAATTAACAATAAAAAACAGGTATAAACAATGAAATTTTTTTAAATATCAATTGAGAATATTATTAACTATTGTATAAAGAATTAAAAAAAATATTATTTATATATTTTTTTTTTATATATTTTTCATGAGTCAAAAGTACCCAAATTTGAGATTTTTCGAACCTTTAAATAATAACTTTATCGTGAAAATTCGTGGGAACTTTTTAATTTGTATTTCTATAAAGAATATAAAAAAAAATTGTCCGGTTGAAAAATAACAATTTCTTGCAATTGTTTAAACAATTTCGGTTTAAACAATATGGCACAGGGTTGCCCCATGGCAACATGCCTTTATATCATCAGTAGGGCAATTTGAAGAGGATCGCATAAAAAAATTGAGGTGGAATAGTTTTCGGTACTCATGCGCCGATTCCTCCTAGTCTAATACCTCATAGTTGATCATATTCAGATTTCGAATGGAATTATACACCCTTACGGGTGGAAAAATAGGGGATAATTGATTTTTCACTTGTGAACATTGGCACACATATGTAGTTGACAATGACAGATCGCTACTGTCATTATTTTTGTTCTCCTTCATCCGTCACAATCATTATATTCTATGAGAGGATGGAATGATATACAAAGTAATGAAATAAACTAACCAGAACAAAAAAAACAATTTATATTACAACAAATAGTGAAAGTAGATAATCATATTATTTAACTGGTAATAGTTGAAGTAAGGTGGGTAAGTAAGTATTTTGGAAATAATCAGAAAACAAGTAGGCAGTAATTAGTAGATTTCAGCCACAAAAAATTGAAAAATAAAAACATTTTAACAAAAAATTAAACCGACGAAATACGGAACTGAAAAGTAAAAAATAAAATAAACCTTCTAGTCTCAATAACTAAGCTCCTAAACTAATGTAAGTAACTAATTTTGAGTCGGCGCCAAACGAACAATCAACGAATATCATTAAATTACTTCAAAAAAATTATCAGAATGTCACCGCGCAACTCGATGCCATCATTTTACGCATTACCTAATTCATTTGCTTGTTTGTTTGGCGCCGACTCAAAATTAGAGCGAGTAATAGCTATTTCTCGCGAGCAGAATACTATACTTTTTCTGTGACTTATATCAGGACTATTTGAAAATAAGATTCATTTGTGAAGAAAATCCTGAAAGAGTGTAATTCATTCAATTGCAATTGCAGTGCAACCTAAAAAAAATATACATAAAAAATATTTCCAATTTTCGTTATTTTATTCAATTTTGAACAGTTTGTTAATTGTTAAATCAGTGGTTGGAAAAGAAAAAAACCTCACCGGCGACGGCGTGATTCGAACTCACGATCACTGGATTGAAAGTGCTTGCAAATTAAAGTGATATGAAGCTATTCGAGTTCCTAACTAGGTTCTCTCATTTGGTTAAGTGAACTTTTGAAAGAATATCAATTTCTTACCTTTGTCGCAACATATATTTCGTCAGGTGCTTTGTTTATTAATAAATTTATTTCTTCTGGGGTGAATGTTTAAGCCTTTCTCGGTATATAACCATCGGATTTGCGTTCCCGAAACGCACGTAATTTTGAATAACGTGCTATGTTGACGTCGTGGTTGATTAGAATGGTACTTCTTAACATTGAATATTGTGTCCAAAGCGAGGACGATTTATATTTTTCAGCTAATTGGGAAAAATATGCTAGAAGTACATTTTCCGAAAACGAATTCACATTATTTTTCTTTCGCCAATCAATGAAAATTGCATATATCGTCTTATATTTTTTTCTGGATTTATTTGGTAATAGATTTGAAGATGTTATTTTCGCCGCACTACAAATTTCCGGTGGGGTACACTCGTTGTCACTTTCCGAATCCATCTTTTTCTTCTTGTTTTTCGTCAGAAACTATAATATTTTACAAAACCAACTGTAAATTCAATGATTATGACGTTTGAGAACAAGTTTGAAGTTGTTGAATTCTCGAGGCATACTTGCGAATAGAAACAATTCAAACACAACTGCACAGTAATGAATATGCTCATCTGTGATTGGCTACAAAGTGTTGAGTAATGAATCTGGTTCAACTGTGATTGGTTCGAACCTGTTGAGTAATGGATCATTACCTACTCAGGGACGAAACTAGAGTTTATTACTTATCAAGAAATGGTCATATAAATGACGCTTTTTTCAATAGTCATAGAAAAAAGTATATTTTTATTGGACATCTTCATGATTCGAAAATTAAACTAGTACTGCAAAATCGTAATGTGTATGTTCCTTTCCGATTTCCAACAAAATTGTACTACAATCGCATACGATTCAATCGTTCTGCGGAATTTTATCGTGAGTGGGGCCCTCAAAGGAGGTAGTTTTATGTCAGACTAGACAGTGATAGAGAATAAAATGGAATGTACAACAAATATAAATGTAAAATATATCCAACAATTATGCTTGTGAAACTCGTAGGAGTTCGCGTGGAAATTTTCACCAACTAGCTCCAATTCCACTCATTCTTTAAAGAAAAGGCATGTTATCATTATCTAGTTTCTGTATTAAATTGCGCCCATTTCGCTTCACATCATATTCGAATCGTGAACATTTCCATATTCACTCTGTAGCATTTGAACTTGAAGAAACAATAGAATCATTTTCTCTGCTTCGAGTCATCCCATGTGGCTGCGTCAACATTCATTGCGGACTGAATTGCATAATGAAAACGACAATGAGGCTTAATTACCGAGGCGGCTCCAATAACGATAATTTTTCAACAGTATAACTAACGCACAGTGTATTTATAGTAGCTCTTTATTACGTATATTCCGACGTGAATTGTCTGTTTACTTCTGTATCAATTTCCTTATCTAAACTCGATACGCAACATAAAATTTATGAACTATAAATCAAAACCAGCGCTAACTTCTTATTAGCCAAGAACTCATAAAAATACTTTTCAAGTTCTGATGGCGGTTTTCAATTTGATTTATTGAAGTAGCATATTTTTCGAGTGGTTTGCATGGATATTGATATATGTTTATTCCTCCTGAATTAGGTGCCCTTATAGGTGGGGAAGATGAGGACCAGTTGGTTTATCAAACAAAAAAAATAATTCTAGCAGTCGACGAATGTACTAGCACCCCCTTCAACCCTTCGTTTTACTGTTGAAATTATTATAAATGATCATTTGAGTAATTTTCAATCTTCAATAGCAGATGAAATTAGTAAATAACCTGCCACGTCACCTAAAACAACAGTGGACCAGTATTCAGCATTTTCAAAATTGATCTTCACGGCTACCAATGTTATAGAAATATTATATATATAATAATTGATATAAAAATCCTGATTTTTGCTGGCATAGACTCTTCTACAAAAATGATTGAAAGTATAGGATTTTATATTGCAGAGCCTCTCGTCATCATTTCTTCGATTTAACTACGAAAAATCTTCAGAATATGAATATTGGAACGGTCATACCAGTCTCAAAAAAAATGTTATGTATAAAATAATGGAAAGATTACAGAATCATAATATATTTTGAGAAATATCGAGTCTTCTACAGTATATTTACAAATCAGGAAAAACACTAAAGGTTTTGACTGTTTGGAACTGGAGTTTCCGGGAAAAAAAACTGATATATAGGTATTTGAGGATGAATACCTAGAAAATAGTAACATTTTTATCGGATTGGATGGCACAAAATCAAGAACATATGATGTGAATCTTGAGTTCCATAGGAATCAATACCAGGGCCATTTTTATCCTTAATTTTTATCAACGACATTCCAATGTTTATGCTCGCTACTGCATGCAGATTATATATCACTGTTAACATATGGTAATAATCCCCGTGAGCTACAAGGAAGTTTCAATTATTTAGCGGAAAAAAAGGAATAGGGACAAGCCCCTTCTGCTCAATTTCTTTTATACATGCCAATGAAAATGTTAGCAACACACCAATGCAAGCTAGTTTGCTTCTTCCAATGAAAAATATGTACAATAAATAACAATTCTTGAATGTATGTGGGGTGCGTGGCAATTAAAATACTGAACTTATTTTGATACCTTAGTCAATTTTTCGCTAAAATACAATCAAACCGCGCCTATAAATTTGAGGAATTCGACGCTTCGAACATATTGAAATCATAATTTGTAACTGAAGAGACCACAACGCGTTCTCAATATGCATACTTCTCAGGTGTAGTCAGTTGGGTAGGGTATAGGATTTTGTAACATGACTCCGTGGTCTCAATCTGTCTACTCCCCGAGGTTTCGACACTAGTTCTCTGAGGAAACTGTGGGTGGGGCTATATGTTTCCCAAGTATTGAGTACTCTGCTTCCATCACCAGGTTCACTGAGGTAATTTGGATGCATTTCGATCTCAAATGCTTCACGAAATTACTCTTGCTTGATATATTTTTATAGTAACAATGATATTGGTGTGCTCAAAATTATTTCTGTGTCATCACGCTGTTTGGAAAGTGCCGAAAAAGGATCTAGTGTCAGACAGCAAGTTGACGTTCGTAAATTCGTCTTGTCACTCGCATGTTAGTTTGCACTATGTATGTCCTAGGACATTCGGAGCATGATATTTTTTCCGTTTATTTCTTGGGACTCATTGGCTAAGCTATTTTTCAGGATATTTCCGTGAATATTATCTTTATATACCGTTTCTCTAAAACACCTTTGATATAAAGAGGAAAAGCCTTGGGCGATTGAGTATCCGTTGGATTTTGGAATAATAGATCTGCAGATTTGTTCGTTTTTGAAACTGTTTTGAGCTTGTTAACTCTTGCGATCGGTGAGTTGAATAGATCTATGGATGATGGAGTTTAGGATGAAAATGGTTTGAACTGGATGATGATGAGAGCTAGGTGCATATATCGGTTGGTGTGGGTAGGTTTCCTGTTTACTGTGTCGTTGATTTTTGTGACGGGCACATCTAGGAAGGAAAGTGAGTTGTTAGTTTCGATTTCAGTTGTGAATTGTGGTGGATGTTGTTGAGGGCCATATAACGAATACATCGTCAACGTAATTGTACACAAATGTATGCTATTTAGATAGACTCATATACATACAATTCCGATAACATAACTCTAGAACTAGACATCGTACAGATTCATACACATATAATACTGTTAAATGAAAAGAAAAACCCCAATACAGTGATATGAAGTTTTTCAAAACTCTTCCAGGAAAAATAATCAATTAAATTAATATTCCATTTTATACAACATAAAAACCATATTTGACATATTTTCACCACACTTTATCGAAAATAGATGCATCTTTTGAATTTCAAAAGAACTTCATGTATATTTTGATATTGTGGGAATCTTCAGGAAATTCCGATTCGTTGATAAACATTTTTATACTTTGTGTGTACGCATGCGGTTGTTTTCGTTGGATACAACTGAGATTGTGAAGTAATTAATTTATTTATATGTTATCTATATAATAAATGTGAATCTCGATTTTTTGTAAGCGCTAAACGTGAGAATGGCTGGACCGATTTGGTTATTTTTTTTTAAATAGTCGTAATAGCCCGAGGATGGTTGATACGGAAAAAATAGGAAGGTTGACCAGAAATTGGAAAGCTCGGGTATATAAGAAATTTGGCGAAGAAAGAGACTATCGAGTAATTTATTACCAAAGAGGAAATAGCTCAGCAGTTACACTGTCGCCTACCAAACAGAAGGTCGCATGAACGAATTCCAGTCAGGGAAACATTTTTTTATTTTATGAAAACAACGGCTGGACCTATTTGGCTAATTGTTTTTTTGAATGTTCGTAATACTCCGAATAAGGTTTTCAGGGATAGAAAGGATTGTTAGAAAAGTTATTGGAAATTTCTTTGTACCGGAAAAGTTTTCAGGAATATATAATATATAATAAAAATTCATGTCTGTTTGTGTTGGTAAGCTCATAAATTGAGAACGGCTGGACCAATTTGGCTATTTTTTGGGAAAACGGGATAACGAAAAAAAGGATTAACGGGATCACGGGAAAACGGTATAACTGGAAAATGGAATAACGGGATAACTGGAAAATGGGATAACGGAAAAACGAGATAAGCGGCGAGGAAGCGGGCAGAGTCAAAGGCATAACCTAGATGGAACAACACAAAAAAAACATAGGAAACAAGAAATTCTACGCGGACGAGAGTTTTCAGAAAAAAAAATTGGGGAATATAGAAATTTGGACAGCCCGTACAGCATAAGAACCACTTTGACATATTTTTTATCCCTATACTGCCGTCATAAGCACAAAGGGCCTATCTCACATCAAGGACAATTTCCACAAAACAACATTTCGTATATTTCATTGCCGCAACTAGTAATTATTCGAATTGAGGTGCAAAAAAAAACATATATAACCTAATTTTTCGTATATTTTTCGAAAATATTTCAAAATAATGATATTTTGGATTTATTTATTTCAAATCGCAGATAAGCCCTTTCGCCTTAGTTATATGTCAATCTAAAAGCTCAACAAATAAATACCTATGTTCACAATGATAAGAATCAATAATAGACTTTGTTAGTATGAAACATTTGTTTTTTAAAAAACATCATGAAACATCATCAAACATCGGAAAACATTTAAAGAAAAAAATGAAACAGAATAAGATTGGAAAACTTCTTTCAATCATCTTGAACAGGAAAGTTTTCCCAAAAAGACATTCGGTTTTTTGGTATTATTTTTGATATGTTTGCTATGAGGCTAGTTTTTTTTCCAGTGTTGGTACCATTCACTTTGTTTTGGGGTTTTGGCATAGAGAACATTTTATTACAGAAGACTTCAAGAAATTGAGAGAAATTGCTGGTAAATTGAAATCAGTCATATATTCCAAATTCTTATTTCCTCTGGATACCGTTATCTGAACGATATCTTTCACATATGGCCGTGGAACAGTTTAGTTAATTATTTATATAGAAGTCTTGCCATTAAAAAAATTTTTCCAGAGTCATTTCCAGCACAACTTTCCCGTGTCTTTTTAGACTCATTTCTACTTGGTGATGAAATGAGTCTGCAGACATGTATGTGTGCCCATGTTCGAAATAATTCATTTCGATACGTTCTGTCGCAACTGCTTCACAATTAACAATGAAAACTAAAAATGAAAAAAATGCCCAATTTTTATTTTGTGCTTTACAATTATCCAACCACAGAATAATATGTTTCTCGTCTCTATGGTGGAGAAAAAAACAATATAATGGTGCTTATCACATTTTCTTTCTTTCGTCCGGCAATGACATCATGCCAAATAGCAGCCAAGGGGTTGATTCCACCCTTCTGCTTCGTACCTACTGGAACGAAACTTCCATTGTATGCGATAATCCTTTGTGAAAATATCACATTTTTTAACATGTCACATCTGGGCAGCATAATTACTTTTTCTAGATCAACTGAAAATACTATTTCTCCCTCAACTGGTTCCCTTCCAGCATATTATTTGTATCTTGTTCTATCTAGATTTATCAGCTTTCTTTATGTGTTCATCCCATTGTTGACAGATCGCACAGTCTGGTGCTAAATTGTCCTTTTTATGGTCCTCATTATGCAGAAGGAAATATTCGCAGTCTTCACATTCCTCGTGTCCCAACTTGACGACAGAAATATTTTCCTGTTTCAATATTTTCCGATAGAGATCGTAAGACCCAATGAAAAATGGAAATTGCTGTTTGAAACTGACGAATATTTTTCTTACTGATAAATCGCAAAAAACTCGTTGTAACAGCATCTTTTTCTAATTGAATCAGTGGATGTAGCGATTTTGGAACAATATGTTCACCAGTAACGAGTTGCTCTGGGAGATCAGTATTATTTCTCTGTTCAGATAAAACAGCGAAATGAGGTATGCTGGATATCAGAACTGTTTCAAGATTTGTAATAATTTGTGGCTCCGATGAGCTGCTAATATTATTATAATCATTCAGTTCAACTGCATTGCATTCAGGAAAGTCAGTTTGCCTCAGCTCCTGAGGCGTCAGATTTTGAAGTAGGTTCTTTAAGTTCGTTGCGTGCCATTTCAACGATGATTTTTCCCCTTGAGGAATTCAAGTAGCCAAATTTTGCAGCAGGATTTTTGGAATCGCCCCGTGCCATTGCGGCAATAGTTTTTCCTCTTGATGAATTCATGTTTATCCACCTATAATATGAAAAATAAAGATATGATAGAAAAGTTGACCCATTGGTGAAATTTATGTTCGACATTCATTGAGCCTATTATTATACTTTTAGAGAACAAAAAATGGCCAGTGATGTTGGAACTTTCGAAAAGATTTTTTAATTTCCTAGATATACGGCGGAGATGCTTATTTTTATGAAAAAAGCATACATTTCATATTTTTCGGTTCAATCGAAAGCAACCCCAACTGTCGATCAAAAAGGACACCCATTTTTTGCGCATGTAAGAACATATTTTCACGCATGAAAGAATATATATTCTACATCTTTAATCATTCTAGGGAAATCTTGAAATCAAGAAAATATTTTACTGATATACCTCGAAGTGGAAACATCATTTATGTTAGGATCGTTAAAAAGTATTCGCTCTGAATATAGAATATCCGAAGTTACATATCATATTATTTACATGTGATGATTAACTAACAGTAAAATGAATTATTCAAACTTACCTGGATCTTAAATTCAACGTATTATAACCTCTTTTCACAGCATATACTTGAGTAACTGATTAACTAGAACTACTACTGAAAATGAATCTGTTCATTCTTGTTTATGATAAATGAGATGTGTGAGTTACTAAGGACATAGGGGCGTAAATGTAGAATACTAGAATATAAAAGGCACATCTACATACTTCTCAATCAAATGAGCCTAATATGTCTTAGTTTTGAGAGATGAGCCGTTTTTTCCTAGTAAATGACACATGAAGTGCATTTAAGCCCTTATTCAAAACCCTATTTTCTGTTTCTGAAGTATGTAGATAGTTCCAAAAACCACTAGCATGTGGATGAAATACTAAGATCAATATCTCAAAATGGACGAATTTTGCACTTAGGCCCTTTGTACTTATGACGGCAGTATAGTATTTCCCATTTTACCGAAAATAGATCCATCTTTGCGAGTCAATGATAAACATTTTTTCACTCTGTGTGTGCGCATGAGGTCATTATCGGTTGTTTTTGTTGGATACAACTGAGATTGTGAAGTAATCGATTCATTTAGTGTTATAATAGTATAAAATATTTTATTCTTTCTATTTTTGGTACTGAAAGGATTTGAGAATCGAGTTAACTCTAAAAATAGGATCGAAAATCAACATACCTCAGATTTTGTTTTCAGAACTTACGTTTCGTCAAAAAAATCGGTAAAGAGCATATTAATTGCCGCAAAGAAGGGTAGTAGATAAATCCTGTATCGATAACTCTCTGGTTAGCTTTTGCGGATAAAGCTGAATGCTCTAAATTCCCTTTTGCCCCGTGCTCGAGTACAAAGAGCATTACCGAGTGTGTTCTCTGCAATTCACGTGATGAATATGTAAAACACGTTGTATTATTCCAATAAAAGTTTATCCGCAGAAGATATTTACAGTGTTGCCAACTGGCTTCTCAAAAATTACTAACGTAAAGTTCGAAACATTAAATTCTAAAAGTGGCGTTGGAATCCCCAAAAACTCTTCAAATTGATCACCCTAAGGTTTTACTCTTGAACATTATCTACGACAGTATTTTTGCTGACAATATATGAAACATTAGCATACTTAAGGTTGCATTTTTGTACGATTCAGACTTGCAGGTGAATTGCTAGTCCTTGAACGATTTGCTAAAGAACACTGGAACATCTATAAGAAAAAAAAAATATTAATCAAAATCATAAAACTTGTGATTAGTTATATTAATACTGTCAACTTGTTTTCCTCAAAGAGTCGCAATTCCTTTCACCCTTTGAGAATTTGAAATATGAGAAGGATCAGTATTTTGAAAAATACTTTCACATATTTTTTGGGGATCTTAGTCAAATAAGCTAAACGCGAACCCCAACAACGAACATATTCAATTTGAGAAAAAGAAAGACTGACGAGCTTTGTGTGCCCAAAAAATAAAATAAAAAATAGTGACAAATGGTATTTAACGAAAGAACCTCTCACGGAAGTGGCATATAGGTAAACAAAAGTTTGCCGTCCGATACTTAGACCCTTCTTCAGCACTTTCCAAACACCATGAAGAAACAGACCACAGAATAGATTTCGAGCACACCAAACTAATCGCCCACATTTCCGCTTTATCAATTTCACGCAGTATAAATACCGCACAACCACCCTCGGATCTTCAGTTCTCTTGAAGGAGTAGGCAGATTGAGACCTTAGTGTTGAGACTTGGGGAGATCGAGGCCTCAGTATAAAATAACTTTCTTTCCTTCCACTGTTGTTCTTGGTGTATATAAATGACTACATTTTGCGAGGAAGTGTCACATCCAGAAACACAAAATGTGTTCTAAAGTCCACAATTAGTTATTCATAATAATATGTATATTGAAGTGGATTACAGAAAATCATTTTTTTTATGTATGATCACGCACAACTTTTCACAGAGCGGTTCGATTCCGATGATTCTTTTTTCATTGGATAGGGTGTACTTCGAAGTTGGTCCCATTTCAATTTGAACCAACAAAATCCATCCCTAAGGGTAGCAAAATGAAGGATATTGATCGTTCACCCTCTGAATTTTGGTCCGTTAACCGATTCTATCAGGCATAACTTTGTAGTGGGTTTTCCGATTTGGATGATTTTTTTTTCATTAGAAAGGATATACCTCATAGTTGATCATATTTCAATTTGGAATGAAATGATCCGCCCCTATGGGCGGAAAAATAGGGGATGATTGATTTTTCACTTGTGAACTTGGGCACATCCGTCAAAATGATTACATTCTATGAAGGGATGGAATTATATACAAAGTGATGAAATCAACTGACCAGAACTTTCAAAATTAATTTATATTATATAACAATGAATAGTTAAAATAGAAAAGCATATTATTTGATAGTTGAAGTAAGCTAGGTAAGTAAATATTTTGGAAGTAATCAAAAATTAAGTAGGTAGTAATTAGTAGATTTCAGCAACAAAAAATTGTAAAATAAAAACTTTTTAACAAAAAATCAAACCGACGAAAAAATCAACTGAAAAACAAAAAATAAAATAAACCTTCTTAGTCTAAAAGATAATTGAGCTCCTAAACTAATGTGAGTAACTGATTTTAAGTCGGCGCCAAACAAACTAGCAATTGAATTAGGTAAAGCGTAAAATGATGGCAGCGAGATGTACGGCTGCGTTTTGATTACTTCTTTCAAAGTAATATAATAATCTTCGATAATTGTTTGTTTGGCGCCGACTCAAAATCAGTTACTCACATTAGTTTAGGAGCTCAATTATCATTTAGACTAAGGTTTATTTTAATTTTTGCTTTTCAGTTGATTTTTTAGTCAGTTTAATTTATTGTTGAAAAGTTTTTATTAAGAAAAATCATTTTTGATTGTGTTCCTACAGTCATCCCTATAGTTTAGGACAGATATAATTATCAGTGCCTCGCTCTGGGTACAGAAGATGTGGAGTGACCCCATGTGAGAATTGCATGTGGGTACATATAGAAAGCTTAGATATTTTCTTGCATAAGTTTCCACTATGGTGTTGCCACGATAGTTCATTATCTAGATGAAGGCCAGATATTTGGTGTAGGTGCCCCAATTTCTACCGGAGTATTTAGACTGAACGGGATACTTTGTGTTTTACATGATTTAATTTCAAGTTGATTTGCCTTAAACCATTTTTCTATCATTTCCTGTTGTTCTTCAAGCGATTCTATTAATAAATGCATACTTTTTCCGGATCGAATAACAGTACTATCATCGTCATATAATATAGTATGAAATCAGAAGAGGGTGAAGCACATAGTAAATCATAAAAATGAGAAAATATATGGGCCCCATGACAGATCCTCCAGTATCCTTATTTTTTAGGCTCGATAACTTGTCATTGATTGTTACATATTGAGCTCTATTGGATAGGTAGGAGTCGATTAAAATGATACTGTTTTCACTGAAATTATGAAATTTCAGTTTGTGTAAAAGTATTTTATGTGACACGCAGTCAAAAGCTTTTGAGAGGTCTAAAAACTCGACGAGAGTGAGCTCATTTTTTGCCAATCCGTCGTTTGTAATTTATAAGTTCGTCGATTGAATGTTTGGCTCGGAATCTATTTATAAATTTTGTCATTGATGTTATTTATCTCATAACGATTTTTTTATTCAGTGCTCTCTCAGAAGATGAAATTTGTGTGATTAAATATTATTCAAATGCAATGGAATTTCAGCAAGTGCTTTGGGGGCTTGTTAAGTTGATATCATCAACTCTCATTACTTCGGATATTCATTTCATTTTTCAATATTTTGTATTCGATAAAGAACCGTCCTTCATTTATTAAGGTTGGTAAAGTTTTAGGAAAACACCCATTCTCAGGTTTGCGTTGGTGGACGCCTATTCTAGGCTTTTTGGGCCATAAATGAAATCTTCTGTAGGTTCGCAGACTGCAGGTTGAAAATCCTTCGTATTATCCAAACAAAATTTCCCCCTTGCACATTTATCCGGAATTCTAGGCTTAACCCGGCACATCGGCAACCTCGCATGCTCACTACGTTATTCAAGACCCACGTTCGCATTTCCATGACGTGGGTAACGAGCGAGCGATAAATACAGCGTTGTCACGTGAAGAAATGTTGCGTCATTCGCAGCGTACGCCGAACTCGCCAATTCATTTGTGGGTCCGGAAATAAAACAGTCTACTGTCGTTGAGATAAATACTCACGACACGGTCTTGTTTATTGGAAGGATTTACTCTCTGGGAGCGTCATTAGCATTTTCGCGACAAATGATAAGAGGCGTGTATATGTGTGGGATGCGTTCATAGTTTTCCCAATATCAATTACAGAAGCATAAAGAAGTCTTGCGGCGAAATCCTGTGAGCAGCAGTGGCGGAGATAACTAATTTTATTTAGATATTTTGATATCCTAAAACGTATTTCGATCGGCACACACCAAGACCACAGACGCTACTGGTTTTTAATCTTTCAGAGCTATTAAAACACAAATATAACGCGTGATTTATGACCTCCCATCGTATAGACACACCTGCAAGCATTGATGTCCGACTTGATTGGTCCAGACGAATCAGTTGTAGAACAGACAGCAGTCACTCAAGTCCACGTTGACCAGCGGGCTCTTTGTGCCGACGGAGACTGTGAAGTGAGTTTTCATTTGCTCCCTATAGAAACAGCTTCTGCAATTGATATTGGATGGACTATACTCATGTTGGTGTCTGGCTTCTAAGGCTATCCACCATTTTCTGAAGATAGGAATATAGCCCTATTCTGAAATATTACCTCCCAACTCGTAGGAATTCGTATAGAACTTCAGTTTCTCCATTAGTTGAAAGTGCCGAGAGTTAAATGTCTTCACAAAACCGTTTGGCCATATTCCTATACTCTTTTAACAGCGCCCTGATAGGCATTATGAAACCAAAAGGTGTTTCTGTAGTGTTAGTCCGAAACTCGTGTTTATAAACAAAACAGAATTTCGGTTTCTGTCTCAGTTTCTGTCGAAACCGTTTTTACACGCTTTACATTAGCTTCACTTGTATGTTTGTTTGTTTGTAACCGACTCCTTTGGGCGCGATTTTGACCCACTTCCAGACGTCCGAATGATTTGAAATTTGGCAGGTGTACATAATTCCGGTGACAATGCATTAAGAAATTTTTGTCTGAAGAAAAAACAAAATGGCGGCTGCAATATGGCGTACGAGTTTTGTGATTATGGTCTGATTCTATTCAAAATTGGTATGTGGGGGTTTTTGGGGTCAAATATTATGATTCATTTGTAAAAATTGAAAAATTCAAGATGGCGGCTTTAAAATGGCCGCCGAGTTTTGTGATTATGGTCTGATTCTATTCAAAATTGGTGTGCGGGGGTTTTTAAGGTCGAATATTATGATTCTTCTGTAAAAATTGAAAAATTCAGGATGGTGGCTTCAAAATGGCGGCCGAGTTTTGTGATTAAGGTCTGATTCTATTCAAAATTGGTATGTGGGGGTTTTTGGGGTCGGAGATTATGATTACCCAATTTGATAAGATTATCCCATTTTTTTATTTGCAAAAAAATTATAAAAATAATAGTTTAAAAAAAACTAAAAAAACACGCTTTTATAAATAAACCACAAAAAGTAGAAATAAATAATAGTTTAAAAAAACTGAAAAACACGCTTTTAGAGAAAACCAGACTAAAAAAATAGAAAATAAGAACAACATTTATTTTATTTAAAAAAAAGCGTGGGGTGCATGGTATTAATAATTATATAGTACATTACATACCGAGGCGATACCATGCACTTCACGCTTTTTTCAAATAGAATACATTTTTTTCTCATTTTCTATTTTTTTAGTCTGGTTTTCTATGAACGCGTGTTTTTCAGTTTTTTTAAACTATTTATTATTTATTTCCTACTTTTAGTGTGGTTTATTTATAAAAGCGTGTTTTTTTAGTTTTTTTTAACTATTATTTTATGATAATTCCCCATTGGTTGTTTCAAGTTTTGAACCAATCTTCCTGTTAACTTTAGCTAGATGCATGTGCGTTTGTATTTGAAGAAGTCCTTATTCGAAAAACGAATAGTTATGTTACTCTTAGAAACTCAACAAACGTGAGGTTGTGGTAGTGGCCACTTGACTAATAATTTTGGCTAACCCTGTATAAATTATAGGTGAATAGGCTCAATCGTAATGGATTTTAGAGTAAAATTACTCGCGAAAAGCAATTATCTTTAGAAAAGTTAAATGTCATTAGTAGAAACGAAAATTAATAAATTATAGTTTAAAACAACTGAAAAAAACGCTTATTGCTATATAAACTAAAATGTTAAAAATAATAAGAA
This sequence comes from Gonioctena quinquepunctata, assembly GCA_018342105.1. Taxonomy (NCBI): domain Eukaryota; kingdom Metazoa; phylum Arthropoda; class Insecta; order Coleoptera; family Chrysomelidae; genus Gonioctena; species Gonioctena quinquepunctata. The sequence goes on along the minus strand of JAFIRS010000152.1, from coordinate 286,799 downwards.
TAAAGTCATTGATAAAAAAATGTTCTCTTTTCTAAAACATTATTGATGGATGGTGCTTGATATCAGTTATCTTTAGTTTTTTATGGCTGGCTATTTGTAAGGGTTATTTTGGAGGTATTCATTATGAAAAGTGAGTAATAGGCTAAGAGCTGGCTGCAGAAAACCTGGCCAATCGAGTAACAGAATGAAATGTTTTTAAAATGTTAGTACTCACAGCAAACATAAGAAAAGTCATTTACTGCCTGGGCAAAATTTGTATGGCCTTTTTTCGGAAAAGTAACAATACCAATGTAATAACTGTTTGGAAATACTTTTAACATCTAGTATTGGTCACAAGGTCAGGAAACCTCTTGAGAACACCAAGATATAGACTCTCTCTATCACAGAAAAATGCATTGAATATAAACCTATATAATAAATTACCTTTGGAAAAAGAAATATGAACTTTTATAATTTTAAGAGATCAGTGAAATCTTGTCAACTGATGAACTGTTTTTACTCCGTAAAGGACTTTTTGAACTATAATTTTAACGTGGATGATCTAGGCTTTTAATGTGTTTGTCAATTCAACTTTATACCCCTTTCTGTATTGTTTACAATGACTGACTTCTGAGTTAACCTTATTTTATTTTCTTATTGGACCTCATTTTCTACCCCCGAGATTAAATGGTCAAGAGTATCGTCATTTTTTGGAATTTGTGTTGCCTGTACTATTAGAAAATCCCCACTGGCAGTAAGAGGAGCAATGTGGTTCATGCACGATGGGGCCCCACCTCACTTTATTATAGTAGCACGTCAATTTCTGGATGCAACTTATGGAGAAAACTGGATCGGTCGCGCAGGTCCACAGTCATGGCCACCCAGGTCACCGGATTTAAATCCCTCAGATTTCTTCCTTTGGGGACATTTAAAATCCCTCGTTTATGAAACTCCAGTCAATATTGAAGAAGGATTAATCCAACGGACGGGATTCATGTGATCAGATAAGACATACGTCGGAAATATTTCAACGTGCTCGGCAATCGATGTTAAGACGAGGTAATACTTGCATTGAAGTAGAAGGAGCTATTGTAAGTTTTGTCTTACTTATTGTTAAATGTTTTCTTACTGAAAAAAATTGCGTACCATTTGTTTAAGTGTGGTTTTAATAATGGGTTCTTCTTGTTTCATGTTTTTTTTCATTTCCGGCGTTACCACATAACAATAAAGTTATTTTTATTTTTCTTTCTCAAAAACAAAGCAAGATACGAAAGAATGCTAAAAATAAAAATAAAAATGTTTTAAACAATACAAAAATTGCAAAAAAATCACTGGATCACATTTTTTTTGGTCAAAAAATTGGTTAAGGTGCCTTCCGGGCCGTCACTATGGCTAAATTAGCCCCTTGCTATCCCAAATAACACTGCCCAATTTCAACAAAATCGGCTAAAGGATTATTAAGATATTTAGGAAAAAACTATTTCTTTTATAAATGTTGAAAACGAAGCATTACCGGACCTATGTTTATGTGAACTTTTCGTCTTAGAATTACTCAAAGAATCACCCCTCGAAGTTTGGCCACGTACTTACATAACACCCTGCATATCTGGCGCCTTCTACCGCTCGGCCAGCTCTCTGAATACTAGATGCTAAAAATATACCCAAACTCTTACCACATTGGTATGATTGCTTTTTCCGAAAAAAGGCCATTCACGACTTTTTTTTATTCCCAGGCAGTGAATTATTTTTCTTATGTTTGCTGTGAGTACTAACATTTTAAAAACATTTCATTCTGTTACTCGATTGGCCAGGTTTTCTTCTTAGTCTATAAAGAGCACCCCACGCTTTATTTATCGTCATAGAATTTGTCCAATACATGGCAAAGAAAATTCCGCATCGAATAAAATATTATAAACTACTGAAATGAGAGCAAAACAAAAAAGTGAACTGACATGCAAATTCGTTTAAAATATAGGTCAGCCGTTGTAAAAATAGACGGGGACAGCCGAAATGAACCCAACCCAACCTACCTTCGTTTCTTAGGCATATCTACCAAGACATCAAATACATTAGTGGAATGGATTACGCATTGGCGTTTCCAGTCGATACGGCCCAGCTAAGAGAGATAAAGTTTCCGAAAAGCCATTCAATCACTCATTCTCTCGCAGGCGGGTGAAATACGGTAACGAGATCACTGCAAAAAACGTGACAGCCTTTTGCAGTTTACATCATGTTGAAAGTATTAATCATCACAGAATTGGAGTCTAGTCGTGGGCATTTGCTCTTTTTGTAGAAAATAAATGCAATTTTAAATGAAATTCGTTGCGATTTGAGATATATTTTCCCAAATGAAAATGTGTCTTGAGAATAAATATAGTTGAGCACTGTGTGTATAATAATTTGATATTTTAACTGTCGTTTCATTAATATTGTGTTATATCAAAAAAATATAGATTTTTTTATACTATACGGGGTCGACGTATGTCACCGGAAACGACCCAAATTTCAAAAGGAACACCCTGTATATTTTCACTTTTCTGGATTCAAGCGACGATTCTGAGTACGATAATTTTTTGACAAAAAATTTGTACATTTGATTTTTCAAAAGCATTTTTATTTTCACATCTAGAGTGCGTTGAACCCTCTTCAACCAATCTGATAGATATGAATGAATAATAAAAATATTATATGACAGTGTTTTCCGCCTAGTTGAGTACCTATGGCGGTTTGATATTTCCAAAACTGCTAATTGTAAATAAAAAAATTTTTTTTTTTAAATGACAACATTTTTTTAGACACACATTCCTTCGATTCTAATTTTCTCAACGAATCCGTTGATGGTTTCCAATCGAAAATCGGATGGATAACAATCTTAATACACCAATTATTTGTCGAAGAATTATGAGGAAATTGGGGTATATGGCTCATCAAGAATGCTGTGGATACCAAATTGAATGGAATTGAATTAAAAAACATTTTAATTTTCACATAAAAAAAGTTCATAATCCATTACAACAACAAAAAACTACCCATAATACCAGGAATAGTTGAAGGGAATTAAAAGTTCGAAGTGCATTTCGCCAACTTCCTGATACTTCTCGAATGCGATTTTTTTGAATTTCAAGTGTTTGAGGCGGTGTATAAAACACTCGTTATTTCACATAACCCACCCAAAAAAGTCTAAAATATCGAGTTTAGGTGATCGGGCAGACCAATGTACAAGGACCATTCGTTGCAATTACTCGCTCATTAAACTCACACCAAAACTCTCACCAAAACAATGGCTTTTAAAAAGATAATGAAAATGTAATCTCAATTTTCATCCTGGCCTAGGTTATGTTTTTTAACATGTTTGTCACGTGAACTTATACAACATTCATTGATCATGAGATATTTTATGGTCTTTTTGGCTTCTTGTACACCTGACGAGTACGCGCTTTGCTACGATTTTAATAAATAATTTTATGCACGAAATACAATTTTCTTTCATCGATTAAAAAAATATGTTGTACAATAGAAAATGCCTTTTGGTGCATAGAAGATGAGTACAACTTTTCACAAAAATATTTAGGGTCATACCAAAGTTATCATGAAACAAGGATTTTTTCTTAAAACTTCAGCACCATGTAGTTCAAAAGACCTTTAGGACATATGTTCATAGGAAGTTTTTTTCTCAAAATGTACACAACAATAAGAATTATGTAATGAAAATGGGAATGAATACCTGAAAAATTGAGTGAGTACTATTCGTTTCCGAAAATAAGATGTTGGCGGAATTGGAAAATGTATAATTATACAAAGCGTTTCATTAAGAACTTCAAAGTTTGATTCAGTTCCGAGTGAAGGTGCTTCGAATGTTGAAGTTATGAATCTGGTTTCGTTCAATTTAATATCCACATAGTCCAGTCTCGTAGTAATTTGAATACCAGCTGAATATTTGTATAAACTTGTATTTTGGCATTCTAAAAGTTGTCTCAAACCTACATATGGTAGCGTGTGAGCGTCTATTAAAATTTGAGGTCAAAGGACACAAAAATCGATTTTTTGCATATTTTCTGCAAATATCTAATTTTTTATGGGTTTTTCGATATTTGTATTCATTATCAATATTGTAGAGAATTGAATTCTCTACAACTTTTGTTTCAAAATTTTTTTTATACGTTTGATCGTTTTCGATTTAGAGGGCGGAGAGCGCGCGGTTAGAGCATAATGTAAGGTCAACCGGTATAGTCCCGGTCAAAACACAGAGAGAGAGAGAGAGAAGTCGTTTATTTAGCTAAGAATTAACATACAAATAAGAAATAGTACAACAATAAAGAAATATCCTAAAGCTAATTTTAAAAGTTTAAAAAAAAACAACATAAATGTTCAACTTTCACAAATTGAAAAACGATCACTACAAAACATGATAAATACATATATTTCTCATAGGAGAAGTGAAATAGAGTAGTTTTGTTGACAATAACAATTCGTAATATTAGTATTAAAAGATGATCTTTCATCTGTCAATAAATACTCGAGCGTTTCCTGATGCTGTAATTAATTCAGGTAAGTTATTATATTCAGTCATTCCTTCATCATATATATTTCGTTTGGTTTTCATTAATGAGGTAGGAGATATTTGTACATGTTTTTTTTGTCTGGAATTATAATTGTGAATATCTTTCCTGAACCGAATATTCTCGATCAAATAAGACGGAAGTAAATTATTTAAAATCTTATGTATGAAAACTAATGTGTGAAATTGAATGTATTCTTTGACTGGAAGCCAATTTAATGTCCTTTGCATCAATGAAATGTTAGTGTATTTAGAACTTCTCAGAATAAATCTCATACAACGATTTTGTAATATTTGAAGTTTTTACGTTTGTAAGTAGAGTGTATATGACAGACCAGAGGGCTCCTAATTAGCATAACCGGTATAACCGGTTTAGAATCCTTCCTGAAATCTATAACCGGTTTACCAGGGTGAATGATAGGTGAAGTAACGGTATAACCGGTTGAGATTCTAATTTGCATAACCGGTTTAGAATCCTTCCTGAAATCCATAACCGGTTATCAGGGTCAAGGTTGAATAACCAGTTCACCCTTCCTCGGAATAACCCCTTCTCGAAACAATTGCAAGTTGACACCAAATATTATACGCTTCAATTGGAAAAGTGCATAACCATCCGGACAATAATAGTAGATACCAAAAATAAGGAAGGAATCCTGAAATGATAGTATTGCTAAATTTTCACATTCCAATCAATGAATTATCATGAAGAATACATTCACAAGTAGTTGTGGAATTATTATTATTAGGAATCCTGAAATGATATTATTGCTCAATTTTCACTTTTCAATCAATGAAATATCATGAAGAATACATTCACAAGTAGTTGTGGAATTATTATCAGTATTACAAATTTGAAGAATGTATGAGTATTTTCGAATGTTCACATTCGATTCAAAACTGAAGTATCGATATAAATATTAGCAAGTCACAATGAATAGTTAGAAATTGTCTCCTGCCATGTAATGAGGAATGTTCCAACCACATTAATGAAACATGAGATAGGGTATAGACAGGCCTTGAACTCATAACGAAAAAGAATGCTGGTCAATCACAGATGAATGTCCTGTTCAAAGTAATTTCAAAGAAATCTGCTCGCCAGGGCCGGAGATAAAATCTATCATTAGATACAATGTAGAGATATAATAGCGAATAATAGGTGGAGCAAAGCAGGTGTGCGACTATTATAAAATTAAAACATGTTGGGAACTCATTTCATGAGTTCATGCAATTAAAGTGCAGATGAGAATATGCAGGTACATCTACAAAGTTGCAAATGCAATTATAAAGATAATTGAAGAAAAAACGAGTGGTTATGCACATCCCTCTCTCTGAGGTAACGAATATATATATACCAGACTCGAGAGGTTTACAATCAGTTATTCCAAGAGTTGAAAACATGCAGCAAACTAAGAAATATACCACAGCATCCCCAGGATATTCAACGAGACCATCTACTCCCCAGTACCAGGCAACACCAGGACCAAGTGGGTATTCAAGTAGGCCGCCCACCCCTTGACCATTCATAGAAGCAACCATCATCTCTAGGACCAGGCAGACCACTTCCGTCGACCCCAGTACGTTTTATGGACCCGGCTCTACCGACGGAGGGCAGTCCATATATCAAATTGCATAATCACCTGTGGAGGGTGAATGGTGGTGAATTGAGATTAGCAAGACCATTATCCAGGGCATCGGACTGCATCTTCATGGGTGAGGAAGAAGAGGATTCCATAGCCGAGTCCATAGACGACATACGTGAGGAGTTTCGGAGGAATGGAATCCTGAAGAATTGGATATTCAGGAAGAGGGGTACAACAAAAATTTCATGAATAATGTCAGAGATGAAAGCGAAAAGTAAAATATTCAAAAACCAGAAAATGGAAAAGAACAAAAAATTAGCCAATATGATAAAAAAAGTAGAAGATCTGTTGAAACAAATGACCAGGGTTCATGAAGATACGGAGAAATCCATAGCAATTGCAGACAAAATTGCAAGCATTGATATGGATTAAACCATATCTTCATAAACCCTGTTGATATTTCCATGTTTATGTCTCTGGCATTATTCAAGAAAGTTTTTGTATCATAAGTAATAGAATTAGTTTATCATTATCTGTAGGTAGTAAGGATGAAAATGTATTTATCAGAATTAATAAACTTGTTCAATTATAAATATAGGTAGGTTAGTAGTAGTTAATATAGAGCTCTATTAAACATTAGTATTTTCCATCAAGGGTAAGATGAAAAACAGCTCTAGCTGATACTTCGCATACATTTATGAACTTATATATATTTTTTCTATTGCTGAATAAAGTGAGTGGTACGTAGTAGTCCCAATTTCACACATCTGACGATTGACTGCCAATAAATATATAGTAACTATCTTGATTTGCAGTACATATCTTTCTGATTTCACTATGATATATAGAGCAAACACCTGTAGCATTTACCTATATAAACTTATATATATGTTCTAATATAGTCGATTATTATTATAAATATTGTTCATTGAGTATTCCCGATGTCACACATGTGACTATGTACTCACAATAAATATATAATAACCATCTTGATTTTTATTACATATCTTTCGTAGTTCTCTATGATATATACTGAAGGTAGAGTAGACACCCTGTATACACTCCTTCAACATGGAAGTGAGTTTCAGTTAAAAATGTGCTTATTCCTGGGAAAACACTCTGTATTAAGAATGTACAATGTGTATTCATAGGCGAAAAAGTGAAAATTGTGAAGATTGGAGATCGTTACCTCCGTATTTTTCATACCTACATATAGTATTTGCGCGAAAACAAAAGTTCATTCAAAGCAACGACCCATTTCAATGTATAAATAAACATACCATCAGAATCTGAAAGTGTTCCTCCAAGCTGAACCAGTTTACGTGCACAAAAAACATTTTCACTAAGTTTCACTAAAACATTTTTCCCAATCCAATACTCCGGCATACACAGGAACAATTGCAAACATTTGTTGGGAAAATGAATCTCCATTCCAAGTTCCACGAAAACATATGTAACATACATTGATCTTTAGCGATGAACACGAGACGTTCAAAAAAAGTGGATAACCTTGAATATCTCAAGATGTGCATTCCGTGAAGAAATGTATTAGACGGGGAATTCACTGTACGTTATGGGTTCAATATAGGTTTGATGTTATGAGGGATAAAAATAAGTATGTTATAGGGATGAATCAGAAAAGCACAAAATATATTTCGGTATTTATTATAGATGATGACAGATGTTGTGATATAATTATAAGAATAATAATAAGTGGAAAAACCTATGTGAATCTTTTGATGATTGAAAACCTACTTCAATCGTTTGGGTTGTATTATAGAGGGATGAATATAATCACAATATAATGATGTTATAGTGGGCAATGAGAAATGATATAACAATGTAAAATATAGTATGTATTAATATCAATGTTTTGATAGTATAAGATTTGAAAGATGATGATCGATGGCGTGATAGAATAAGAAGAATGTATTTTCAATACAAAGAAGTAAGAAGAATGAGAATTGCTGTGATAGAAAAATGGGAGAAAATGTAACTATTAAAAAGTAGGAGTTAGTTCAATAATATGAGTGCTTCTCAGAGATCTGATATACACTTAAATATGGGTTGAATACAGGTTTTGTGGGATGATAGATCTTTAGGTTTTCTCATATAGGGATAAGAATAAGTATTATATGAAGATGTTAGGTTAGTGATGTATCAAAAAGCACAAAAATATATTTACAATATTTATTTAAATATGTTTATAAACACAAATCAATTTTTCTTCTTGTATTCGTGGAGCTTCTCGTGGAGCCGATATCTGTGGAGATTCCATTGTGTGGGAAGTTGAATTCAGTGAGGTGTTACATATAAAACAATGTTTGCATAAAATCTGATGATATACCGCTGCATTACAAGCAAAACAGTGGCTAACTTCAGGTATTACAGTGTCTACAGATCCACTATAATGTCGAAAATTATGCAGGCATTCGACATCTTCATCTAGCTTGTCCAATATGTCGTAGATACAAGCAATACAAAATTTCATTTCAATATCTCTTGGAATCGTGTAGAAATTTTCCGTTATACACACTGCAGACAATTCCGTACTTTTGAGATATTCTTGCCCGCGGAAGGAAATTGTCTTCTCGATTTTGAAATCCAAGTTTTCCATATCAAAGTCCATCAACTCAGAATCACTAAAATCACCAAAGTCCGCCATTGTAGAACTATATAATTGTTGTGTCAAAATATATCAAGATGAGTGAACAGTATTATGAGAGTGACGAAGGTTCCAAAGATGTCTGAATATATATCAACATCCCCTCTTCAAAACACATTAACCTTGAAATATAAACCAGTTTTCCAGTTCATTGAATCTTCCTAGAACATTGACTTTGGAAACTAGTTTGACAGGATCTGGTGTTGTAGAAAATATAAATACCAAACTGGTTTTCCAGTTCATGGAACACTCATCGAACATTAACTTGTAGAAACTGGTTTAATCCCGATCTAACTTCAAGTGTGAGGGGTGGGATCTACAATATATATTGAAGAGAATAGTATGGAAGAAGTATCAGAACGTAGCATCTGTTGTAATTGTAGATCGATCTCCCGTTATACAGCACAGAACTCTTTTCGAAGTAGAATCATAATAATTCTGAAGTGTTGTAGAACTTGTTTACAATTTTGTCCACATCAAGTAAAAATAACATTCATTGCAGATCCATACGGAATTTTGAATTCACCCACCCGACATGGAGAAGATCCAATCCACTACTGTGTGTCAGGAAGGTGTTGAAAATGGGATGAAGACTGTATGCACCGGTGTCCCAGATATGTCCACCAGTGTCCCATATTTCATAAGGGATCCACCAATCCCGTCCACCCTAGAAGGAGAGGAGAACTGGGACGCAGACAACTATGAAACATATACTCCGAACCTGGACAGGGACATCATCAGACAACCGTTGATTGGAAAATCAAAAAGAGAACAGAAAAAATTTCGACAGGCAGAGCGGTTACGACATGACAAATTGGAAAAACAAAAAAATGAAAAATAAAAATATGAAAAACTATTGTCTTTTATATGAATAAAATAGTATACAAACATCAGTTGTGTTTTAGATCTCGAGATGATAACAAACTTGTTGATTTTACAAGCTATTTCACAAGGAATTTTATTTCTACATCAATCTCGAGATGTAAAAGAGGTATTCATTCGATTTGATAGCAATGGCACCCAAAATGAGACATCACCTGTCTACTGGCATCGAATGAGTCGTTATACAAGTGATAATGTGAGATATTGGAAATATCCAATTCCAAAAAATAGTACAGAGTTCAAGTTACTGATGAGGCGAAACGATTCCACAGAAAAAACTGAATGGAATCAGTTGTATCTGTCCCCACCCCATGCAGATAAAAAAAAGGAGTCTACATTACCCAAGGTTCATTGGTTGATATACTATATAGCTGTGTGCTCATCAGTGTTACTCCTCACTTCACTAGTTGAAAAGGGTGAAGAACTCCAAAATTTTTAACATTGAATCTTCATTTCTAAGCATAAACAGGGATTTCCCCTTGCGTATAAACTACCACAAAAATATAGACAGGAATTCAATCTTCAAATTCAATTACCTTGTTTTGTACACTACAATCGTCCAGAATGGCGCACTCACGTAGATGGTTGCCCCCAAGCTCAATCTAGATGTCACTTCTGTATAAAAATACTGAATGATGTATTTGTGTAATTGAATAAAACTACTAAACTCGACAAATTGTTTTATTTGTATAAAATAAATTACAACTTTTCAGCTATATTTAATAATACATCCAACTTGGAATTCCCCTCCAAGAAATAATGCCCCCAGGCCAGTGTTTCCCCATTCGGAAAAACAAATCTTTTATCATCATGACTTGATAAAGCAATCTTATTCTTGAGCTCTGTATGAATAGTGTGTAAAGTAGAACTGAATGTATACATTTTCCGTAATATGGAAGTTCCGATTCAAAACTCGTACATAATCGGAAAAGTGAATAGAATTTTTTACAACATTCCTGGAGACGCCTTTGGCTTTTTTCATAGTTTTCAAGTCGTTTGTTGATAGATCTACAGAGTTAACACAATATGTCTTTGCTGACAGACCATAGAAAGATTCTATAATGTTATCAGGTAGTTCGTCCTTGAACTTCCCGGGGGTTGACAGAGAGACGGCAAACCAAAAACGTTGTTTTGTTTCAAATTGGATGTGTCGAAATAATCAATATTGTTTTTTATATCCTCATATACATTGTCTGTTTGTAGGTATAATATCAAGGAGTCCGTATCCGTGTAGCAAAGGGTTGCATTCTCCTGATATTTAGGTTTGATGAATCCATACAAAAATTCGTAAATGATTGTTTTAGAAATATCTAAAACAGAAAATCCTACATAAATTGGTTTATCGTAGCAAATTTGTAGTTTTCCATTTGATAGCTACTAGATTTTCACTGAAAACCGAACAAGATTTGAAATGAGGCTTCGAAATCAGTCCCTCAGCACCAATAGATCCTTGTAAATTATTCCAATGAGTACACAATTTAATATCTTGTCTGTTCTCCACGTTTTCAAGACTCTTTCCGTAAATACTGTTAACGAGGTATTTGTACAGCCACTCTCAAATTCATTTTAGCCGCATTTCGTAAGTTGGTGTTGAGATCGATATATGGTTTCAACCTATGATGATTGTGAACATTCCCAACACTCTATGAATCTTTGTCAATACCAATCCATATTCTATACATTGCTTCAAATTTCTATAATCGGATTATGTACTTAAATTTATTATGTAAATTGGGAATCAACTTGGGGTATCGATTTTAGGAGGTATGATGTTTTCGGGACAGAATGGTAAATCGTTATGTGTGTTGTGGAGAGTTTGTGGATATTCCAAATCAACTTCCAAGACAAAACCTTTTGATGATGTATCTTCAATTTGCAGACAATCAAAATTATCAATTTCATTCTGTTCCAACCATCGAAAATCACCAGTGGGAAGAATTTCACTCATTGCAGCACCATATAAGTTTGTAGCATCTAGGTACACAATAAAAGATTTTGGCTTGGTGGGATCATATGTAGATACAAATTCATTATTTGCTATAGCTCTTCTCTTGCTACACTGACTGACTCCACCTCTAATACCTTTCTTGAAAAAATGCTGCATATCGATATCGGTGAGCAGTTGTATTCGATTTTTGTATAACTGGAGCATAGCATCAGCTCAGGGATGGTGCTGTCATGTATTGAGCAGGATCCAACTTATATTTATCCAAACATACTTTCGAAAGTTTTCAAAGACGTCGGCAAGAAGGAGAACATCAGATTTCAGGTAGATATCAGAATATTCTCCTAACGTCGAACATTCAAATACTGCCCACACCTCCTGCGCTCTACCATAATCATTATCGGAAGAGCATCTCCACTGAGGTATCGAAAAATCAGATTGATTTGGTAAAGAGGTTTGCCCCAACTTTGCGAAACAATCAACATATGAATAAGGAAAACTCCCTTACGTCGTATCATATTAAATGTTTTATCGTCTTGAAAATATTTCCTAATCTCATTACACTGGGAAGATTCCAATGTTTGACTCAATTTATCCAAAGATTTCGATAAAATCGGAAAGAATCCACAAACCTCAGTGTTATATAAGTTTCTCTGAATTTTGGGGTTCATTGATTTTTCCACCAAAATTGATTTGGAGAATGAAACATATTTTCTCTGTATTTTGTGCAATAGCGGAAATCCTTTCTTCCTTAGTAGCCAATTTCTTTATGAACAAGTGACAATCGTAGTTTGTCAAGTTATGAAAGAATACTGGTATAAAATTTCGGTAATTTATAATGTATATATACAAATTGAGTGCGCTGCAGCGATATAGGCTCCATTGAGGTGATTATGGTCGTGAACTCTTATATCTTCGGATGTGAAGGGTCTTTCACATATATGACATGTTGGTGACGTCTGAAACTTGTATTCTTCTTCTCAGTAAGGGAATCATTGGTTTCACATGTTTTAAGTGAGTGTTGTATATATCAAAAACATATTCATCCAATTTCTTCACGAATACATCAACACAATCAACTCCTCGGTATTGGAAAACTGAGAATACTTATCATCAAATGTACATTTCACATACAGAGCAAATGAGTAAAGGGGCATGTTCATAAACTTTTAAAGAAAACGATTTTGTATCACTCGGTTCACTATGATGAATTGGTTTGAGTAAACTTTCAAAGTCTCCATATATCACAGAAGGAACTTGCATTTGTTTTTGTAAGTTGGTAAATTTAAGAATATTTCCGGGTAATGTCTCACCAAATTTGTTGATAATCATATCTGATGTTGGTAGTGTAACACAAATGTGGTTACAATCATGAAGTTGATGAGTACTCAATTTCTCCTGTTTCGGGAAGAACTGAAGACATCCATCACAAATATACACTCGACCATCATGTTTTGATTTTTGTTTGGAAACCAATTTGGACAAGTTTTTTATGAGGCAGTAATGGTTATTCCTTCATCATCGCTGAGAAGTAGAAGATTAACATGTGTTGCCGATCGGTTTGATGTGAAATACAATGGTCCAACGATGTCGGTTATCCATTTGCCATCTTTGAAGTGGATATCTACTCCAAACACATTCACCGAAATATGATTCAGAATTTCAAATTTCGATATATCCTTCAATTTCACAGGAAAGTCGATCCCCAAAATTTAATAATGTGTTGTAATGGGGTATGAGGCAGTGTTTGTAGACGTACCATTCGCAGGAAATATTGCTGCATTTATAGACCACGCAAAGCAATGTCTATCATCGTTAGACAAATTCAACACAGCTTTTGGCTTCTATGGTTTTGTAATTTTATATATGAAGATGCAGAAAGTGGAGTATATTTATTTATATTCACATCCACAAACCAAATCTTCTCGAGACTCAACCAGATTGTCTTTCAGAAAACTCTGAAGCTTTTGTCATCATCTCATTTTGAAATCTTCATATATTTGGTTCAAGTCCGTGGAGAGCGTTATTATTTTATTCCTAGTGTTGAAAGATTTTATATCAGATAACTGTTTTCTCGGGTATCACATACTGACCAAAGAGTTCTAAATTTATTTTCAAGTTGATATATTTGTTGAGATATTCGAGATAATATCCCGAACTTTGGATTTCACTTCTTGAAAAAGCTGTTATAATCCAGATTTGATTTCGCACTGGGGAATCGATAACCCCACTATTCTGTTTGTGAATGCATGATGGAGTTTTTCTATACCATTTCCATATGTGTTTTGGTTAAATTCACTTTTTGTCGACTCGAGGTTGGTAGGATATCTGCCACTGTTGCATTATTCAATTTTCTTCTTTTTGGATAAACGCATCTGAAGGAACAATTTTTACGTATATGTCGCAACAAAGTACGCGAAGTGGAAAAATCCTTAGTACAATATTCACACTTCATTTCTTGATGATAGCTCTAACGATACTAATAGAAATATATTTGTTGAAGCTATAATAGTTATGGTGGGGAAATTTGTATCAACCCGTTTGATGATTGTGAATAGTGGTTTAAACCGGTTTATACTAGTTCAGTCTTTACGAGGTTCAATGACTTTCACAAACTGGTTTGAAACCTGTTTCTACTAGTTCAGAACGAGGTTCAATAACCTTTCATAACCTGTTGAAGGATAAATGCAATACAAATATTCCTGGATAATATTTATTCTTTCATTAAAAAATTCTCATAAAGATAATAAACATTTGAAAGTGCACATATACAATCACTCTTAATATGGAATAAACAGCAGGGTTCAGACATCTGCAATTTGGGGTGTTCGTCCAATTCTATGAGCGGAGTATTGGTATATTGTTTGAAAAATCAGCTTTTTCACGACCTTTCATGTAAATCATATCTACATCTGTGGTTAGTCGTTTCACAATATTTCCAAATTGATGTAAGGGTGTGAATCCATCGCTCCATTCTATACAGTGATACTTGTTCATCAACCATGTCGCTTGACTGTGGAGTGCTGGAGGTGATATTCATAGGGAACGGTGGTTTAAATAAAAAATGTGAAATCCTTTTCCATCGAATGCTGCCAATTCCTTCACGATGAATTTGTTATTCTCGATTTTGAATCCTTGCACATCAACCACCAAAATCATATTTTTAGATTAAGCAAACTTCTTGGTCACAACTCGATTGAAATGTACAAGTCGATCAAGTGTTTCAGTGCTTTGATATTTCTATGATGTTGCTTTAACTTTCTTCGATATACTGATATCATATTGAAACTGATGATTGCGTGTTAGAATGCATGCTTTATATCGTTTCAGTGAACATGCGTACTAATGTTGTTTTACAATTTTGTTAATGGATTATAGGAAAATTCCTTTTCATGTAGAATCAAACCAGTATGCAGATATATTCTTCGAAGTTGCGTCAGCTGTCTCAAACTCGATTCTTAAGACTATTGACCCACTTTGGATAACTCTTTCTGTCGTGAACAGTCGATATGTATTAATGGAGCTGTGGTTTTGAATTCATTTGGGAGTCAATAGAGGTTGATTGGTGTGAATATGATAATAACTCTCTTGAAGTTTGCATACATGTCATATAGTTTCGCATATTTATTATTTTTAAAATCAATATTCAAATCATTATAGGGATATCGTTCCGAATTCAAGAATACTCTGATATTGTTGAAGTGCGTGATCGAATAATCTATATCAGTTATCAACTTTTCTTTTTACCATTCTGGAATGCAAAATGACATGTCTAGGAGTTTCCACTTTGGTAGTGGTTTTACAGCCCACGTATGTCTCGTTGTTTCATTCAACGAAGGATATTCTATCAGTTCCCAACTTCTAAATTTCAAAGGCAGTTCAACATTATTGTTTATAATCTTGTTTATCCGCAATTGTTCTGAATGCTAGGTGTTACATGGGGAACATTCCAACTTAGTTTGGTTATGTCAACTTTTTCTTTTCCGAATCATCACTACTCGTCAACGCATCATAATCATGGCTCTCACGAACTAATACTAACTCTTGTCTCATATTCAGGATAATTTTCCTGAAATCTTCGAAAAATCCCGCCAACAACGAGTGGAATACATACATTGAAATTTCCTTTCTCATCTACCAGAATTTTATCATCTGCGTTTTGGGAACCAACCACCATTTTGTAGTAAAATACTCTCATTTTCATTAGAGATAAATAATTTTTCATAGTCGATACCAATCCAATATTTCTCCACTATCTACAACTACACCATTCAATTCATAACAAGCTCACGAAATAGATACGCTATCGCATTGTTGATAAACATCACTTTCTGAGTTGGTTCCATCAAGGCGAATGAGCTTACCCTCTATATAGATGTATGAATTACAAGGTAATGTATAAGCATCCCAAATCTTGAATAGGGAAATTTTTATTTCATCATTATGTTTAATCTCACTACTAATATAGGGTTGATATGTGTGAAACTGATAATCCTCAATCGTATTATCACTGAAAGGTTGTCTGTGATATGTAATATGTCCATTATATTAAAACTTTTAATCCTAACGACTGAAGAAATTGTTTATTGTCTGATGTGAGTAATTTGGCAGTTTTCGTGATCCTGTGTTTCTCTACACTTTCAATTTTCCTTTTATATGATTGTCTCGGTGTTGACTTTTCGAATCTCCAAACCATTTTTAATCGATCTTTTTCCTCAAATGTGAACGGATTGTCACTTCTTCGTTCCGAAAATCAATTAATTTCAAATTTTGATCAATAACTTTGACTGTGATGTTATTGATTGTCTTGATGGTAACTGGGAAATACAAGATATTTTGGGGACTCTCTACTATTTTATACCCTCGTGGCACGCTTGGAAAAAATTGATGAATGACGTGTACTGGCTCTCCATTCACAAACGAACCCATGGCAATATTACAATCGATACAAATCGTATTTACTGAAAGGATTTTCACTTCATGATCTGATGTATAGATATCACTCGCATAAAGAGATTCTCTTACCGAATCTAATACTTGTCCTATAGAATTATCAACAGTAAAATTTATTTTGTATTCGTTTTAATGGTCACTTTGGATGTAGACCAATTTGGTGTTATTTTCGCAACACTTTCACTATTGCCCATTTTTCCGTTAGTAGGTTAATAATATCGGTTATATCATAAAACCTTCGGAATGATATATTGGAATTGGTCGATGTCACCCATACAAAGACATTGTTAGATTTTGTAATATTTGCGGATTACATTAAATGAATCAAAATTTGCTAAACCTATCTCATATTCAAAATTCTCATCCAAATATAGTGGTGGGTTGAAATCATAACTCAATATGGAGGATGGATTACTTAAGTGAAAGTATAAGACATATTTTTTCCTGTGTTGTTTATTGATGAATGATAAAATACATCAATGGAATTGTTTATATATAAACAAAAGGCAGTAATGTCAGCATCTTTAGGAGTTGAATTTTTGCACTGTATCATAATTATATTTAATTGTTTTCACGTCATTATTACTAAAAAAGTATATCATGACTTCGGTTGGTGGTCGAAGATCTCCAAAACTATCAAAATATGTAACATGTCCATTCTTCTTATATATGCAGTCCAGTGGGTTCCTTTCCGCATCAGTATCAAGATTAACTATTCCACATTCTTTCTCTTTAATTTTCGTGGAAGTTTGTCTCTCCATAAAACACCTCAAGTATGGAATTTTCAAACGAGTAGCATTTTCTATGAGATCGATATTGGTTAATGCTCTGTGCGAAAAGTTTTAACATTTTTCGATATATTTGAGCTTGCATTCACGTGACCCAATGCGAGGGCGTAAATACATTCCTTTTCCCTTTTCGTTCAGGGCCATATTATGTCTCTTTTGTTCAGCAAGTTGTTCCCTTTCAGCCTTCGCTTTATTGACTGCAGAAGCAATGGAAGCTGCTGCACCTCCTACTGCTCCCAGAGCTCCTAGAAGTGGTAACAACAATGGAAGAAAACCACCTTTTGGGGTTTTATCACTCTCTTTCTTCGTTTGATTTTTGGTTTTTTAGCAATTTTCAATTCCCCCCCTTTCTTTTTTTTCAACAAACGTTTTTCTGTTCAATCCCATACCCAATTTACTTTTCATATTCATAATATTCGATATTCCAAATGCGTAATATTTTTCTCCAATTTTGCGTCTGACGCTTTCAAACGTTCTGGAAGCAACTGATGCTAATTGTTGGTCAGCGATATTTAGCTTTATATCTTTTTTTTTGGGAGTATGCAATATCATGTTCTTTACACGCTTCGTCTAGAAGGATTCACACCTTTATCACCTCTTAATAACCGTTTTTCTAACTTTGTTCCGGGTCCACAATAATTATATCCCCGGGAAAGTGTATTTCTACAGGAAGTTTATTGATCCAGAGTATTCAGGAGACCCCAACCTCTCTTTGTAGAGTTTTGTATTGAACTAACCGTCGACTTCTTTCTTTCACCATTATATTGATACTGGACTACTTTATATATATATATATATATATATATATATATATATATTCTTCATCGATATGATTTAGTTCAATACTACAGCTACCACAATGAAGACTGGGAAACAACATATTGCACTACCCATATTAAATCATGATGAACTTAACTTTGAAAACAAGTTTAGGGAAACGGCACCCTCTTTGGAGGAGATTCAAGAGAGGATTGCTCATCGGTGCTAGTGGGTCTGGCAAGACGAATGTGATGTTATCTCTACTGGAGCAACCTCATGGTCTACGATTTACAAACGTGTATTTATATTCCAAGTCACTGTTTCAACCAAAATATAATTATTTAAAGTATACTGGAACCCTACCCGAAATCGGTTATTATGAATATACTGATTCCGAGGCTGTTCTTCAACCCTCTGATATCGACAACTATTCAGTCGCTAATTTTCGATGATGTTGCTACATGTGATCAAAATATCATAAAGAACTATTTCTTGCTTCGGCCGCCATCAGCATGTCGATTGTTTTTACCTCTGTCAAACTTATTCTGCTATTCCCAAACAACTCATAGAGATAATGCCAATTTACTCATTATTTTCAACAAGATCTCACAAATTTGAAGCATATATATGATGATCATGTTAGTGTTGATATGTCTATGGAGAAAATTTTAAAAAACTTTGTGCTTATTGTTGGAAGCAAAGTTTGGTTTTCTCGTTATCGATAAAGATTGTTCCAGTACAAATGGACGTTATAGAAAGGGGTTTGATATATTCATTTCTATATAAGTAGAGGAGTTGTTTTCTGATGTTCATTCAATATGAATGCTCGATTACAACATCAGTTGTTGCAAGCAAGGAGAGCTTTGAAACGTAAATATAAAAGTTTGAAATCCGATATCGCGCATCGCAATCACAATTAGAAAAACATATGAACCGATTACACAACCTTTGAAAGCATTTTATCTTCGGTTGGACAATCAACCCAAAGTAAAACCAAATTAAAACAGGAGATACCAACTCCTCGTCACAGTCATCAGCCAACACCTAAAGAATTCATTCATACAACTCCCCAAGATTTATCTGCAGGAGAAGAAACATTCCAATATGATGCAAGCACACCACAAGACTTGGGTGAAAGCTTTTTCGATGAAAGTATGCAACCTCTGATGGATCCGCAAGAACAATACTTGCGACAATTTGCAATTCCCTTACCTCGAGCATATATAGATGACAAAATTTCGGATACCGAAAACAAATTCGATGATACCTTTGGGATTTATTTCAATCCAGAGACGAAAAACTTTGCTATTGGTGATGCAACTGTGGGCTTCGAAGGTGCGAATATTGTTATCAATGATACATTTACATATAAAGGAACTCCTGGTTTTATACGAACTGATGTTCAAAAACATCCATCGGGTTATCGGAAAACCGATATTGATCCATATATTGATATCATACGGAAAAGTCACGCACAATATCTTGGTTATAATCCTGAAAGGGGTTTATCTACTTCTACTGCACCCAAGTTCATCGATATAATAAAACCACGTGTAACAACACTACATTCTATGGCTAAAGAACGAGACTTACAAAAAACCCGGACATTGAAAGACACCACATCGTCACCACTGCGTTCACGAACATCTTCTCTTCCTACTAGCAAACCGAGATCGCGAATAGGGTCAGTATCCACTATATCTACAAGGAGTAAAGTGCAACAAGGTACAGGGTTGACTCTGCTTGATGTTACCAATGCACCTGTTGACTATAAATATTTCGATGATTTCAATGAGCTAGTAGAACGTTTGAAACTACTGATAGCTGCAAATTCTGGTGGACACGGGATTGAATAATGAAATCATAAGCATCATGAGGAGCTCCGTGAGGCTGGAATAATAAATTAACAATATGATGGACTTTTTCATTATGTGTCCAACCATAGCAGTATGCCTATCGATAAATTTGGCAGACATTTTCTAACCGCATCGCAACTACCCTATCAACACCTGACATTGTGTCGCGCTTCCACCACCACCAGCACTCCTTTCTATATTTGGGATTCATCCTCATATCATAGCACCTGCATTCTCCATCTGAGAGCAACTCGAGATCTCACAAAAGTGTTAGTTTTTTCGTGTTGGATAATGGTACAACTTCTTACAATTCCTGTGTCCGGTAGAATTGACAGTATTTGCACACCCAGTGGCTGTATCGGTTTATTTAAATGACACTGCGGATGTTGTTCCAGTCGGTGACCTTCTCGAAACATATTTAACTAAGGGAGATAAAATTACGTTTTTAATGGATCAGCAACAACACAACACACTTTTTGTAAAATTGTTCTTCAATGTCCTTTAACTAAAGATGAATAAAATAAAACAAAAGTGGTAAACGAATTGCATAAACCAGCTCGAAGAACCTTCAAACGGCGTCATGTTATCATCAAAGGTCTACATGATCTTCTACAAGCAGATTTGGTGGAAATGATTCCTACTCTACATTTAATAGTGGTAATAAGTATATTTTTGGTTTTGTTATAAACGTATTTTCCAAATATGTGTGGTGTGAACCGGTTAAGAGAAAAACCGGACTCGATGTTAGTACAGCTATGGGGAAGATTTTAAAACTATAGAGTTACACCAAAATCTGCAAACCGATATGGGCACGGAGTTCTATAATAAGCGTTTTAAAGCATTGATGGACACATGGAAAATCAAACACTACAGTTCTTTCTCTACTCTCAAAGCTAGTATCGTAGAACGTGTTAATAGAACTTTGAAAAATGAAATGTGGAAACAATTCAGTCTCCGGGAACTTACAAATGGTTGGATATTCTACCTGATATTGTTTCACACTATAATGATACGGTTCACAGTACCATTCAAATGAAACCTCGAGATGTTCGAAAAAACACGAACGTCAATTACTCCAACACGCGTATACCAATATCAAAACAATCGATCCTACTAAACGAAAATTTCACTACATGACCATGTCAGAATTAGTAAATTTCGTGAGAAATTTCCAAAGGTTATGTTCCCAATTGGTCGAATGAAATTTTCACTATAAAAAAAGTATATGAGTCAAATCCTGTGGTCTACTTTCTTGAAGATCAGAATAATAACATGATTCAAGGTGGCTTCTATGGAGAAGAACTTCAAAAAGTGAAATATCCTGATGTGTTCCTGGTTGAAAAAATTATACGAAAAAAAGGAACTAAACTTTATATCAAATGGTTAGGTCTGTCCAATCAATATAATTCATGGATATCCAAAAATGATATTGTTTAATAAAATACACTATGTTTTTGAATTGTTTTTTATTTCTTACAGAATCTTTCATTATAAATATTTTGTCTATGTACAGGATTCAAAACTATAGTGAGTACAGCTGCAATTGTTTCTATACAGTCTTTTTGAAATGTATTCGATCCAATACCATGTACTCCACAATTTCTTTCTTGCTTCCTTATATGCGAATCTCAGGTTATCATATGGTGGACTGTGTTTGGTTTTCATCAATGGTTACTTTCTTCATGATCTATGCGTACATTCAGTGACAAAACTTTTGGGGTAGTGATGTATGAATTCTAATGTCATACTTATATTTTCGCTGTTGCGATTCACTTCTGGCTTCAGTAACCCTACGGCATTATTCAATATATCACCACTGAGTTTTGCTAGTCCATTCTTGAGAATTTGGAAATATGATCCATACTGTTGTTTTTTCAAGATGTCCACTCTATAGTCCACCAGTGGTAGCAGCTCCCATAACATGCAGACTGTTTCCAATCCCAAATGTACTGAGGAGTAGCCCTTTATAATCTTTAAAACTCTTCCATTATTGAACTGCTTGAATTCGATTGTGAATTTGTGGTCTTCCAAAGTTTCCGGCGGATTCAATGAGTACAAATAGTTGGTTATCACTCCTTGGTATGTTAAAAACTGTTTCCACTCATCTTCTGAGAACACCACTCGATCTCCTTTATTTCCAGTGATTTCAATACATGGAGAGAAATTGCAATCGTAAGAGAGATTCACAACCACAAATTTACTTTTTGATTTATTCAGAGGAAATCTTCTCTCACCCAACACTACATTTTCATTCAATGAGTTTTCAC
Organism: Gonioctena quinquepunctata; assembly: GCA_018342105.1. Classification (NCBI taxonomy): domain Eukaryota; kingdom Metazoa; phylum Arthropoda; class Insecta; order Coleoptera; family Chrysomelidae; genus Gonioctena; species Gonioctena quinquepunctata. The sequence goes on along the minus strand of JAFIRS010000152.1, from coordinate 264,567 downwards.
TTGCTACATCGAATGTGAAACCTATTTGATTCATTTTGATAGTTAACTGTCCGTTCTGCACCATTCCATCCAATATATAATCATAGAACTGGTTTGGAAGTTGAAGAAGAGAAGGGGTAAAAAACCGGTTCTTCCGAAGTCATTCACCCTGGTCATTCAACCTTCTTTGTTCCGTCAGTTGACCGGTCATTGACCTTGGACAACCGGTTATGGATTTCAGGAAGGATTCTAAACCGGTTATACCGGTTATGCTAATTAGGAGCCTTCTGGTCTGTCTATACATATCTACTTTTGTACTATTACACATGTACAAAATTGTGGCACAATAATCAAAATGCGGTTTTAAAATTGAGTTATATATAACTTGCCTAGCATATAAGATTAAATCCCTACTCACACGATACGCAAAACCAATCTTTTTTGAAATATTTTTACAAACATAGTCAATGACTGGTGAAAATGACAATTTTTTATCAAGAATTATTCCCAAGTATTTAGTATATTCCAGTGTTTTTAATATTACACCTTCAAATTTCACTGTAGAATTATGTTGCTCTACCAGATATCTGTTTTTTCCTATTATCATATAAGTTGATTTATTAGGATTCACAAGCAGTTTGTTCATTTTCATCCAACTTTCAATTTTTGATAAAACTGTTTAATTTCTCAATGGCTATATAAAGTTTATTAATTATGGATAAATAAAAATTAATAATAATTTTCATTTGTTATCAAATATTACATTATATTTAATATTTTTTACTTTCGTATCTATTTTTAATTAAGTATTAATTTATTTAATAACACTTACCTGCCCGTGTAGTTATAGAATTGTTGAGGAAAATACTTAAATTATATTTTAATTCTAATGTAATTTATATTAATTACTCCTTAAATTAACTGAAAAAAAAAGAAAGAAATTCTTAATTTATGATTTTATTAAAAATACCATTCTATTCTGAATAGAATAAAAATTACATGAACTGCGTATTATTATAATTTTAATTATCTTCTTCTTCTTCATCGTCGTCTCCCAACCGCTGAGGTGTTTCGAAGTCTTCTTCTATATCATCTTCGGCGACATTTATCTCCAGGTCTTCCATGATTTCGGGGTCAAAGGTTCTGTCTTCATTTACATCGCTCTGACATGGTGAAGAATTGAGACAAGCTTGCTCATTACACTGGCCACAATCTAAAGAGCACTGCAACCCGGATTTCCTGCATCCACAACGCGAACCACAACCACTCTTGCAGTTGCAGAAGATTGTGTTGAGCAATTCCTCTGGTGCAGGTGCTAAAATGGTCGTGATAGGTTCCAGGAATACGTTACGCATTCTCCAACCCCACTCCTGGGGTTCCAAATCATGCGCTAACCTAGTTTGAACTCGATAATAAACACGATTGAAATGTTGGTGAGCTGCTGCACTTGTTGGTGGAATATTTGATAACTTCACAGGTTTATTCAGTTTCGTAGACTTGACGTATTGTGCATAACGAAGATGATCAATACTGTCCACAGATTTTGGAGCATTATAGACTGCCAACAAGATTTGAATTCCAGTCTCAAATAATCTTTGAACCGGACAGTTTTCTTCTTCAAATGCTGTTGCAAGTTGCTCCAAATTTGTCAGTTTCTCAAATAGGTACTTTTAGAAATATTTTCTTTCCTTTTTTAAAAAGCGCACAAGTCGTATCACAGCCACTTAATGCGTGCAGAAACAAAATATGTTTCTTTGAACGAGGATATTTATCAAAACTTTTGAAGAGTATATGTTTGTTTTTACATTTCCTTTGCCGACTTTTTTAAAGAAAAGTTCTTGTTGATGAGATAGTGTAAGCCCAATTAAAATAACCAGTAAATCAATATCTTCTTCTATTATTACTGCAGTTGTTCCGATTCTTCGATTGCTGTTTCTATAATTAGTACATCCGCATCATCTCTGGCCTGTTTGGTAGTAATATTGATAGCTTGTTATATTTCAATTAGCATATTAATGAGCTTTTCTTTGTGACTTCGATTTGATAAAAAAATTTCTTGCGTAATTGGTACAACCATTGATGAGAAAAATGATTAAATATAATGTAATAGTTGATAACAAATGAAAATTATTATTAATTATTCATTTATCAATAAAATTAATAAACTTTATATAGCGTGTTTCGACCGGGACTATACCGGTTGACCTTACATTATGCTCTAACCGCGCGCTCTCCGCCCTCTATCTCGAAAACGATTCAACGTATAAAAAAATTTTTGGAACAAAAAATGTAGGGAATTCAATTCTCTACAATATTGATAATGAATACAAATAGCGAAAAACCCATAGGAAATGAGATATTTGCAAAAAATATGCAAAAAGACGATTTTTGTGACCTTTGACCTCAAATTTTGATAGACGCGTACACCCTACCATATGTAGGTTTTGAGACAACTTTAAGAAGCCAAAATCAAGTTTATACAAATATTCGCTGGGTATCTCAAATTCCGAGATTATTACCTAATTTTGACTAAGATGACTGGACTACAGCATTCTTGATGGATTGTCTAAATAATACTTCGACACCCGGTATATCAAAGAATATCAGTAAGAGGAGACTTTGCAAGATTTTGCCGATTTTCCAGTGACCTTTTAAGGGTGGTACCTTCTTTTAAAAAAAGGTAATCTTCCAAAGGAAACGCTGTCGCTGTCTGTGCAAGCATGAGTGCTTCAAACTAAAATTAGAATTCGTTACCGGTGCCAACAATGTATAAGTAGTGTTCAAGGCTGAAGGCAATCATTAGTCTATTACACATCAGTCAACTGTAGAGTGACTTTTTCATCCTCGTGTGCATGATGAAACATTGAAGGTGAAATAGTATTGGTTGTTTGGACTCTTCATAGATGAAATTAATGAATGAAGATTACAATGAAAAAAAATTGAATGAGTAACGAGTGATATGTTATTTTACCACTGGTCTTTTTAATAAACGAATTACTTAGAAAAGGACGTATAGTTCATGTAATTTTAAACATAATCATTTTTTTAGTCGCCGAGCGGATGCGAAATAAAATATCTTTGAAAGAGTTGTCCTGGCGTGGATTCGAAAAATGCGGTATGAGATTTGATAGAGAGTCACCAAAATAATGTCCTTACAGAAGATGATGTCTTTGAAGTTCTCTGGAACATCTCGTGACTGGACGACATCGACATCCTTGCTACTTGGCTTGCACTGATTCTACTTTTTAGGTTCCCAATTTCTAAAAAGGCTGACTAAATTCTTTTAAGACCTGTACTTTCACACTGAATATGGTCCAGACTTCTTTTCTTTGAGGTAGTACCGCCACGAGACAGTTGAATAAGGAAATTATTGAAATTTGGCATGTGAACAACATCTCTATAAAATTTTAACAAGTTTCACCATCCCGAACCCGAGATATATATAATTGAAGTTGACTCAATTAACACGTAACATATGGACCATGCATAGGCAAACATTTTAATTCCCCTTAAAATTAAGAATTTTATGAAAAACGAGGAGGAGCTAGAGCAGGATATCACAGAAAAAATCAAAGTGATTGACCATCTAGTTTGACAGATATAATCAAAACTACTCTCGTTATTCAAAATAGTCCACGGGAAGCGCACATTATTAATTCTACCGTTAGTAGTAAAATCAAGAAGTTTATGAAAAACGAGGAGGAGCTAGAGCAGGATATCACAGATATTGTGAAAAAAAATCAAAGTGATTGACCATCTAGTTTGACAGATATAATCAAAACTACTCTCGTTATTCAAAATAGTCCACGGGGAAGCGCACATTATTAATTCTACCGTAGTAGTAAAATCAAGAAGTTTATGAAAAAGAGGAGGAGCTAGAGCAGGATATCACAGATATTGTGAGAAAATATCAAAGTGATTGACCATTTAGTTTGACAGATATAATCAAAACTACTCTCGTTATTCAAAATAGTCCACGGGGAAGCGCACATTATTAATTCTACCGTAAGTACTAAAATTAAGAAGTTTATGAAAAACGAGGAACTAGAGCAGGATATCACAGATATTGTGAAAAAAAATCAAAGTGATTGACCATCTAGTTTGACAGATATAATCAAAACTACTCTCGTTATTCAAAATAGTCCACGGGGAAGCGCACAGCCCGAAGGGGGGGTCGTAGAGAAATGCGGATTGTGCCAGGGAACTTTTTAAAGAAGCACGGGGGACCATTTGAAGGTCTGAACGCGAAAAAAAACTACTTCTCCTAGTTGACCCCATCGATTTTAACGATACTCCCCCTTCCCCCCAAAAAAAAAGTTCAAAAAGAGTACTACAAAAAAGTCCATCGAAGTTTTATCGAAAAACGATAATTGTTTCCCATGACGTATGATTTCTAGTGAGGGGGGGAGGGGGGAAGCGGGTCTGAAAATTTTTTTTTGCTGCTTTCTATAACGAAGAAGTTTTCTAGAGTCGAAGTGCTCCCCTTCAAAAAAAATATTTTTTCGCGTTTCAAATAGAAAAGTCTTCTGAAATTTTTCGATTCCGTCGCGAATAATTTCCTAATTCAACTGTCTCGTGGCGGAACTACCTTAACCTTCTCTCTCTCTCATTCATTTCAAATAAAAAGCTTTTTGAGCATTTCAAACTGTTTGAATTTAATTAGCTCAGTTGAATGAATTATCTATGGTTAGGTCCGGTCCCTCGTATAACTAATAAAATAAAGAATATCCATGTGAAAAATCTTAGAATTTGAATAGTAATGAATTTTAATAGATTGAATTTATTCTGAATTGGGTTGATACTTTTAATTGAAGATAAGATTTTTTACTAATTTACAATTGGGCTGGCAAGGCCTATTATACGGGGTGTAAACAAATCTATTAGATAAGTCATAACTTCTAGAATATTATGTGTATCGGAATGAGATTTGGCATAGGTAAATGGTATGTGAAGAGGAGAGTTTTCGCTTATTTTTCACTTTCCGGTCACTTCCGGTTTCACAGGAAATGGCTCCGGTTTTGAATTTTTAAATGGAACACCCTTTATATTGTAACATTTTTTTATTTCTGAGACAATTCTGGATCAGAAGGTGACATTTCAGAAAGTTTTTACGCCTACTTAATTTTTTTAGAGTCACTTTCAATATTGCACCTAGGTGGCCATGATCGGACGTAAACTAATTTGAAGACCTCAGGTGATGTCAGAAAACTACAATCGCAAAGTTTTAGTGACTAGTATGATTGTTAGGAATAAGACAAGTTAGTATAATTACATTTTTGTGTTTTTCAAATGGCGACCATTTTTTGACAAGCACTTTCCGGAAAAAATATTTTTTAACGAATATAACGATACTAATTTATTTGCGATTGGATTGAAAATAAGAACATAAATTAAATATTACTAAGGAAAATACTGGATAATTAATTTACTTTTGTCAAGTGTGCCATGATGTATAATATTTTGCAGTTATTTTTATCAAGTCTTCTTTGGAAAACAAAACACTCACTTAGGTAATGACAGTGACATAAGCTTTATGAGCAGACAGTAAAAGTTTCTTGATTTTCGTTAAATTTCAGTTTAATTATTCTTCACAATAATAAATGTATACTCAAAGTGAAAACGTAGATATGTTATTAATATTTGGAGAATGTCATAGAAATTCAAGGCATGCTGCTGAGTTGTATGCTCAGAGATATCCCAATCGGCATCATCCAGCCCATCAGTATTTTCCGTATGTTGAGAATCGTTGTAGGCAAGAAAGAAATCGAGAGGCGGAACAGAGGTTTATCAAAAATGAAGAGACTGGGATTAACGTTCTTGCTATGGTTGAGGTTGTTAAAACGGTTTCTTTGAGAGAAATTAGTCAAGAAATGCAGATAAGTCACGAATCAGCCAAAAAATACTGAAAAAGCACGGATATCGAGCATTTAAATATCAGTGATATCAACATTTGTATGCTGACGATGGCTATAGACAGATAGTGTGTCAACTCAAATTTTATCAACTTTATTCTATTTTCTGACGAATAATGCTATGTTCAATGAGCAAAATACTCGGTACTAGGCCAAACAAAATCAACATGCAATGAGAGAGGGCAATTTTCAAGAAAGGTTTGGCGTCAATGTCTGGGCTGATACCGTTGGAAACAGAATAATTGGGCCAATATTGTTTCAAGGTCAGATTAGGTACTTAGGTTTTTTTCAAAATGAAATCGAGGGTCATCTTAATAATCTACCTTTAGCAGTTTTACGGCGAATTTACTTCCAACAAGATGGAGTACCCCCTCATAATACCAGAGATGTTCTGAATTACTTAATAATAGAGCATTTTAATAATAAAATAATTGCAACTAATGTTCCAATACGGTGGCCTGCTCGCTCACCGGATCTCACTGTGTTCGATTTATTTATTTGGGGATATGTTAAAGAAAAGGTTCACTATGCAACAGCCCCAGCCACTCTTGAAATCTTAGAAGAAATAATTCTACGGACATTCAGAAGTATATCGCCTCAAATGTTACGAAACGTGTTGAGAGAAACAATTTAACGAGCTGAAATGTGTCTTGAACAAGGAGGAATGCACTTTGAAAATTTACGACAGTGAAAGTAAATAAATTATTATTCATGGCACACTTGACAATAGTAAATACATTATTATCCAGTATTTTCCTTAGTCATATTTAATTCATGTTCCTATTTTTAATCCAATCGCAAATAAATTAGTATCGTTAGATTCGTCAAAAAATCCTTTTTTCGGAAAGTGCTTGTCAAAAACTAGTCGCCATTTGAAAAATAATAGTTAGACACGAAAATGTAATTCTGCCAACTTGTCTTATTCCTATCTATCACACTAATCACTAAAACTTTGCGATTGTAATTTTCTGACATCACCTGAGGTCCTCAGATTAGTTTACGTCTGATCATGGCCACCTAGATGCTATATGAAAAGTGACTTTAAAAAAATGAAGTAGGCGTAAAAACTTGTTAAAATGTCACATTCTGATCTAGAGTCTCAGAAATCCAAAAATATTACAATATACACGGTGTTCCATTTAAAAATTCAAAATCGGAGCCATTTCCGGTGAAACCGAAAGTGACCGGAAAGTGAAAAATATGCGAAAACTCTCCTCTTCACATACCATTTACCTATACCAAATCTCATTTTGACACACCTAAAATTCTAGAAGTGATGACTTATCTAATAGAATCGCTGACACCCTGTATAACTAAGAAACACTGAATGCCAGAGAGGTGTGCATTATCTCAGAACTTTGAAACGACTGCCTCTTCGACCGGTCCATGGATTATGTCCATAACTTTGCAACCAGCAGAGCTGCCAACCCTACAGTTTTGACTGTAGATTTACAGTTTTTTGGAAGTCTTTCTTGTTTTCAGTTCAGGCCTCCAACAGTTTTTTATTTGAGATGCTAGCACGAACTATTTTATTTGCTGTGTAGTCCGTACACTTAACTCAGCTTCAGCAAAACCTACTACTACCGGACCGGACTACGTAATTGTCAATCGATTTAATAGATGGCGTTAGCGAAAAAAGTAAGTAGATCGTTCCATCTTTCGTTGTTCGGTCGAAGTTTGTTTTATTTACGACTTAACCACCCACCACCGCGACTGTCATTTGTTTAGATTTTTGTTCGATCGATCGATTGTTGTTGTGAGTATTCTTGTGTTACTAGACTTTATAACGGAAACAGTTATGATTATAATCATTGTTATACATATGTCTTATGTCCAAGTTCGCTTCGTTAATATGATTAAAAGTTTGATGATCACACGATTTTTTTGTTTATAATACCTGTGTGTTTTATTTATTACTACCATTGAATAATACAAAATAAAAATAAAATGCTGTGGATTAACCGTTTTTCAATGGCAGGCATGGACGATTTTGCTCCCGCCAGATGCGCTTGTGTCGGTGGAGGTCATGGTTTGTTTGAAGGTTATAGACGATGTGGTAACTTGATTACTATCGTTTCGGACGTCCATCGTCTTAATGTATTTAAAAGGTTTTCACGACGTTTCGAATGCTCGTATCTGCAATCGTCTTCAGGTGAATACTGACAAGTTTAGGTGCTACTTACCAATTTATTTGACTGTCGGCGCAATGATGTCAGATTCCCCATGTGAGCGTTGCGTGTAATTTCGCGCGGTGTGGTGGTGCGTGAAGTTTCGCGCTTCTGCAGCCCGCCAGAAAAAGCAATCAGGGGTTTCCATACGTTCTTGATCTCAACGCTTGATTGACTAAAGGCGTTATTGGCTAAAAGTTCAAAGAGGCCGCCTACATCGAAGCCAATAACGCCTTTAGTCAACCAAGCGTTGAGATCAAGAACGTATGGAAACCCCTGATTGCTCTTTCTGGCGGGCTGCAGAGGCGCGAAACTTCACGCACCACCACACCGCGGAAATTACCCGCACCGCTGCACATGACGGAATTGCACGCATCATTGCGCCGACAGTCATAAAAATTGGTAAGTAGCACCTAAACTTGTCAGTATTCACCTGAAGACGATTGCAGATACAAGCATTCGAAACGTCGTGAAAACCTTTTAAATACATTAAGACGATTGACGTCCGAAACGATAGTAATCGAGGTCATGGTTATCATCAAAATACAAGCATATCATTTTAATTATTCGCTTTGATGAAAAAATACGGACATTTTAGTGTGAGAAGTCTCATATTGGAATTAAAGAATAGAAGAGCAAAAACATCTGGCTGCAAAGAGCAGTTGATACAAAAGTGAGTAGCTGGAATCGGTGTGTAAACATCGGTTTCTAGGTTACCTTGTCCGTATTTTTTACATTTCTTACTGGCTATAGATTTTATCGGTTTTTATGTTACTGGATTATGTGAGGAATCATAATTTTGTTCAGCAGGCAGCTCATTTGCCTGGTTTCACTGAAAGTGATTAAACTCTCAGTAATTATAGGTTAGGTTTTTTGTTTATCCCCTAAATCTACTATTAAACAAGATCATCTTCTCTCTGATGAAATTAGAATTATGATGATTTATACCTACGATTTTGTCGAAGGGAACCCTTGGGTATGACGAAGTCTGCTTCAACAAATTGTTTCGTTGCATACGCGAGAGTGATCGGTAGGAGTGAATTTATTTCTCCTAATCGCGATGATCCATGCTTTGCGTAGTGCCGAATCTTTACCACTGTGGCATGATTTTAAACGAAAACTAAACGTTCCCAAATTCCTATAAGCACCAATTTACACCATAGCAGCATGACCTCCACTGGCAGCAGCGCCCTCTAGGTTGAGCTGGCGAGAATACATGCCATTAATATTTACAGTTTTTTTAAAGCATGTATGTAGTTTTACTCTAGGATGGGGTTGGCAACACTGGCAACCAGTTACTTCTGAAGTCTCTTGAAACCACTGCGCACTCTGAGAATAATAGCCCAGATATTTGACGTATTTCCTATCTATGCTCTACATTTGACAATTCTTTTTCTCAACCACAGATATATATCCGTTAATACAATATTTTATACTTACAGACGAAGAGATAAAAAAATCACCTTGTGGTTAAAAAAAAACGTTTCTCCTCATCTAGTTCTCATTATTAACATATTTTTCTGTAACCTAATTATTCTTTTCAAAAAATATTTTGTAACTCATCATTTGTGTATATAAAATAGCATTTCATGATGATAATGTAACTTTCCTCATATCTGCCGGTGATAAAAACTAACTTTTTGTGGAATATTATATCCTAATTTGACTGTATTGTAATGATTTTCGATGAGCCCCTTTCGAGACGACTAACCACAGGATGAAGGCAATACAAATTCTTCGAAGGAGATCTTCTCGGACCAATTTGGACAAAACAATGGTTCGTAACTTTCATCCTTTTCTGACCACTCAACCAAACAAAAGTGAATTTGTTAATATCGCCGAAGTTTTGACAAAATAAATATTTTCGTTCCGAGCTAATACTTAGCGATTTGTTTCGGTTTCAATATGAATATCTTGAATAATAATGAAATTTATATAGTCAATTATACAATAAAACTTGAATAATTTAAAGCCAATGTCGTGTAATAATTTCGATTTGATTTTTCGTTCGATGCGGTCGATTTGTTACGTTTATTGATGCACTCACATAGAGAACAAAACGACTTTATTTTCTGCACAAGACAGACGTAAAATAAGAAAAATTAAAACAATAAAAAACAGTAAGAAAAGTTCTGTGTACAGAACGGAGATGCGTTGCAATGTGTATTCAAGTCTATTCTCCCGACTCTTCCCCAGAGGGTGGTATTTTGGTATTTGTCCTTTCCTCTTCCCGCTACCCGTATCGTCCAACACTAAGCAGCACATGTGGTGACAGTTTTCAATATTATGAGGCGCACTTGAATATTGGGGTAACGTTCATAAAACAAAAGATAAAGCGAAGTCACACCAGTACGAGTATTTAAAGATAATATGAACATTGATAAAAAAGCGAAACAAATTACAAATTGAAATATATTAGCAGTCAGAAATTAATCAAAATAGTCTAGTTATTATTGGAAATCTAGTCCAATTTAATTTTTAAAATGGTTGTCTAGGTTGAAATGTTCAAAGAGCAGTTGCAACAAAAAAAAACTAAAAAAGTAATACCTTTACCCCCTTCAAAATGACAAAATGACGATCACGAATACCCATATGAACTTTAGAATAGTTTTATCATCATCTGAATTCTAGCTATCCTGAATAACTTTGTGTGAAAAATGATGAGCCAATTGATTGATGATTGTTTCTTTCTACACAATGCATGAGTAGAGTTGACAATCGTTATCTATACCTTAATCATCGACAACGCTTGAGAAATATATGTAATGAGGGGAAATATTTGAATGCAGACTGCGGTGACACAATTAGAAAGGTTCTTGTATTGGAATAACTTCTTTGATACCTTGTGATGTATCTGACCAAAGAAATGTCGAGCACTACTTCAAGAAATTCACCAGAATCACTTTCGTTCTCCGATGTACTAGGTCGAGTCTTTCTGTTATTTATTCATTCGTACAGAGTTCTTTTGCAATAATAATCTGCGATTTGTTGAGTTCCATTGGGTTGGTTTAATGTATAATGATGGTTTGTCAGTGAATTTGGAATATACTCTTTTATCAACAGTAAAAACACAAGAGCTTTTTTTAAATTTTTTAAAAATTACACATTAATGAACAACAACAATAATTATCTTTATTGATACAATTAAATTATTTAAATTAACAGTTATTAAATACACAATTGTTATAAATTGTTTGGTTGGTGTACTGATTTCAAAATTTTCTTCTCTGGTATTCACACATGTAGAATATTCATTTTGATTTTTCTCACTCGAGGCTCGTAAGGAACTAATAAGATTTTCGTGATGTTCAGGATCAATTTGGAGGTAGGGTTTAATAGAAGATGATGATGAGTGTCCCGTTATCTTTATAAGTTGTTGGTTATTTACTCCTGCTTTGGCTAACTGGGAAACTGTACTAGCACGGTTCGAATTATTGGTAATTTTATTATTTGTAATGTCGAGTCCAATTTTAGTTGCAGAATATTTGGTCCAAGTAGAAATCGTATTAATACCCATGGAACATTTTTAGCAAAAAAGTCGTTCAGATGTTATGTTTTCATAACTTTTTTGTAACAGTAATTTTAACAATGCAACGGGACAAATACCTTCATCCATTTCATTTTTTGTTATCCATTTGCTGTCTGCCAATTTTTTCGACCCACCCTGTGTCGTCTTTGAAAATATTGTATTGTATTCAAATCTTCTTGTTGAAGTTCCATCTTGATTTTTTCTTCTTTAAAATGGTAAATTTTACAGTTTGCAGCTCCTTCCCCCCCTCCAAGTTAATTCATAAGAAGCTATATGAAAGAATCTTTTTTGTAATCCCTCTGGGTTGTCTATATTCCACAATTTTGCCATTTTTACTATATCTTTCTTGTTCAATGCTACAGAACTTACTTTTCTTTTCTCTGGAATAACTTGTAATTCTTTCCATGAGCTTCTTTGAAAGTTATGTCGGCAGAAGGATCAAATTTAATATTGTATTCATTGAAATATTTTTCTTGAATCATCTTCGCAGTTGAATTCCAAATTGATTAACTGCATATTCTTTATAATCTTCTCATTCCTCTTTTTCATATTATAGGCCCAATCCTTTGATATATCTGCTACTTTTTGTAACGGAGTTATTTTCGACAGTTCGTAATTTCGTACTTGACAAAACTCCATAAATTGTCTCCATATTGACGCTTTAGTATTTTTTGTGGATTGCAGGATTGCTTTTTCTATATTTTTTGTTATTTGTTGAGTCGAAACTTCCCCAAAACGACTCATGTTGTAATGTTTCAGTATCAATTATCAACAATACTTAAATAACTGACAGGGCAGACATTAAAGTGACGTAAGCCTACTAGATGTAGACGCTTGAGAGGAACAGGCGTTTTTATCGGTGATAAAAAACGATGCACCTTTTTTATCGCTGTCAAAATGACAAAACAGTCATCTTTAAATGGCACATTTTATTTAGGAGTTAATTTATCAGAAATAAAATGGGGCCGTGGACGTAGCCTTGGGGCATCCCGAGCTTGATTTGTGATTTTATCATCAGTAAGAACAGTGAGGTAGTGACGAATGATTTTATAGTAGGGTTCATTTTGATGATCTTATTATTAGTATTGATATCAAAGTTAGATTACATTAAAAGCATTTGAAAACACACCTGAAAACCTCAAGGCCACTTTAATCCTTGATTTTTTTGTGATAATAATGTCAATATCACTGTAAGTTGAGGATTTGTATGTAGAATCAACTGGTGATGATAAATATTCTAGCGATTGTAAACAAACGGAATTTGACAAATAACTCGGTAAATAACCTCAATACTAGAGCGGTATAATCTATAAGGTATCAATGAAACGAAGATAAACATTTCTGAACTTCTTATCAGTGTCAACAGATAGAAAAGGAAGAATTACCTGCTTTGAGATATGCCGATCAGCTCATTATTTAAGATTGGGCGTCTGTATCAAACTGCATTTATTTGGGGAAAATAAAAAAAATAAAAATACGATTTGGGGACAAGCTTCTATCATTCACAAAAAATTACTTCACTTTTATCGTGAATTTTTCAATCAACAGAAAAAAATTTCTATTCAATATTCTATTGAAAATGTTTCCTTTTTCAACATGAATACTCCGCAAGAGGTTATCTTGAACGATGGAAAATTAGTGACTGAAGTCTATCTTTCAGTCGTAGATGATTCCACATTGATTTTATGAACATCCTGTTTATATTTTCAAACAAATCATCAAAAAGTGTATTATAATTGGCGTTTTTAAATTAAATTTTGTGAAAAACTCGTCTATATCAATTGATTTTATCTGCCTCCTTTTCAACGAACCAACCCGATCTTGAATTCTAACGAAACTTCCGTTATTCATTGTCTGATCCCCTTGGACAAGTTCTTGATGAAAAATGGCACCGATATAACCCCCAAACATATTAGTAGGCGATCAACATCCAAATATGGCGTTGAAAACTGAATTAAATCTTATCGAGATGGATTGGGATTCCATATTTGAAATCCGGGATAGATCTCATATTCTGTCATAATTTCTGATTAATGCTTTCCAGAATTTGATGGAAGTAATTTCTTGCAATAAAATCTCCTCAGCCAAATTCGACACTTTGGAATTTTTTTACAACAAGAAATAATTAGAAGGTTATAGACGATGTGGTAACTTGATTACTCTCGTTTCGGACGTCCATCATCTTAATAGATTTAAAGTATTCACCAGTTCATGAAAACTACCTTCTTGAATGGATTTTTCATCAGATTCGCAGAGAACCTGCATTCTTGCTATTACATCAGAATTTTTTACATACTCTATGGGAAACGGATCATTTTCAATCATCGCTGGCCCAACCTGCTTCGGAAGATATCCACCGTTCCGTGATATTCTCGGAAAGCTCGCTGGAAACATCTCACTAAATAAATTTAACGAGTTGCCTCCATCTGGTGCCAGATTCATTGTGTTCCATAGACTCGGAACGACAGGATCATTCGAATCGCAGGAAACGGATAGAGGAGCGCCCGCCATTGTTATCATTTCACTTTTGTGTAGTGTTTCATATCCTTTTCGCATAATTAAATACTAACGGTGGGGCGAGGCTCGGATTTCTCGGATGACTGGGTTTTTTCTTTCATAGAAAAATGTGAATTACGGTTGTTTAAACGATATACATATTTACTATTCAAATTTCGAATTAAAATATATTGAAATAAATTAACATTCATGATAGATACTTTTTGAAAATTATTTACACCATACGAAAAATGCCATCAACCATATATGGAAGTTAACAATAATTGAATATATAGGTCAACGTCTAGAGTTTGTATATTTTCAAAGGAACGTCGATGATTTGCAATGATAAGACGGACTTTTTATTGATAGACCAGAGTGGATAATTTATGAAACAAAAAACAAAAAAAGTTGGATGAAACCCATTGGAAAAGGAAGAGAATATAACAAAAATGAAAGGAAAAATAATTTACGGGCGATCTGAGGTCGGGAAGTGGAAGGGGGTGAGTTTTTAAGGGTAAAAAACGGTTTATCTCGGTTTCCGGCAAAACTACAAGTCCTATAGAAAAAAGTTGTATAGCAAAGTTGTAGGTAATAAACAGATCTACAACTTTGGTATCCACACTTTTTTCACATAATCTCAAAGTGTATCTGAAAAATTCAAATAATCAAGTTTTTGGATTTTTATTTTTATCTTTTACAAAAAAAAAAATTTCACGAAATTTGGTGAAAACTTACCTTTTTATGTCCCAAACACACTGTAATTTTTTTGATTTAAAATATTTAGTTTTTCACCTTATTTTGACTTAATATCGAAAAAGCACCCTAATTTTCAATCAGAAATTCTCCCGTCAAAATATCAGGTTTTTTTAAAAGTCGGTGGGCTTTTTGTTCGTTGAAATCTCTACTTTCTGATAGTGTAAAAAAAATATACATTACTATGGTAAATGTTCTCAGAAAATGCAAAGAAATAACAGGTAGTAAGGCCCAGCCCCTGCTAGCCCCTTCCCCACTTCTCTATGAAATACCTTTTGATGGGCTGTAATTTTCCGTAGGTCACTCAGGTATATAAGTTATGTAACGAACCTAGGCCGGACCTGTCGCCTCGCGCGTTGCCGTCGACAGCGATGAGATCATCCCCGGAGATATTCGAGAACCATCCAGTCGCTCTGCCACGGAAAACAACGGTCAATATTGGAAACAATTGGAACATGCCAGAATTCGAAACATCGAGAATGCTGTATCGGAGATAAATAGGCGACCCTCAAGTGGAGTCGACACAGTCTGAACGAGCCCATACGATCGAGCTATTCAGTGGCGTAGTAATATAAATTTAGTTGTAGATTAAGTGTTAAATAAATTAGTTAAACCAAGTTAAGTTTATTTACGTTCAATTGGTGTCGGAAGTGAGATTTTGAAAATAAACAAGTGATCGTGGAGTGGATAGTCAGAAAAATAAATTGATAGACCTTTCTGTACGCCCAAAATAGACAGTGGCCTGGTTTTCGCGAAGTGGACAATTGTGCGTGGGAATATAAACTGATACGCTGTTCGCGTGAAACAGAAAATAGACAGTGGGGCCCGGTTTTCGCGAAGTGGACAATTGTGCGTGGGAATATAAACTGATACACTCTTCGCGTGAAACAGACAATAGACTGGTGGCCCGTGGAAAAGAATTCGCGAAGTGAATTTTTAACAAACTGATAACTTTTCGTGTAAAACAGACTGATACCTCGTCAAAGACAAAATGTGTTCAAGAAAAGTGCGCCTTGCGGATTTGAAGGTAGCGGAATTGAAACAGGAATTGGAGGAAAGGGAACTGGAAACAACAGGTAAAAAGCAAGTACTCCAGGAAAGACTTGCAGAAGGACTTAACAAGAAGGTGAGGACCCGAAACATTTTTTATTCGAAGTTCCGGAGGTGATTTAAGTTTGGTAATGAATAAACTCGAAGAAACTACTAAATCCGTGAAAGAAGAACTGCAACAAAATTCTAGAAATCTGGAAGAGAAGCTTTCTAGAAATCTGGAAGAGAAGCTTCAAGAAAATTCTAGAAATCTGGAAGAGAAGCTTCTAGAAAATTCAAGAAGCCTGGAAGAGAAGTTCCTGGAAAACACAGAAGGCCTAAAAAAAGAATTGTGTGGTGTGGCTAATTTTCTAGAAGAAAGAATGGGAACCGTTGAGACAGAGATAGATACATTTAGGGAGCAAATGAACACGGAGGTAGATAAAATCAAAGATGGGGTCGAGGCAGAAATGGACAAAATAAAGGAAACGATCAGTAAGCTGGAAAAACAAATTAATAGTGCGTCCTCCACAGAGATGGTTAACGAAAATACAATGCTGGACTTGAGTTTGAACGTGGATAAAGTTCAAGAGGGTATAAAAGATGTCAAGGTCATTTCAGAAATAGGGAAGCTTTCCATGAAGCCGCCTCAGTTCGACGGAAAAACTCCATGGGCAAATTACCGCCGGCAGTTTGAAGCAGCGGCCAAAGCAAACGGATGGAATGCAGGGGAAAGAGCTGTAGCACTGACACTTGCATTACGTGGAGAAGCGACAAATATTCTACAAACTCTCACCGCCCAAGAACAGGAGGACTATGATCAGCTGATTTAACATCTAGAATTACGATATGGCCACGCCCATTTGGAACACGTATACCACTCCCAACTGAAAAATCGCTGCCAGAAAGCGGGCGAATCCTTACAAGAATTTGAAACTGACATTGCACGCTTGGTTCGTCTCGCATATCCAGCCATACCGGAAAATGTAATGGAGCGATTAGCGGTTCAGGCATTCTTGGATGGACTCCGTGACCAAGAAACCAGACAAGCGTTGATATTAGCTCGTCCAACACATCTCGTAGACGCACTGGCACGCGCTTTGGAATTCGAAGCAGCAAAACAATGCTGCAAAAGCCAAAGTAAAGTTCAAACGATTGAGGAAGACTCACAGGAGCCTGCTAACTTGGAAGCTGCCATAAGAAAAGTGATGAAGGAAGTGTTGCCTGAGAAAAGACAGATAAGATGCCGGAATTGTGGCAAAATTGGACATGTGCGTAGCAAATGTCCAACATTCATCGACTCCGATGCAGGAAAACTAAAAAAGGTCGACGAGAAGGGGCAATCGTCGGCATGTGTCCGGCAAGCCCCGGTTAACAACGCATATGTCGCTATCCTTCAACGACAGAACAAAGGTGTCTTCGTAGACAGTCTGAACGAGCCCATATGATCGAGCTATACAGTGGCGTAGTAATATAAATTAAGTTGTAGATTAAGTGTTAAATAAATAAGTTAAACCAAGTTAAGTTCATTTACGTTACAGTTATCTCACGATAGCAATAAATAGGCATCTACGCATATAATTTGAAGAAGATTCTACAACTTTCTCAAAATATTGTAGATGTCTTATTAAATTCGGATTCGAGTTTTTTTCGTTTCTTTGCATTTTCTGCCATAGTAAAGTATTTTTTTATACCATCAGAAAGTAGAGATTTCAACGAACAAAAAGCACATCGACTTTTTTAAAAAAGCTGATATTTTGACGGAGAATTTCGATTGAAAATTAGGGTGCTTTTTCGATATTGAGTGAAAATAGGTAAAACAATAAATATTTTATATCAAAAAAATTATAATGTGTTTGGAACATAAAAAAAAAGTTTTTCCCAAATTTCGTGAAAAAAAAAATTGTAGAAGACAAAAATAAAAAACAAAAAACTTGATTTTTTCACATACATTTTGTGAAAAAAGTGTGAATACAAAAATTGTAGATCTTTTCATTACCTACAACTGCCATTTAACTTTTTTCCATAGGACTCGTAGTTTTGCCGGAAATCGAGATAAACCGTTTTTTACCCTTAAAAACTCACCCCGTTCAACTTCCCGACTTCTTTCATTTTTGTTATATTCTCTTCCTTTTCCAATGGGTTTCATCCAACTATTTTTTTTTCACTTTTTACCATTTTCAAAGGCTTCATTCAGCCCTGGTCTATAAGCATTGTCAGATTGATCAGTATTGGTTGGTCGTTTGGTTGGTTGAAGGTGAACTAGAGAATGGAATTTCCATTTACACTGAATCCTGCGGGACACTATGGTATTGCTCTGTCGCCATTGGTTCCTAGTTATACAGTGCTAGTCAAAAGTCCCCTCCCCCCCTCGTATCTTTTGAACGGGTATACTTATAATAATGAAATTTGGAGGGTGGAAATAAACGGATATAGGCTTCTCAATTGGTCATAACAGATGACGCAATAGTCATAAATGACGTCACAAGGCCACTGTGACCAATAATTTTAAATGGGACCCTATGGCAAGTGACAGCTCGTTTGAAAGGTATTGACAATACCTATTCAGTCATACCAATTTTGTTTGGGTTTCGGCTGATTTTGATTGATAAATTGAAGAAATACGAAAATTATAGTTTCGCATTTAATTAATAAAGATTTTAAAGTACGCCTCTGGTTAATTGTCAAAAAGGTTGACGTTTTTGAATTCTCTACTTGTCAAAAGTGCTTATACCTTGAAAATTTACCTAAGCTATTGTTTAACGAGACGTTTGAGTGTTTACATAGGCAAAATGGTACGTACTGTAGCCGACAAAGTAGCAGCTATCTTAATAATTGGTGAATGTAGAAACAATTTCCATGCAGCGGAACGACTGTTTAATGGGAGGTACCCCGATCGCCCTATATCGAGGGTTTATTTGAGGGAGCTTCTTCGGAAGTTTGGAGCATCAGGTAGTGTTCGAGATGCCAAACGATCTGGTCGACCAACAATTAGTGATGACAAAAAAATTGACATAATTGGAGAAATGGTAGTAAACCCTACTTCTTCCACAGCCCAAGTTGCGTCTATCTGTGAAGTCAGTCAAAGGACAGTACATAGGGTGTTGGCTAAAAACAAATTTCATCCATACAAATTAAAAATGGTGCACCAACTTTCAGATGATGACCCCGACCGAAGACTAGAATTCTGTGAAAATATGTCCAATAAAATGAACCAACAACCAGGCTACATACAGACAATTTGTTTTAGTGACGAAAGTACTTTCTTTCTCAATGGAAATGTTAACACTCAAAATGTGAGGTATTTGGAGTGACACAAATCCTCACATCTTTCGTGAAAAACATACTCAATTTCCAGAAAAAGTAAATGTTTGGGCAGGTATTTTGGGAAACCACATAGTTGGGCCTCTTTTTCTCAATGCTAACTTAACCGGTGAATTGTATCTGGAGATGTTACAAAATGATATTGAGTCGTTAATTCTTGATATTCTAGAAGATAATCCAGATGAATTCGACAACTTGGAAATAACGTTTCAACAAGATGGTGCTCCTGCACACTATTACGGTGCAGTAAGACGTTACCTAGATGAAGAATATCGTGGTAGATGGATTGGACGACGAGGTTCGATCGAATGGCCAGCTCGGTCACCGGACCTTACACCATTAGATTTTTTTCTATGGGGGTACTTGAAATCTAAGGTTTACGCTACAGCACCTGACAGTATTGCCATTCTGAAACAACGAATTGTTGAAGAATGTAGGGCAATTTCCGCTGACACACTGGGACGAGTACGACAAGAGTTTAGCAATAGGATGCATTACTGCCAGGAAGTAGATGGAGCACATTTTGAACACTTATTATAAGAACTGGTTCTTAAATCTTTATTAATTAAATGCGAAACTATAATTTTCGTATTTCTTCAATTTATCAATCAAAATCAGCCGAAACCCAAACAAAATTGGTATGACTGAATAGGTATTTTCAATACCTTCCAAACGAGCTGTCACTTGCCATAGGGTCCCATTTAAAATTATTGGTCACAGTGACCTTGTGACGTCATTTATGACTATTGCGTCATCTGTTATGACCAGTTGAGAAGCCTACATCCGTTTATTTCCACCCTCCAAATTTCATTATTATAAGTATACCCGTTCAAAAGATACGAGGGGGGGAGGGGACTTTTGACTAGCACTGTATAGTTTTGTGTCTTTCAGAAGACTATTTACTGGGTTTTCTGTATATATATCTTTTTCTGGGTTGATTTGTCAGAACGTTTTTCTGCTCTTATATTCTATAGCGTTGTATTCGAAGATGATGTGAGAGGCTGTTTCAAATGGTCGCAAACGGGCGACTTCTGGGCAAATCAAGTGGGGTATTTATAAGCATTTTCCGTTAGGTACCAGTCCGAATGTTGAGCGTATGGGAGATATTGATCTCATCCTAGAAAGAGACGATTTAGTCCAGTTAAACAGGGTAGAAATATCAAGTCGAAATTAATAATAACTCCCAATACGAAATATAGAGTTCCCTTCCCTTAAAAAAAATAAAGAGAATACATTATTTTTTCGCGGGCGTTCCGACGTTTCGACCCTTTATGACATCATACATAAAAAATTGAAAAATAAAAACTTTTTAACAAAAAATTAAACCGACGAAATACGGAACTGAAAAGTAAAAAACTTTTTAACAAAAAATTTAACCGACGAAATACGGAACTGAAAAGTAAAAAATAAAATAAACCTTCTTAGTCTCAATAACTAAGTTCCCAAACTAATGTAAGTAAGTAATTTTGAGTTGGCGCCAAACATACAAGCAAATGAATTAGGTAAGGCGTGAAATGATGGCATCGAGTTGCGCGGTGACATTCTGATAATTTTTTTGAAGTAATTTAATGATCTTCGTTGATTGTTCGTTTGGCGTCGACTCAAAATTAGTTACTTACATTAGTTTAGAAGCTTAGTTATTGAGACTAAGAAGGTTTATTTTATTTTTTACTTCCAAGTTCCGTATTTCGTCGGCTTAATTTTTTGTCACAAAGTTTTTATTTTTCAATTTTTTGTGGCTGAAATCTACTAATTACTACCTACTTGTTTTTTGATTACTTCCAAAATACTTACCCACCCACCTTACTTCAACTATTACCAGTTGAATAATATGATTATCTACTTTTACTATTTGTTGTAATATAAATTATTTTTGTTGTTCTGGTTAGTTTATTTCATAACTTCGTATATCATTCCATCCTCTCATAGAATATAAGATTGTGAAGGATGTGGAGCAAAATAATGACATTAGCGATCTGTCATTATCAACTACATATGTGTGTGCCAACGTTCACAAGTGAAAAATCAATTATCCCCTATTTTTCTATCCGCAAGGGTGGACAATTTCATTCGAAATCCAAATATGAGGTATACCCCATCTATTAAAGAAACAATCATCCAAATCGAAGAACCCAGTACAAAGTTATGCCTGATAGAATCGGTTAACAGACCAGAATTCAGAGGATGAGTGATCAATATCCTTCATTCTGCTACCCTTAGGGGTGGATTTCATCTTTTAAATTCAAATGGGACCAATTTCGAAGTGCACCCTATCCACTGAGAAAAGAATTATTGGAATCGGACGTCTCAGTATAAAATTATGCGTGATCATACATAAAAAAAATAAAAACCTCCTGCTTTTTGGTTTCGTCGGTTAAAAATAAAATGAACCTTCTCAGTTTCAATAACTAAGCTCCTAACCTAATGTAAGTAAGTAATTTTGAGTCGGCGCCAAACAAACAATCAACGAAGATCATTAAATTACTTCAAAAAAATTATCAGAATGTCACCGCCCAACTCGATGCCATCATTTTACGCCTTACCTAATTCATTTGCTTGTATGTTTGGCGCCGACTCAAAATTAGTTTCTTACATTAGTTTAGGAGCTTAGTTATTGAGACTAAGAAGGTTTACTTTTTAGTTCCGTATTTCGTCGGTTTAATTTTTTGTTAAAAAGTTTTTTACCGTTTCAAACCCCTATATGAGGTGATTGGGTGAGAAGTTGCTTGCCATCATGTTTTTAAACTAACGTTTCAAATTTTATAGCTTACTCCAATTGGCTCTTGTGATGTGTTCATGATTTTTGTAAAATAGTTCAGAACAAAATTGAAGATTTCGAAGTATGTTTTCTTCCTGATGAGCAATCGACGTAATCTCCTCTACAAACAAAAATCTTGAGTGACAATCATAGTGGGTCGTGCATGTTTAATTCCCAGTAATTTTCGTCGTGGAATTGAAACTATTCTGCGACGCGGCGATAACAAAAGAAGGTCCTACCAACTTTCGAATGAATCCCCTTATTCGCCGCTCTCGAAACACTGTTTGACGTTCTCGAGCTGCTCTCTCGCTATTTCTATGGGATCATTATTAAGAACAAAAGATACTGAAAATGAGATGATTATAGATGAGGCCTCAGCTCCCTTTATCTTCAATGGTTTTTGCTCTCGGAATATGTAGACATGAAAGGATCTTGCGCCCTCATAAACGGCCCACCCCCTTTCCGCCCGAGACGCAGTACAGGGTGGTGGATACAATCTTTTTTCGATTTTCGCATGGGAATAGGAAAGCATCAAAAAATTATTTCCGAAATGAATCGAAAGAATCAGGGAATGTATACAGGGGTAGATAGACAAGTAACTCAATTATTATTTTTTACATGAATGAAAAAGAACACTTAGGCAGGACTATTCTGAATTTTGACGATCAGAAAAAAAATATCAAATTGGTATTGAATGTATTTATGAATTATGAAATAACAAAAAAAAACACCGATATGCACTAAAAAGTTGGAAATATTAAAAATACAGTTATTGACAAAAAAAATTACCTTTAATATAAAAAAGGGTGAGGAGCTTGATATCAGTTGTCTTAAATTTTGTATCGCTAGATTCTTAAAGGAGTCATGAAAAGTAAGTAGAGAGCACCCTACTCCATTGTACATTGAAGGTAATTTTTTGGTCAACGACTTTATTCTGATTACTTTTAACTTTTCACTTCATATTGCTACATAAAAGCTTGTTTTTATACTTTCCAACTACATGAAAAAACTCTCCGATTGATTCATTCACCTGGGATTGGAGTTTCAACTAACTTTTGGAGAATGTGCTGAGGGGATTTTTTTTTCATTATGAACTGATGATTTTGGTGAGAATTCCATTTCATATGGAATTGTATTGTCATCGGTTCTCAATAGGTAACTGTGCAAAATTTCAAGTAATTCGGACATGGACATGGAAGTGGGTGATAATTGAATTGAAAGATTTCATTATATTCCTACATACAATAAAATCAATCAATGGGAGGCTGGCATACTGTATAATAGGTTTGATTGGTTTTTTAATTCTTCTTATAGAATAGTGAAGAAATTGGCGAGTTTTTATAGCTAGTTGGTGTATAAATTAGTGATAACTTAAAAAACTAACAATACTTTCAGTACAAACTGACAAGTCTGAACAATTAACGAGGAACGTCAAACTAATGAAACCAGGCAACTAGATATAAATTGTTTTTAAATCTCACGGTATTTTTACGATTCTATTTTGCATTCTAATTATAGAAATTATTCCTGTCTTTGTTTATTAATAATTTAAAGTCATCAAAACATTATATACGAGGGCGGGAAATGATTGAAAATATAAATTTAATTTCGTCACTAGAAACGAAAGTTACGTTATGATAATTTCTCTCACTTGCGACGGAAATCACGTTTTTGCTGGAGGTATTCTTTTAAAAAATGACGCCTTTTCGTAAAGGGTTGTAGGAAAAAACATTTAGACAACTTTCAATTGCAGATGGATATAGGATAGGTTTGATTCAATGTTATCTTGCACGACGGAGGTTTTTGATTCAATGTTATCTTGCACGACGGAGGTTTATATTTCAGTCGCAGATGATTCCACAAACAAATCAAAATTGGTATTGTAATCTAAACAACAACGAAAACAATGGCAATACATATCCCATGTTATGACGATAATCCCTTATGACTAGTTCTAATAATATTCCTTAAAAAATGTACCTTCAGTTCAGTTATCTTTCTTATTTCATGTCTATCAGAATTGATTCTCACACCAAATTGTTTGAATGTATTCTTTTGAAGGTAGTAATGTGAAAAGGTAACAAATAATAAGTTCATTGATTTGTTTCAGAAAACAGAGTGTGGCATCATCTGCGACTCAAAGATAAACTTCAGTGACTATCTTCCATCATTCAAGATAACCTCTTGTGGAGTTTTCATGTTGAAAAGGGAAACATTCTCAATGGAATATCGAATAGAAAGATTTTTCAATTCACAGAAAAATATTTATTTTCAATATCCAATTAAGTATGTTTCCCTTTTGAATGAGTTCATTGCTTGGACTAAACTAACTCCTTCTCTTGGAGTTTTGTCAATTGTTAAAGAATTCTGCATTATATTTGTATTTTAACAGAAAAAAAAATATTGTGGTGTGTTCCACGATAATTTTGCCATAAGGAAGAAAACTGGATAGAATTCAAGGACTTCTTGAATATGAATATTTTGGAACCCTTATCAAATACAAATGCAACAAATAATTTCAAACCCGTCACAGTTCATCTTTCTAATTCAATTTTTCCTATTTTTCTTCGCCTCCTTTTTTTATTGAGGAGCAGAATTAACAACCAATGAACTGAATAATTATTTGAAAAAGAGAAACTTCATTGGGTAAGTGTATTTTATCTGACAACTGAAACAGTTCATGATCTCCTATCACTGTTACTAAAGTCAAGTGTAACCCGAAGGCTCTTACTATTTGTACATCAAAATAAGGGGGCAACAGCTATTCACGAATTTAGGATTTTGACTGGATAAGGACTAGAGACCAGTCTCTAACTCTTTCCATGATGATGCTTCTCAAAAATGGCCGAGAAAAAAAGTTTGAATCTAAATTTGGGATTTTTTTAATTTCTATAGAGGGTGCAGCCAGTATGGATTGGTAAGTAGCCCATCACTCCAGAGAGTGCATGGGACGTTTAAAGCGTGAGGGGTCGTCTATGTTATAATCAGTGGCTTTCCTCACGAGAGGGTTTTTGTGGGATATTGCGCAATCGAATACTTTCCGATTGCGGTCTCTGATAATACTCCTGATGGGAGGCAGGTTCAAGTCTTCGAGGGTCCGATCGTTCCGCACATACCACGGAGCGTTCGTTATCATCCGCAGGACTTTCATTTGCGCCCGTTCCAGGACGCGAAGGCCAGTCCTGCAGGTTTGGCCCCAGGCGGCTGAGGCATATAAAATGACAGGTATGAATATCATTTTATAAATCAGAACTATGTTTATCAGGGAGAGTTTCTCTTCCTGTTGATGAGTGGATATAATGTGCAGATCTTCTTTGCAATTTTGTCCTTAATAATTTTGACGTGTGGTCTCCAGGTGAGCCGGCGATCCACCGTTAACTTCAGGTACTTGACTTGTTCTGACCATTCTATCTCCCTTCCAGAGACAGACACTCCCCTCTCCGGGTTGTTTCTTTTACGTCCCTTCGAAATTGCCTGAGTTTTGTCAGGATTCAACTTTATCTTCCACTTCAGTTACCACTGATGGAGGTCGTTTAATGCATTCTGCAAGTAAACGACAACCATCAAGTGGTTGGCTGAAGGGGAAAGCAAAGCTGTATCGTCAGCGAATAAGGATATCTTCACGTGTTCACTCCTTGGAATATCGGATGTATGAAGGGCGTATAATAAGAGAGACAACACTGCCCCCTGACGAACGCCGGCCTCAATTTCTCCCGAACCCGAGAGAGTATTGCCGACCTTTATCTGAAATGGCCTAACCATTGGGGAACGACTTGATCCACTTTACCAGGCTCCGTGACAGGTGGAAATCAATAAGTTTGGAGAGTAAGCCCTCATGCCAAACTCTATCAAAAGCTTTACTGCTATCTAACATATATGGGCCCTGTTATTGACATTCAAATATGTTATGGCGTCTTCCACCAGCCTCAGAACCTGAAGCTCGGTGGAATGAGCACGTCTAAAGCCAAACTGCTCGTTCGGTAGGACTTTTCTGCCCTCCATTTCTTCGTCAAGCCTTTCTAGAACGACTTTTTCAGCCAACTTAGCTGAACTGCAAAGCAGACTGATCGGTCTATAATTTTGCGGGAAGGTCGGGTTTGTCCCTCCTTTGGAATCATAACACGATGGCATGCTTCCACCTTCGAGGGAATCTTTTAAGGCGTGAGATTATTGATTATATTTAGATGCTGCACCTGGTTATCCGGAAAATACTTAAACATACGATAAGTAATTCCGTTATAACCAGGGCTTTTTTAGGATTTGATCCTTTAATATGTGCATTGAGTTCATCCATCGAAGCCGGAAGAATGACATCATAATTGGGTTCTCTTAGAGTACGACGAACCCGATCTTCCAGCAAAAGCTCTCGATCCAGATCATTATCTGGATGCTCATTCAATCCAAATTGCCTTCCCATCGAGTCTGCAAAGGCTTGAGCTTTGGACTCATGGTCATAGCACATACCGGCCTCACCATGAATAGGAGGAAAATCAGACTTTTTTGTTTTTAAATTTCGATGAAGTTTCCAAAGTTGATCACCGATTTCTAAATTTCGAATTGTTGTGCCAAATCTCTCATTCCTAAATTCTGATATGTTTTCTCTAACCTCCCTATTCAGTTCGTTAGCTCGGATTCTGTCCGCAGGGAACAGACTCCTTTGATAAGCACTCTTTGGTCGATTTCGCTTACGAATAAGATCTTTGACACGTCGAAGAAATTCATCCTGAAGCTTAGGAGCCGGTTCTCTGCGAGAAGAATCCTCCAAAGCATTTTTGATGGTGAGTTCGTAACGCGCTACGGTATCATCCAACTCAAGTGAAAAATCCATTCTCTCAGGAGCGCAGTAAGCTGTCTCCAGGAGGGAACTGAATCTCCCCCAATCCACTTTTGTACACAGACGATCTGTTTGGGGCGATAGACCACCCCCTAGTGATAAAGTTACCAGGTTGTGATCAGAGCCCAACTCGGAGAGAACGTGGATGTATCAGTTCCAGGTGATGTTCCTGGCCAGGGCAATGTCAAGTACGTCAGGTCTGAGGTAACCAAAATGCGTCGGCTCACCTGTAGCCAACACCTGGTATTCATACCTGTCACAATGCTACCACAGTCGCCTACCATTCAGGTTGGTAACACGACTCCATTGTGTGTGCTTAGCGTTCAGATCACCCATGACCAAAACAGGTTGATCTGTTTCCATCAAGAGTGTATCAAGCGCCTCAGGAAGTATTCGATTGTTCGGGGGATTGTAAGCACTGATCATACGCATAGGACCACTCCTCGTGTTAAAAACAATACCTACTGTTTCTATTCCATGGGTATCATCATCGGAAATGCCAAGCTGAACATGCGGATGGGGCAACGTTTTACCAAAATGGCAACGCCACCACCCGGACGCCCAAGTCGATCATTTCTCAGCATTTTGTAGTTAGGAAATCTAACAGTTTCTCCATTGAGACGAGTCTCTTGCAGAAAAGCAACACCAATGTTATTATCTACAAGAAACTCTTGAAACTCAAGTCTATTCTGAAGAATTCCGTTACAATTCCAACCCACTGCTACAACTGAAACAATAAAGATTAATTATACTATTTTTATTATTGATTATTTTAGCATCATCTTGATATGTTCTTCAATATTTTTCAACTAAAACTGTCACAACTGAAGCAATTAGAAATAATTATACTGCTTTCATTATTAATTATCTTCAACTTGTTTTTTTGCAGCAGTCAACCAACAAATTTCTCTCAAATCAACATTTCTTATTTTTCTCATCGCAATTCTGAACTAGAATTGGATGATGATATTCAAGGCTTGGGAAAAAAATCAAATTCCAATCCATAGAAATTAGTGGAAAACGATTCGACCTGACTTGAAGGAGGTCTGTGTTTTCTCAGCATCTCTGGAAGGCATTGTTTGAAGGGGTTAATTATAATTTAAAATCCAAAACTGCCATATGATAATGAGTGAGTTTCCCCAAGAGTTCCGAATCTTTGCTTTGCTCCGAAATCCAACTCCGGTAAGTGAAAGTAGTTTTGGAATTTTCCAGCAAATTCTTCTATCTGCTTTCAGAACCATGCATTATACATTTTGAGGAATTTAATTTAGCATCCGCTGATTAATATTTCAATAAATTAATATTAATAGTTGAACCAGTATCCATGGACCCATAACAGGGTTATTCTGGTTTTTCTGCCAGGGTATAAAATATTTTGAAGCAGTTCTTAGGTAGATTTTGATAGAAATAGCAAATATCGTTTTGAAACTCCAGCTTCTTATAGAAAAAAGAATATTTTTTCTCGCTCCAAAGTGGGGTGATTATGCGGAGGGCGTACGTGCAGACTTCTCTTTGAAAATTCTTTAAAAAATCATGGACAGGGATATCGGATTGAAACTCTGGCTAAATATGCAGAAATGATTGAATAAAACGATTTTGGAAATGAATAGTTTTCCGGAAAAATGCTTTTCCAACTAGATAGAGAAATTCTGTGAAAGCCAATCGATTTAGAATGGCCGAATTAGTCTAGAAAAAAAACTTCGTTTCGATTGGAGAGAAAAAGTTGAAAAGTGAAATTTTCGAAGAAGCCCCCTAAATTTCATTGAAAATCCAAAGTGGTCGTATCGATCTTCGTTTTGAACCAAAATGTAGGAAATCTCACGTAGATTCCGGAAATGTAACTCAATCCAACAGATTGGCTGTGAAACGCGAAAAACCAAAAAAAATCATAGAAAGTTACTCCCGTCAGAAAATGATGCTGCTGTCAACAAGAGCCACAAGTTAATTTGTATAATCCAGATTTATCAGATTTCTCAGTTTTATCTTTATTGTTCTCAATAAATTAACTCAAATTATTATCTTTTTTGTATGCAATATTCATGCTGTTTTTATGTAAGGAAGTAGAATATGTACTTATTTTAAAATTAGGTTTTTTGTGTCGAGGTTTTTTTTATTACTTGTATTTATTGTCTTTTCAACCTCAAGGTTATTAGAGACAACGTTGAGAGATTTACAAATCAACTAATATATAAATTACATTACTTATATCAATATCTGTTAAAAAAATTACTAACTTGCGGATATTATAGTTTTCATTCAAAAGTTCATATAGAGTTGTTGACAGGATTCCATGTGTTTGACGCTGGTAATTGTATGTTGGGCACTCTAGTTGAATATGCCTAGTTGTGAGATTGCTAGTAAAATATGCTAGTTGTGAGATTGCATTGACATGTTCCACAGATTGGTTTGTCTGTTAGTTTGAGTAAGTGGGTGAGACGGCTATGGCCCAGCCGCAATCTGGTGACGAGGGTATGGTACTTTCTGGTCTGGCGGTGCTTTTTCCAGGGGAGAACAGATTTTCCACTTCAGCGAGCTTGGACTGCCATGCGGATGTTTCTGTTTCTTTCAGGGTTGGCTTGAAGTATGATTTGATAGTTATTGATATCGCGCGGATTTAATAATAATACGTCTTTATTATTTTCAATTAACAAGAGATTTACAATTTATGCTCATAAAAAGAAAAAGAAAATAAAAGGCGAAGTTCAGTTTTCATTCAGCAAAACTAAACGAAGGCTGTTTCTTCTTTATTTGTCGAGGTTTTGTCAACCCAGTTTAGTGAAAAGCATTTAGTGAAGTTATTGTCTTTTGTTTTCAAGTATCGGACGCATCAGTTCAAAATATGATTCGTTAGCTTGATCGTTGGCAATTTCGGAATTAATGAAAACATTCTAAAATCTACCTTTTCGACTGGCCCCGCCATCGGTTTTTTACCCCTCTGGATTCTATCCGATCCGATACCAGGGCTTTGATCGAGGATGCGAATTTAATCTGCAAAACCAGAAATGTGGGCAAAACCTGGATACACTATAAACTGGTACAGATAATCAAATTTATTCAATATTCCCGTGATTATTTCAATGAACCCATTTCCATTGACATATAAATTGAATCACATTCATAACCTATCGGTAATTCCCCGAAAACCACATATGCGCAACCTAATGGGCGATTAGACTAAATATATATTTCTGGCGAAACGGCACGAACATTTATTCGAAACCGTTTTTGGTATCCCCTGCTTTTCGGAGATTTCATTCGAATTCAGCTTATGATATATATTTGTGAACAGACCATTGCAGTTTGCGTATAATGCCGCCCATTGTCGTTTATTGCTCCGAATGCGAATCAACATAGTGAATTCGTTAATACTGTTCTGTGCAGTGGTGGGTATTTGGTAGCAGACTCTACAGCGTGTTTAATTAAAAAGGTGTGTACCAAATCCCTATTGGGCGCACTAGATGGACAAAATACTATTTATTGCGACGGATCTAAAAACGAAAATGGTTCAGGATGTGTCTTCTATGTTGAATAAAAAAAGACAGGCCACAAATGGTTTTGTACACCTGTCTGCCTGTGATATGTAATTGTTAGTGGTTTTTTCTTCATCACTGATAAGACGTCAGAATTAGCCTCTGTGAATTTTCCAATTTTATCAACCCCCATTTCCAACACCTTCGAAGCCTGCCAAATTCTGAAGTCTTATCAGTGATGAATAAAAGACCAATAACATATTACAAGCAGAATGGTGTACAACATAAAATAACTTCACCATTCCGCTATTCTCAGTCGAACTTATTCATCAGTCTGATCAAATTTTCACTCTTCAGTTGAAACTGCTCAGTATATTCACGACCCTAAATAAATATAAATCCATGTGGAAAAACGGAAAAGAAAATAATCTAGATTTAATATTTCTCAGTGTACTTGTGGATGTGGCTCACTTCACACCCGTGATATTTCAACCTACCTGAACAGTCAAACAATGATGTGAAGAGCATGTTTCAAATCCATAAAATGCGAAATAAAACTGAAGTACTTATTCGTATCGAGGAATAACAATTTGTTAAAGAATAAAAATATACATCAAATCCCATGTTTTTGATTCGGTATGTTGTGAATAGAATATTATTATTGTAGATCGATGACTTCGGATCCACCACGTAACACGACTCCATTAACGATCTCGACTGACATGCTGTCGTTAAACTTTGATGCGACCCAATATTTTCAACGAGAATAATCCGCTTAATTACAAACAAGTCACAGTGGAGCACTTGTGGTTTCTAAACAGCGGTAAGTGAAAATAATTCATCAAGTCGAAAAACGACAGGTGTTGTTACTCAAATTCCGTATTTCATTCACGTGGTATCGAGTTTTTAAAATAAATGGTTTTGATGTTGGCACTGGATGTTTCTCGGTCGAGTATGAAAATATTTCCCGAGTTTATTGACGGAAAGATTGATTCGTTAACAAAACGATGTTGGCAAGAAATCCGTAAAACCGAACTAGAAAATTAGAAAAGGGTTCCGGAAAATGTGTTATTGTGCAACTGTCATAATTTTTAATTTTTTTTCACTTACTGTCTACCCTGGTGTTCGTTACTTTCAACACTAATGATAAAAATGAATCATCTAACAATCAAGCCAATTTATTAACAAAGGTAAAGCAAAAGTCTTAATGTTCTTCGACTTTCATCAAAATTAACATTTATTGTACAATTTGAAAAAGAAATGTGTATTTCCCTGCAGTTTTTTGTAATTTAGTATAGTAGAAGGGATGGAATAAACAGTCAAACCATTTACAATTGCAAAAGAATACAAAACAAGCTTCCCAGTCTTGAGGCGGTCCTTTGAGCAGCAGAGGCGGATATAACTAATTTTATTTAAATATTTTAAAAAATACGTTAAAATAAAAAAATATGCCATAAACGAGGAAGTATGTATTAATAGGCAATCGGATCATCTCAATTTCATTTTCCCATTGTCGAAAAAAAGCCATATTTTCCAACAAAACACAACACAGCTATATAATATTTTAAAACCTATTTCGATCCCAGACCAGAGAAGCTACTAGCTTTCATTTACTCGGACCTCCTGAAACTGGTGATTTATTAGTCTCTACGTATAGACCCACCTACAAGCATTATCATTGGCTTGCGGTACGTTTTGATTGGCTGCTGTAGAACTAGACAGATGTCACTCAATCGGCTCTTTTGATCTTCCGTTCGCCGACGGAGAATGTTTACGAGTAGTACACATTATTTTTCGTTCCGTTTCTTCGCATATACGCTCGTGTTAGCGAAGTGAGTTTTTGATTTGCTTCCTTTAGAAACAGCTTCTGCAATTGAAAATGGTAAAACTTCAAAGGCCGACATCGAAAGAAGACTTTTGGCAATATTCTTCTAATATAATCTCCTAGCACTCTTGAGGATTTCGACCCCACGTGTCTTTACTCATGTTCGCATCTGGGTTTGCCAATACAGTGGCCGATAACCAGCGAAAATGATGACCAGAATAGATCAAACAGTTCTGTTATAGCAGCAGGCATATCTCCAACTTATTGCAGCGAGAAGAATGACCAGTGTAGGGCTTCGGATGGGGTGGACCCATGGAATCTGTTACATCAGAAGGGAAATCACCAAATGTATTGATACCAACTGGTTTTCTATATAGCACATTTGTTATTTATATTGAAATGTTTTTTTCGCCAAAGCTTTTTCCTGTTTTCCCTTACATCTATGCAACTGGCAACAATTACATTTAGGTAATCGAGAAAAGACTTCGCTGTTTCTTGCGATAAATGATCAGATCGAGTTTTTTAACGAAATTTCGTTTGGTAAACCTTGAGTGGGAATGCCAATACAATGACCTGGATGAGAGTGTGAAACAAGAAAAATATATTCGTTTCTCAAATTTCAGCAAAAATTCAGCATATTTGTAAGGTTTAAAATAGGATGATATCTTTTGATCCGATTTAGAAGTAATTGGAATTTCAACATTGTTGTCAAATGAAACCAAGGAAAATGGGAATATAAGTTATTTCTGTAACCAATAAAATAGCTAGTATTTGAACTTACGATTTCCAAAATTCAACGAAAAACAGGATAATTTGCGTTGGAGTGATTTCCTGTCGAAGGAATCCTCTCTGTAACCGGTAGACTTATAAAAACAAAATAAAAAATCTCAGAAATTTTTCATTCTTGGGATCTTAACACCTACTAGGTTTGCGGATTTTTTATATTATTACACAATAAAATAACTTTCAATTACTCACTTTTTGGCTCAATCACAAATTGTTTATTTACAAAATGGTGGGGATGCTAAAATACATTTCTCTTTTTGTGTATGCAGCACGTTATCTTACTTTACCTATCTCTTAATGATGGAAAAGTAGATATGCACTCTTTGTATTCAAGGTGTTTGCGAAATAACACTAGATCTCTAGTTATGTATTAGAAAGTGTATCCCAAACGGCGTCAGCTCATAAATGTTCAACGTATTGACTAGGCATTTTAGCTAAGTTTTATGTTACGTCTCATGATTTGAATCGGGATCCGTGGGATACAAGAAGAATCAGAATGAGGAAGTATATCTGAGAGAGATAGCGTTGAATAGTGGTATATCGCACTCATCATCAAGGAAAATTTAAAACAATGTAATCTCAAGTTCCACAAAATTAAGAAAGTGCAAAATTTGCGTGTTACAGACGACTTCTGAAAGGGAAAATAGTTTGTAGATATACCTACCTCCGCAAGATTCCGTTAGGTATGCATTCAGGGCTATCACTCCTCGAATACATCGTACATACTATTTTCAGAGCTAAAATGTATTTGAGGAATGGTGAGCATCAATTTCATCATTGGAGGAGCAACTTATCAAAGCGCATTATGTCCCACAAAACTGTTTTTTCAGTAGAGGCAGAAAACTATTTGTTGCTAAATACTATGTCATAAGGCTATTTTTTATTAATACTGATGAGTGTACTGCTCACTAATATATTGCTTCAATGTTGTTCTCTGTTGCTAACCTGCAGCCATGCATTTTTGTATTTTTTCATGTTACGCAGGTAGGATATCTATTTGTACACGTGCATTTATTTATTTTTAAACTTTATTCTCACTCCTCATCCAATCAGAATTGTTTTTTTTTATAAACAATACAATGATCTATCTATCTATATGGGTGTATATACTTATATCTGAATATTAACCATATTTAAATCGAGCAGTATGAGTTTCCAGAAAAACGATTATAATTCTTGGATATAATGCGTTTTGTTGCATCTGTGATAATAATAATTGAGGAAGGTATTAAATTTGATGATTTCATATACTAATTCCATCAACTATATACAACGTCTGACGCCTGTTTTCGCAGCCTCACCTGTTTTCATACTCCTGTTCTCTTTCATGGTTTCGCTTTGGTCTTTTTCTTGACCCTTGACTATTATCATCAATTGTCACAGTATTTTCCATTGAACCTTATTTTGTTAATAATGGAGGCGTACATCGAAATGACCATGGACATAATGCGTTTGGAACTGAGCATTTCGATGGACATAACGTGTTTTGATGTGGTGGTTCGAGATCGCATTTAAATAACCCTGGGACAGAATATGATTTGATATGTTCCGTATATGGGCAAGTACAATCATAGTGATCCCGGAACACCATCGAAATACAATGTTAAACCTTAAATAGTTTATCAACTAAGTGAAATTTAGAGTAATGGTACAGTATGAAAAGGAAAATAATATGATATATTTGAACAAATTGAGACAGAATTTCAACGAATATCAGACTAAAAGTAAAGAACAACATGTGCATAAATAAGACAATAAATCCAGCTATTCAATTGCTCGCAATGACTTTTTGAAAGATTCAACCCATTGCTATCAAATTCAGACAAAATCCATTGCTACTAAATTCTTCACCTAATCGCATGAATCTAGATAGAGGGCAATGATATCAGTAATTGATATATGAAAATACTTTTCAAGTTCAATATTTAATATAATGGAATGTTTTGCATTTAGCGAATTTCCATTGGTCTTCAGGGACAGAAACATAGAGAAAACACGGGATGTGATCCATAATAGCTGAACTCGAGAAGACAAAGACCTTTATAAAAATCAGGACTATTTAAGAAATATCAGCTGTGGGACATCCCAAAACTTGACCTGCATGAGCCTCGGGAGAATGGGGTTATTTTGAAATAAAACATGTTTAGGGCTGTCAATTCAACAGTCAATTGACCAAGTGAGATATTTGACCCCAGTCAATTGAGCGTTTTGTACCAAACGCCGTCTCGAATGGTAACGCCCAGGAGAAAAATTAAATATTCGTAGCGCCAGACTGAGAAACGGTGGAAAGCTCCAACTCCAGTCTTAGTTTGATTTTTTTGTTGTGTTCTAATCCATCGGATAGATTTTGAATAATTTGACATGTCAGTTGGGGAAATAATTTTGACTGTTCTAGATACAGTTGGGTTTAAATATTGCAAGTCAAGTTCCATGCGCTATAGTTTCTGTCATTTTTCAATAGTGACACTTCCGTTTGACAGATGACAGCCAAAATGATAACTGTATGTTCATACCAAATTCCAGCTCGATTGGTCAAACGGTTCTGCAGTTATCGTGGAAGATTACAGACAGACAGACCGACAGACACACACAGACAGGCACACTGACAGGTAGTCTTCACTCTAGAAATGGCCTCAGTTATCTTGGGGGACCTCAAAAAAGGATATTTCTGTCGATATCTCGTTTTTTTTTCCGCACGATTGCATTACTTGACAACTAGGGGGTCCGGTCAAGCCTAATATAAGTTGAGGGTGGCACTCAAAGAACGAAAAAATCATATTGCGATTAAAAATATACCAAAATTATATCAAATATAAAACAGAATAGAAAGATTCTCAACATGTTTCTGAAAATGAGGGCTCTAGAGTCAATGAAAGCAAACGAGTCATTTCTGTTCACCTCGTATATTTAGGAAACGGTTCGTTATATTTTCCATCCGGAGACATAATTTCTTTAGCCGTATTTAACCGCTTTGTATCATTCACCGATTTTGGGTTACCAATTGTTACGCCATAAAAAATGTGATTTTAGATTTTACCTATTTTTAGACATTGATGGATGACATGTTTTCCAGTTACTTCAAATTATTAATATATATGAACCCGAATAAATAGCCTTTTCACATAATATTACGTGCCAAGTGCTGTAAATGCATAGACTTTCTTCATAGAATTTTTTATTTACAGGTTCTGGAAGCTAGTCGAATGAAATTAAATAAAAAAATATCAAGAGCGTGAATAGTTTTATTGGGGAGAGAAATTATACCTGTTAATAATGGTTTAGGAAAACAGCTTACCAACTTTCAATGAATATTCACATGACTATCACTTGAAATAGTTCAAGAAACATATTCCCGCTTAATTTTGTTTTGTATCTTATAGAATGAAGTTTGTATAGCAAAAATAGAATATGAATAAAAGAAACAAATCCAGCAGCAAAAACTGTTCAATCATTGTTCATCTGGAAAACCGAGTAATAAACTAACTTGTTTGGACGCTTTTTGAAATGGAACAAAAAAATTTCGAATATGCAGAATGTGTGTCATGACAGTCTCTTCAAAAAATAAAATACCATCTGCTAATAAATGTGTTCTATGTCGACGAAATGGCTTTATTAAATATTTCCTAAGTTATATTTCATCCAAGGAATGAGAAGCTGCATATTTCAACAGTGCTGGCACCGAATACCTGCTCTCTCCAATCTTCCAGCTTCCTTCGAGATATTAGCATCTTGAACGCATCCACTAGCCAAGAAAGCTAAAAAATTACTCCCGCAATGCAGCCAAATCGCCGAAGTACACCTTAAGTGTATTGAGATCATCTGTTTTTTGATAGCAAATAGTAAATTGTCACCGGCATCTATATCGAGCCTGACAACTTTTGAGAACTTTTCGAAATTTATTAGGGAACGTCGAGCGGAACTTTATCTGAAACGGGAGTTTAAGAAAGTTTTATGGTCGCGAAAACTTTATTCTACTCGTCGATAAATGCTCCAGTGCCTGTTTTTTATGTGTACAGGGAAAACAACTCGGCTCACCATTCGAAACCGGTAATGAAAACCATCCGAAAACGCAAGTCTTTTCAAACTAGTTGATTTAATATGGTTTCGAGAATTCCGCAATACAGTGCCTGCCAGAAAGTTGAACAACTTATTATCTAATAAATGAAAGATTGTTGTATAAAGTGTATAATTTTCTTAAGTTTGCAAAGCGCTTTCGACTCTCGTCATCTTCAGTGCTTCCTGAAAGTAAATACTCTGATTGACTGGTTTAAAGACTTTAAATTTGAATCCAAATTTATAGGTTAGGAAAATTCTTTGAATTTTGTAAAAGTTTTTTGAGTACTACATGTCAGGTGCAGGAAGTAAACAATAGATGAGTACATTATTAATCAAATGATTATAATTTTTTTTTTAGTACCTACATGTCAGGTGCAGAAAGTATATAAAATTGGCTTAGAATCTAATGTATCACATGTTGGAATTCAAAGGCCAGGTGGATATGTCAATGTCTTAATGACAATTGATTTGATTCTAAATGTCAGCTGTCAATGAGAGGAATAAGTAGGAAGCGCTTTGCAAACTTAAGAAAATCATACACTTTATACAAAAATCTTTCATTTATTCTACACAATGTATTCAGCTTCCCACTTAATTATCATCTAAGACTGAAAATATATACATATCAAGATGATAACGTTCTTGTCGAATAAAATATTTAACTATTATTAACAAACTCGCACTCTAAATTGAAAATATCATTATATATTAAACTGAATTTTGCAACGATTGACAACACTTTGAAAAGGTCAGATTGGTTTACTTTTACCCACAATCTCGCCTCATAAGAAACCTATGAGCGTATAATTTGGTATCTTTTCACTGCCGGCTATTAATGTCTCCAAATAGTTCTTGACACTTTTTTTGGGATTATAACCTTCCACAATCTGAAAACAAAATTAAATGGAAGGTTAAAATTCCAAAAAAAGTGTCAAGAATGAGTATTCCTCCACCAAGCTTCAAACAATATCTTCAAATAGGTACTGGTAAAAAATTATATTTGGTAATAGCGTCAATTTGTTTACCAACTAGTCGTGTCAAAATAAATGAATTGATGGTATACGTGTTATCACACTGTAACATTAACCCCGGTTACTTTGGCAATAAATCCAGCAATATTTTTATACGTAACCCTGCTAGCCCCATATTCTGTCAGAACGTTCATGCAGGAAAATAATTGAAAATACCATCAAAAAATCTAAATTTCCGAGCGTCGGGGGCGGTTTGGTGGCGGCAATATTTTTATTAGACACTCTGCCACCTTCAAATTTCCTCAAAGCCTTCTGAGGGAGAACAATGAGCGATGTCGTCGACAAATCCGAGTTACCGAGCGTCGGGGGCGGTATAGCAGCGCCAATATTAGAGATCCTGCCACCAACATATTTTATCAGAGCATTCATGAGGAAAATAATGAAATATTCCGTCGAGAGAAAAAAAAAATACAGAGCGTCGGGAGCGGGTTGGCCTCAGTAATATTTCTATTAGGGTTCCTGCCACCACCATATTTCGTCAGAGCATTCATGAAGGAAGCTAATGCACGATTCCATCAACAGAAAAAAATTACCGAGCATCAGGGGCGGGTTGGCCTCAGCAATAATTTTATTAAAGGTTCTGCCACTACCATATTTCGCCAGAGCGTTCATAAAGGGGGCTAATGCACGATTCCATCAACAGAAAAAAATTAAAGAGCATCGGGGGCGGGTTGACCTCAGCATTATTTTTATTGAAGGTTCTGCCACCACCATATTTTCAATCAATCGATACTTTATTTTCCTGAGACTTTTTTACAAGCATGGAAATCGTCAAATACACGAGTAAAAATAAGAGTTAAGAAATCAAGTGATAAAATATGGAATATACATGTGAAAAAAAAATATGTATATATTGAATGTACATAAAAAAATAATTCAATAGTAGAGGTAGGAGCATTTATGATGAAAAATAATGGAGAATTCCATCGGAAGAAAAAAATTACCGAGCGTCGAGAACGGACCGGCTTAAGCAATATTTTTATTTCGTCAGAGCGTTCATGAAGGAAGCTTATGCAAGATTCCATCAATAGAAAAAAATTACCGAGCGTGGGGGGCGGTATAGCGGGTGCAATATTTTTATTAGAGATCCTGCCACCAATATATTTTATCAGACCGTTCATGATGAAGAATAATGAAATATTCCGCCGAGAGAAAAAAAATACCATTGTCGGGATAAGGATTGCGGCGGCGGTAACCCGACCCCGACGCTCTGTAATTTTTTTCTGTTGATGTAATCGTGTATAAGCCACCTTCGTGAACGCTCTGACGAAATATGGTGGTGGCGGGACCTTTA
This sequence comes from Gonioctena quinquepunctata, assembly GCA_018342105.1. NCBI lineage: Eukaryota > Metazoa > Arthropoda > Insecta > Coleoptera > Chrysomelidae > Gonioctena > Gonioctena quinquepunctata. Next base: position 225,320 of record JAFIRS010000152.1, on the reverse strand, counting down.
ATAAAAATAGGCAACCCGTCCCGACGCTCGTATTTTTTTTCTATCGACGGAATATTTCCTTATTCTCAATCATGAACGCTCTGATTAAATATGTTGGTGGCAGGATCTCTAATAAAAATAGTTCCGCCGCTAAACCGCCCCCGACGCTCTGCAATTTTTTTTTGTTGATGGAATGGTGCCTCATTCTTCTTTATGAACGCTCTGACGGTATATGGTGGTGGCAGAATCTTTAATGAAAATATTGCTGCCGCTTTCCTGCCCCCGACGCTCGGTAACTCTGATTTGTTGATGACATCGCTCATTGTTCTCCTTCAAGAACGCTCTGATGAAATTTGAAGGTGGCAGAGTGTCCTATAAAAATATTGCCGCCGCCAAACCGCCCCCGACGCTCGGTAATTTGTATTTCTCAATGACATTTTTTATTATTCTCCTTTATAAACGTTCATACAGACTATGGAGCTAGCACAGGTTACGTATGAAAATATTGCTGGATTTATTGCTAAAGTAACCGCCATTAATGGAAAATATCAACTTTATGGGCGGTCATTCTTTCCATAAGAAAAATTGCATCTGTAGTTAACATTGAACTAATTACTCAAAAGTTGCCACAAGAAGTTTTCAATGAATCTGAAATAATATCTTACAATAAAATTATGGAAAATTCATAATAGGTGGTGAAGAAATCAATTAATTTCCTTCGCATTTGATAACACTACTCTCTAAGAGCATATTACCTTCATAGCTCAGTGTGTCAGTGATCCATGTGGTCTAAGAGCTGGCTACGTAAAATGAAAATGATAAGGTACAAGGAAAGTTTATACATAGAAACCTTCCTTACCTTCTGACAAGTATGTAGCTCTGCAGGCAGAAGCCAGTTCTGGGGCTGAAGGCGGGGGCGGGCGATCAAAGATTCTTCCAGAGCGCAGCCTGGCGTTCACCTAACTCCGAACACTTATTCATCAAGGCCTGGTGGCCGCGTTGAAGTTACGCTCGCGTTCAAAGTGAAAGGACCGGAGTTCGATCCCGAGCTAGGTCATGCAATTTTTTTGTATTTACTATTCGACGCAAATCAACCACAAAACTTCTACAAGTCAACAAAATGTATTACCTCAGAACATTCACCCTCACAACCCCTCAAGACAGAAACAGCATTTTCACAGAGCATGACTTGCTCCACAGTGGCCGAAGGCTGTTGAAAATTTCTCTGAACCTGTTTTTTTGGCGTACCTTTTCCAGGAAATAGCTCTAATTTGTTCAATGAAAGTAATATCCGTAAATTTCAATTGTTCAAGAGTTGTTTCGCGATACCGTATGTAATTATAAATTATTTCTAGTCAAATAAAGCTTTATATCCCTTCGTGCTATTCGCATGTGGGAAAGATCTGCAATTTGATCATGATAGAATAATTAAAATTCACGGATAATACTTTCGTTGAACAAATTGGAGCTATTTCCTGGAAAAAGTACGTCAATAAACCAGGTTCAGAAAAATTTTCAGCAGACTTCGGCTGTGAAAATGCTGTTTGTGTCTTGAGGGTTTGTGAGGGTGAATATTCTGAGGTAATATATTTTGGTGACTTGTAGAAGTTTTGTGGTTGATTTGAGTCTAATAGTAAATAAAAATAATGAAAAATTGCGTGACCCAGCTCGGGATCGAACTCCGGTCCTTTCACTTTGAACGCGAGCGTAACTCCAACGCGGCCACCAGGCCTTGATAAATGATTAAGTGTTCGGAGTTATGTGAGCGCCAGAAATAATCTTTGATCGCCCGCCCCCGCTTTCAGCACCAGAACTGACTTCTGCCTGTAGAGCTACACACTTGTCAGAAGGAAAGGAAGGTGTCTATGTAGAAAATTTCCTTGTACCTTATCATTTTTAATTTACGTAGCCAGCTCTCAGTCTTCTAATACATTATTTTATTCCTCGATATAAACCTGAATGGGAATATCTTGAAAATATTTTTTTTTCATTGTTTGTTTACCTTCTTGGTTACATACACGATGTAGAGGTCTACATATTTGCAAACGATACACTAGTTCAGATATGATTGAATTACCTACTTTTAAAAAACAATAAATATTCTAAATAAACTACTGTTTAATTTATAAAAGTGTTCAATTCTCAGAATTTCTCAAAAAACTAGACATTGAATAGGTTAAACGGCCATTGTAGGTACCCTGAAAATTTTCATTGAAGAAGTTAGCATAAATATAAAACATATTGTCATTGGGTTGCCTAGTCCAGGCCGGCTGATATGCCTATAAAATACGTCAATTCCGGTTGTTTTTGCGATTTACATGGAAAATTAGTATATCCAATTTTATCAACAAAAAGAAAAAGAAAAAACTCGTGTGCGGTCGTGTGCGAAGTTCCTTACGCTTTTTTTTTTCTCTTTCGATAGTCTTTTTGACGCTGAGCATATTATTTCACTATTCTCTGTCTCTAATGTATATGAATGAGTAAACAGTAACATAATCACATGTACATTATACGTTTGTAAACAATAAATACTTGTATCAAGTAATACAATTTTATTAACTTACTTTTCTAAGTTAGTATTACACATACTTGCATTTCTCGAATCTTCATTGAAAAATTGCAATAATGATACAATATAACTCACGTATGATTTCAAAACAAAAAAACAAATAACAAATATTACATGCGCAATAGAAATATTCAATTCCACAACGCTCATGTGCTACAAATAGACGAATAATTTCAAAGACCAAACGGAGCTGCCGTAAAGCGAGCGACTACCAAGCCAGAGGTCTGGGGCTCAATCCTGAACACGACCTTATTTTGTTTTCTCAATATTTTTCCCTTCGAAAGTTGACGTTTTCTATTCCATCACATTTAATTAACATTATAACATGCAATACTATTTATATCCTTTTTCCAAACTCCACCGCCACAGTAGAAGGTATTTTATTCCTGATCATGTTTTGAAATTCCTAGAAACCAATGTAAACTTTCAATTCAAATCATTTATATACGTTTTGGACAATTTAGTATATTATGCAATGAGCACAAAATGATGCCCATTTTGCACGAGTATGAAATTTGCAGTACGAGCCGAAGGCAAGTGCTGCAATTCATACGAGTGCAAAATGACCATTTTGTTGCGAGTTGCATACTATACTTTTTCTATGACAACATATCGTTCATGTTTAATACATGCATACATTTCAAAAACTTTGAAAGAAATAAACTGATGATATTTCATTACTCCGAATTCGCCGCTGATGGGCTTTCTATCAGAATTAAAATATAAATTGAAGAAATATGTGAATATTTTCTTTATTGCTATTTCTAATGGGTACACAGAAATATAAGCCTATAAATGTATGTATGTATCCAATTGAAGTTGAATGTGCAATTATTGAATATCATATTTGGAGAACTTGATTGCTGAATACTTAATTCTTTTCGAAATTGATAATTTGTCGACGTTGAAGTAGACGGCTTCTCGCGATTTTCCATTTCTAAATTCGTTGGTATGCCTGATGGTATGTTCTGTATTGCATTTGCAATTTTATTTGCTATGTCAAGCTTACTTTTCTTCGATTCATCAATCAGCGACTGTAGTAGATTTCCAGCCACCGTGGCGTTTTAACGTGGTTATGTCACCTCCAGCATCAACAAGAATTGTTGCGGAGGATCGGCGAAAGCAGTGCCCAGTATATAATTCGTAATTTGGCAATTTTAAATACTTGGCAATGTCTTTTCCCATAGCTCCAAACTTATTCAGACCTATTCTCTGAATGGTACACTTTCCTTTTTGATAATTAATGAAAAACCATAGACCATTAGCATTTTGAGGGCGAAGATTTGCGTATTTTTTACTGTCTGGTATTGTTATTGAAACAGCTGAACCAAGATCATTGAAATGAGTAATTTTCATTTGATGTAATTCATGTCTTCTACATGCACCCATTACTCCCATAACTAATGCAACCTACAATGTAAATTAGTTTACTTAAACATATTTTTCATCAAATGGAAATATAAAACTTACTTTTGTTGCCAAATATATTTCATCTGGAGCCTGTTCAATGAAATTATCGATGTCATTTGCTGTAAAGATCTTTGACTTTTTGGGTTTGTAGCCGTTAGACTGCCGCTTGAGGAATGCTTTCAGTTTCAAATATTTGGCAATATCTATATCATTATAGATACTAAGAGTCGTTCTCAGCATTGAGAAGTGTGACCACAAAGTGCAACTTTTAAATTTTTTGGCCAAGTCGCAAAAATAAGCCATTAAAACGTTCTCGGAAAACGATTTTGTCTTTTGATCTACCTTCCATTCCAAAAAAGGTTATAAGCGCGTTGATACATACTCTTCGACGTTTCCGGTAATAAATTCAGTGTTGTTACCTTCGCTGCTTCTATTATGTTCGGAGGTGTCAAATCTAAGTCAATATCACTATCAGTTTCCATTTTAATTAATAGTTTTTATAGAAAACAACTATGAAATTACTCGTTACCTACTAAAACTTTGACAGAAACGATCTGCTGACATTTCATCAATTTGTCGCTGGACGTCATAATTTGACCGTAGTCGTCGTGATTTTAGAGTGAACCTAGACCTAACACGAAATATTCCATTTCGCATTTGTTGCTTAGCAACTTGCCTAGCAACCGATGCAAAAATGAAATTATGTACAAAATGTGCTTGTTTATGATTGAAGTTACGGTTATAAAATGAACATTTATCGAGGTTGTCGTAGAAAAACATTATTATAGTGGGAATATTCTACCTAGAAAATTGCCGCGGGAATCATTTGAGGTATTTTGTTTTTATTGTCTGACAACGTATATTTCTAATTTGACGTCTGTCATCAATTCGCATGAAAAGTGAGAAATGAGTCAAAACCGGTTTAGTATATTATATCATTGTGCGAGGAAATGTGTTTATTATCGTAACATCAAAAAATAATATATAGAATACCTTAAGAGAGTTCGATAAAGTAGAAAATGATTCTCTAGATTTCTTTCTTAAACTTTTTGCAATTTGGAAATAGCCACTCGAGCCCGTCGGGCTCTCGTGTCTATTGAAAATAAATCTGTCGAATTATTTTCACTTTATTCTCACCCTCTTGTGATATTACAACTGATAATACTATTCGTTATATTATATCAAATTGACGTACACATATTCAATGTAAACCATTAATCCAACTCCGGCATACAAAAAACATAAGAAATCATGTCCAAAAAAAGATATAAGCATCTAAACACATATAGAAATATAAAAGAAACAAAAATATCTTCCACGTATTACCACTCAACGATAATATCCGACTTGTATTCGCATAGATATCCTACCGCTCATGTATCATTTTGAATTGAAATGAGCAAGGGCGCGTGTCACACAGACTCGTATATAATAGAGACAGACAGAGAGAGTGAGAGAGAGAGAGAGAAAGTCGCATGGAGGAGGAATAACGCTTTTTTCTTACGAGACGATTTCTACCAGTCAATACCTACCGCAAGCCGCGTAAAAGAATTCCGATCCAAAATTAGTTCTGTGAGTTGCTCCTAATGTTTCTGCTGAAAATTTAGAATAGGTTCTTGCTAGTCGCTCGTATAATGAAACCGAAAGTGATTAATTATAGGTTGTATTCTCAGAAATAACGCGTTTTTATGCAATACTGCGTACAACTTCACCTTACAGAATAATTTTCATTGGCCAGCCTTGACCAGACAATCCAGTGGGAATATGTTTGTCTATATTCATGGTGACCGAGTCAATCGAAAAAAAAATATAGGGTGCCCGATGACTGCTTAACGATGACTGCTTAGCCTAGAAAGGCTGTATAATAATAATAACACATTATCGTCTCAAGGAAGTTGTGGAAGTCTAGGCAGAATTTTTGAGATGAGAAGAATGAATTATTATGATCTGCTCTAAATTGAATGATCGTTACTTTGCGATAGAAAAAATAGCGGTCTTGGTCCATTTAACAATCAGCCAATATAAATTACCCACAACTTATTAAAATTAAACAAAGATAAGACAAAACATATAATTTTTTCGACAAACAATAAAGTAACAGTAGGTGACCATGCTAAACTTTTAGGATTAACTATTGACGATAGTTTATGCTGGGAACCACACATCGAAAATACCTGTTCCAAATTGAGTACTCACAATTTTCTTCTAAGAAAACTGAAATCGTTTGTTGATAAAAATACGCTTCTTTCTGCGTACTTTGCTCTTATCCAATCATATATCAGCTATGGATTGACCCTTTGGGGAAATTCCTCTCACTCTGAAAAAGTGTTTAAAATTCAAAAGCAATCTATTAGAATAATCTGGGTTGCGGGTTATAGGGATTCTTGTCGGCCATTATTCTGCCAACTCAGTATTATTGATATCACGTAAATCCATTTTCGGAAACTGTGCTGCTTGCGTATTTTGGATGGTTGTCAAAAAAAATTAAGTCATGGACGCTTCATCGATTAAAAATAATATCGATATCAGTAAATATCCCAAGTTACGTTCTATTTTAAAACGAAAATCTGATGGTCTACACACTTTCTTAAAGAATGCACCCGACTCCAAATACTTAATGACTAAGGTAAGTTAATTACTTTATTATTGCGACAAATTCTTAATGATATTAATATTAACGTTTGTAAGTAGCCTTAGTCTTTGGAATTTGGGGGGCTTGTCGTTGCCATGAATTGAAAGATTTTACAGTAAATAATGTAAAAGATACCAGCAGTATACTCTCAGTTACAATACGTTATACAAAAACAAAAGTACCGCGTTCCTTCCACATTTCTGGGTTCTTCTACGAGATTTCTAAAATACATATGAACCTCCGTCCACTAGATATGGCCAAATAAATTCAAGATTCTTTATTAACTACCAGAACGGAAAGTGCACTAGACAGGTTGTGGGAATAAATAAATAAATTCAGTAAATTTCCTATGCAAATAGCTCAGGAGTTAAACTTGCCTGATCCCCAAAAATATACTGGGCATTGTTTGCGTAGAACTTCCGCAACGTCATTAGTGGATGCAGGACCTGATTTACTTCAATTAAAAAGGCATGGAGGCTGTAAATCTAGTAACGTTGCGGAGGGTTCTGTTGATCAATCAGTCAGCAGAAAAAATCAAATACAAACAAAAAATTTACAATCCCTACAAAATACAACGCTATCCGATTACGGCGCATCTTCATCTGGAGTGACATCAGTTAACAATATAACAGATGTGGCATCGTCTACCTCAATACATAAAAATCTTGATTGTAATAATCATATAACTTTGAATAATTGCTCGAATGTAAAAATTAACCAATATTTAAATCATAAATAAAAAAATTTGTTATTTTTAATTTAAAATAAAATATTTGTTCATCGTTCTTTTTCAGCATATTATTATGATATAAACAGGGTTGTAGAAAAAGTATAGTGTTTCACTCGTCGAAAACATTTTTTGAAGCTCGTGAACATTACCAGCCTCGGCTGGTAAACTGTTCTCTCGCTTAAAAAAATTTTACTTTCGTCACTCGTAAAACAATATACTAATTTAGTGTGAGAACACTCACTATATATGAACAAAGTCGGAGAATCTCTTCAATGTGTCTATAAACCTCAAATATTTCTCTAGATAATCTATATAATCGAAAACATTATACAAAAGGAGCTACAAAAATGAAACCACTCCTACCAGGTACACACCTGGTGTCCCAATTTATCATCATCAACAACGTTGTTAACATTGCTTTGTCATGTTTATATACACCTAAATCAAAACTAGTAGCCATTATAATGTGTAAACGATATCTGAAAGAATTATCTCCAACTGATACTTTCATCAGGTTTCTTGATGTCCTTGAGATTGTTCACGGTGATTTATATCGTGCCCAAGACAGTTGAGATTCTCCAAAAGATAGTGGCTTGAATGGTAATGGGCAATCACATATGAGTATTGAATGAAAAAGCCCTACAGAACCAGTTGGCACAAACTGGGTTAGATGTGTTCGTAACTTATCAACGAGAGATTCTTATTTGCCAGATACTCATTGATTACCAGTGTAAAGTTTTCATGAAGGTATGACCGAGTTAAAAACACCGTATCTTTACGCTCGTCCGGGAATGTTCAGCTTTTCCTACTAGGTGGGGTGGAATTAATATAGGTAAAACATCGAGACCATTGACGGTACGCTAGGAAGAACATATAAATTATATAAAAAAAACTTTTTCATATTAGCGTTGACCTAATATACAGGGTGTTAGTGAATAAGTGCGACAAACTTCAGGGGGTTATCCTACATGGGTTTGCTATATAACTTTTGTCCGCAAATGCTTTGTTTTCCGAGATACGGGGTGTTGAAGATTTTCTTGAAAACTGACTATTTATTTATTGCTCTGAAACCGGTCAAGATATGCAAATGAAATTTGGTGAGTTTCAAGAGGTAGCTATTGCACATTTTTTGACATGCAATTGAGAATTTTATGTTCATCATTGGCGCGCATACGGGTAATCATCTCAATTTTTTTAATTCCTTGCTCAGTTTGTGACAAAAAATCTCTCTTGCCTTTTTTTTCGTATGTGGCGCCGTTTTTATGCAAAAAAATAAAACATATCAACGAGTATTTTTCATTTCTCTAATACATTATCAAGAAGTATCTAATACAATAACGTTAATCCAGAACAATAACAGAAAATAACACTAATAAATAAATAGGCGCAGATCTGAACAAGATTCAACTGTTTGCCTCATTGATTGTCGTATTCGCGCAAATATTCCTGGTGTATTTCTTGTCTCACAGCCGGCTATAATTAGATTCCTCAGGTTTTCAACATTTTGGGATAAACTAATGACGTAACAAAACTCCAAATGCAAAAATCTAGAGGATTTAGATCCGGAGATCGAGCAGGCCAATGTTCCGTACCGCCCCTACCGTATCCAACGATTTGGATACACTGTATCCAAGTGATTAGGTACAATGATGCTAAAATGGACTGGTGCACCATTATGCATGAACCAGAAGTGTTATCTCAGCTGTAGAGGAATTTCTTCAAGAAGAACAGGTAACTCTTCCTGTAGGAAATTAAGGTAAGAGTCGCCTGTTAGTCGTTGTGGGAGGAAATATGGACCGATTAAATGATCATCAAGTGCCCCAAGCCATACATTTACTGAAAACTGATGCTGAAAATGAGCTTCAAAGATTCCATGTTGATTTTCCTCAGCCCAGAGGTGATTGTTATGGAAATTTCGTATACACTGTCGTCCAAAATTAGCCTCGTCAGTAAAAAAACGCCATATAAAAAGTTACGAATTTGAGCGATTTGATGAAGAATCCAATGGCAAAAAACTAGGCCCGGAAAAATTACTGTAGGTAGAGCTTGCCCACGTTGAATTTGAAACGGATACAATTGCTGTTCTTTAAGAATTTTAAATACAGTGAAGTTGCTTACATTCAGTATGTTGGCATTTTTTTCGAGTACTTGTTTCAGGTGACTCCGCAATTAACTCGAGAACTGCTTCTTCTAGTTGCACAGTTCGTACTTCTCGAGGGTGCCCGCAGTCAGCCGTTTGTTTCTTAAATGTACCATTTTCCGTGCAAACGTTGGTGAAGACGAGCAAATATTGTGTGATGGGGTACTCGACGTTCTGGATACAACTCAGCAAACAATCGTCGAGCTTGCCGACCATTTCCATTACTTCGATCATAGACAAAATGCATTTCTGACAATTCCGCGGTTGTATAATTTTCCATTCTTTTCGATAAAAGAACAATTGATTACTTATTATCATTAATGTTATGCCAAACTAAAAGCTTGAAACTGAAGAAATGCTAATTTGACATTTCGTTGAAATATTCGTATTTAACAGAATGTTGACAGTAGCCTACTAGCATCGCTACTAGATAATGTATTAAAGTAACGACAAATACGCGTTAGGATGTTTTATTTTTTGCATAAAAACGTCGCCCCTTACGATAAAAAGGCGGGAGAGATTTTCTGTCACAAATTGATATTTAATTTAGAATATCTTATTGGCGTAAAATTTTTTTCTTTAAAAAATTGAGCTCATTACCCGTATGCGCGCCAATGATGAACATAAAATTCATAGTTGCATGTCAAAAATTGCGCAATAAATACATCTTAAAACTCACCAAATTTTATTTGCATATCTCGAGCGGTTTGAGAGCATTAAATAAGTAGTCAGTTTCTAAGAAAAACTTTAACACCCCGTATTTCGGAAAACGAAGCATTTGCGGACAAAAGTTATACAGCAAACTGTCATTATTTTTTCATGCAGAATCACCGCCTGAAGTTTGTCGCACTTATTCACTAACACCCTGTATAATTTTGTATATTTCAGTATTTTGGTTTCTGAGAGGGTGTAATCAAAGCACCCTTCTTTCGCATTCATTCATATAAAACAGTCAATAGACTCGCGAGTCAAACTGGCAAAACTCACACTTGACGAATTTTTTGTCGGTCTTTATCTTGGAAAAAATTGAAAAACTAAAAACTTTTTAACAAAAAATTAAAGCGACGAAATACGGAACTGAAAAGTAAAAAATAAACCTTAGTCTCAGTAACTAAGCTCCTAAACTAATGTAAGTATAGTTTTCCCAATATCAATTGCAGAAGCCTAAAAAAGTCTTGGGGCGAAATCCTGTGAGCAGCAGTGGCGGAGATAACTAATTCTATTTAGATATTTTAAGATTTTAAAAATACTTCATAAATAATGAAAAATGAAAAAAAATTAAAGACAAGCTTTTATTTATACAAATACATTAAGAAAGAAAAACGCCATATTTTCCAACAAAACTAGAATATCCTAAAACGTATTTCGATCGGCACACACCAAGACCACAGACGCTACTGGTTTTTAATCTTTCAGAGCCATTAAAACACAAATATAACGCGTGATTTATGACCTCCCATCGTATAGACACACATGCAAGCATTGATGTCCGACTTGATTGGCCCAGACGAATCGGTTGTAGAACAGACAGCAGTCACTCAAGTCCACGTTGACCAGCGGGCTCTTTGTGCCGACGGAGACTGTATACAAGTAGTACAGATTATTTTTCGTTCCTTTCCTTCGCATATACGCTCGTGTTAGCGAAGTGAGTTTTTATTTGCTCCCTATAGAAACAGCTTCTGCAATTGATATTGGATGGACTATAACTAATTTTGAGTCGGCGCCAAACAAACAAGCAAATGAATTAGGCATGTAAGGCGTAAAATGATGGCATCGAGTTGCGCGGTTACATTTTGATAATTTTTTTGAAGTAATTAATGATGTTCGTTGATTGTTCGTTTGGCGCCGAGTCAAAATTAGTTATTTCATTATTTAGGAGCTAGTTACTGAGACTAAGAAGGTTTATTTTATTTTTTACTTTTCAGTTCCGTATTTCGTTTTTTGTTAAAATGTTTTAAATTTTTCAATATTTTGTGGCTAAAATCTACTAATTACTACCTACTTGTTTTTTGATTACTTTCAAAATACTTACTCACCCACCTACTTCTACTATTAGCAGTTAAATTAAATCTACCTTTACCATTTGTTGTAATATAAATTATTTTTGTTGTTCTGGTTAGTTTATTTCACTTTGTATATCATTTCATCCTCTCATAGAATATAATGATTTTGACGGATGTGGAACAAGAATAATGTCAGTAGCGATCTGTCATTGTCAATTACGTATGTGTGTGCCAATGTTCACGAGTGAAAAATCAATATCCCCTATTTTTCTACCTGTAAGGGTGGATAATTTCATTTGAAATCCAAATATAAGGTATACCCTATCTATTAAAAAAAGAATCATCCAAATCGAAGAATCCAGTACAAAGTTATGCCTGATAGAATCGGTCAACGGACCAGAATTCAGAGGGTGAGTGATCAATATCCTTCATTTCGCTACCCTTAGGGCTGGATTTCATCTTTTAAATTCGAATGGGACCAACTTCGAAATAAAACCTATCCACTGAAAAATAATTATCGGAATCGGACGCCTCAGTGAAAAGTTATGCGTGATCATACATAAAAAAATGAGAAAAAAATTAAATATAGCGTCGACTAGAGAACCTCCTCCTTTTTGGTTTCGTCGGTTAAAAATCATTCACTTTTGTATTATCGTCTACAACTTATCTGGTCTAGGTTTCGCAATTCCAATCCGAACAGCTACATCTCGTTTCCTCCGGAACAATCGCGTCTATTAGTCCTCAATCCAGTCGGTTGAACATCAGTATGCGCTTTACTTTCACGGCCCGACAATAAGAAGTTCAGCCCGCCGGCGGTGACGGCGGCAACAATTTCCAGCCGACCAGCCAGCATCTTGAAGTTGGAAATGCTGTGTCGGCGGCTGCATTGCGACACATTGAAGCATGGCTGCCTCTGTTATCGGAAGAGAAAATGCATCGACTCGAAAAGCAATGTCTAGATTGGTGTGTCGAACACTTTGATATCAGCGGCGGGGGCAGATTCAGATGTATAGGATTCGAATGGAGTGTATCTTGACTACCTCGCCATCTATGCGGTGTGTAAATAACTTTTAGAACTACTGCTAACGGTTGATAGCCATTAAAAAAATAAGAAGATTTATCTGATGATAATAGTATATTAAAGTATAAGTGGATAAAAAGGGCTTTAAAACACGCGCGATTTTTCGAGCACGACGGCGCAGCCGGAATGCTCGAAATAGAGCAAGTGTTTTTAAGACCAGTTATCCACGAATACTTTACGCTATTTTTTTTATTGGTGCACTTTGAAATCATATATTACTACAAATTAATAATAGTTTAAAAAAACTAAAAAACACGCTTTTATAGAAAACCAGACTAAAAAAATAAAAAATGAGAAAAAAATGTATTTTATTTTAAAAAAAGCGTGGGGAGGCATGGCCTCGGCCAACAATTACCTGTTTTAAAAATTGTTTGTTTTTAACCGCTTTCTTAGTTGTTTGACCAATCCTCAGAAGTTAATGAAAACTTGTACGAATTAAGATCACGGGGACCTTACCTTTTATAGTGGGATCCGAAACCACTCATCTGATCTGAGACATTCCTTACTTTACTGTCCTAGGTGTGTAATGTACTATATAATCATTGATACCATGCACCCCACGCTTTTTTTTAAATGAAACTTTTTTCTTTCTCATTTTCAATTTTTTCAGTCTGGTTTTCTATAAAAGCGTGTTTTTTAGTTTTTTTAAACTATTATTTATTTTCAACTTTTTAGGTTAGTTTTCTATTAACGCGTTTTTTTAGTTTTTCAAACTATTATTATTATTAATTTTTTTTAAGTATTATTTTCCAGTATTAAATCGGACCATAAACTCGCGGCCATTTTGGAGCCGCTATCTTGAATCCTTAAATTTTGACAAAATAATCATAATCTCCGACCCCAAAAACCCCCACATACCAATTTTGAATAGAATCAGACCATAATCACAAAACTCTGCCGCCATTTTGAAGCCGCCATTTCGAATTCTTCAATTTTTACAAAATAATCATAATATTCGACCCCAAAAACCCCCACATACCAATTTTGAATGGAATCAGAGCATAATCACAAAACTCGTCCACCATTTTGGAGCCGCCATCTTTAATTTTCAAATTTTGACAAAAAATCATAATCTCCGACCCGAAAACCCCCAATACCAATTTTGAAGGAATCGACCATAATCACAAAACTCGTACACCATATTGGAGCCGCCATTTTGTTTTTTTTTCACACAAAAATTTCTTAATGCATTGTCACCGGAATGATGTACACCTGCCAAATTTTAAATCATTCGGACGTCTGGAAGTGGGTCAAAATCGCGCCCAAAGGAGTCGGTTACAAACAAACAAACATACATGTGAAGCTAAGCGTGTAATAAAGCGTGTAAAAATAGAAATAAGAACTAATAATGCAAAATGGTTGAATTCGTAATGTGACATCAGTATACCTTTCGTTGTCATGGAAATGAGAAAAACAGATATTCATTTGCAATTTGCTATCAAAGATCAATATTTGTTGTCACCAGAGCTCAAAAATGAATTATTCCAATATCGATTTTTTGAATAGTGAGGCAGAATCGCGGTTAATACCGCGAAAGTCCAGTGATATATATAAAAAAGAATATGAAAAGTTCATCAAATGGATGGAGGAGCAAGATGTATCACATATAAATGAACGAGTTGTTAGTAATATTTCATTTGACGTTCCAAGGTACTCCTGTCAGATCATTAGTAAAAAATTTTCATTTAGACTTCACGTTTCTCGATTTGTTGATGTTGCCATGGTAAATATTTTAAAGTTTGATTTAAACACGCTGAGGCGTGCTTTAAATGGGTAAAATGGGGCACCAATAAAAAAAATATGAAAAAAGGTCGATAAGTGGTAAAATATGCTGACAAATAATACTCCGAAGTCTGAAATTATTGAAATTCTTTGACCATACCTATAGATTGTTTGTTTCAACTACTTTTGTGTGTACTTTTGTGAGTAATTTTGTTGATATAATGTTGATCAGGTTGTTTTTTATAATCTCGATTCATGGATAATGCTTTAGAGTTGTGTTGATTGATTTCGTCTACGATAACTTGATAATGACCTCACGTGTTTGATTTTCCAGCTATCTAAAACAACCAGTGTGAAGTTAGCAGCCACTTTTCAGCAGTCATTTTCACCCCAGCAGCCAAACGACCAGTGATAAATAAAATACATAGAATTGAACAATTGAGAATTAGTTAGTTTCTTATATGTGATGTTCATATGCATTGCCTTAAAAGATATTTGAACCATTAATGAGCTACCAGTTATACTCTAAAATATTTAAAATTAAAAAACGGTTTTATTCTGCGAAGAAAAAAAATAGCCGCGCTCATAATTGGAACAGAGTGTTTTATACACCAGAAGAGTACACTGTATGAAAAAAAAAAAATCTTTTTGTAAGGGAAAAAATTGCCGCGTTTATATTCTCAGAGATGGTTTTATATACCAGAAGAGTACACTGCATGAACGAATTCGATTTGAGAGGCGACCAAGGGGTGGTCCACCCTCATAAAATTTTAAAAAATCAATTTTTCTGTGAAGGAAAAAATAGCCGCGTTTATATTTCTTAGAAAGAGTTTTATATATCAGAAGAGTACACTGTATGAACGACTCCGATTTGGTAGGCGTCCAAGGGGTGGTTCCACCCTCATGAGATCTTAAAAAATCGGTTTTTCTGTGAAGGAAAAAAATAGTCACGTTTATGTTTATTAGAGAGTGTTTTATATATCAGAAGAGAACACTGTATGAACGACTTCGATTTGGGAGGACTCGAAGGGATGGTTCCACCGTCATGAAATCTTAAAAAAAAAGCCGCGTTTATATTTCTTAGAGAGTGTTTTATATATCAGAAAAGTACAGTGTATGAACGACTTCGCAGAAAAAATACAATTGAATCATATACAATGGAGTCATATGCAATAAACTTAGATTTAGACTATTTGAAGAAACTATATAAAGAAACTATATATTATATATATAGAATTTGAATCTGAATCATCGACACAAGGAATTTTAGATTCAATTAGGCCTGAATACAGTAAAAACTAAGTATTAATCTATTTGTGTGAAGTGAATACAATAATGTTAAAAACTCCAAAAAACAATGTGAATGAACTACATTTTCATAAAATATAATGTTATAAAAATAATATTGATTTAGGACACTTAATACAATATTCAGGACACATACTACAATTATAAATAAAATGGAATGTTAATCGGTTATTACAAGAATTTTGATATGGGTAAGAGTATAGATATAAAATGTAAAAATGTAATAAAATACAATATTTGTTGAAGCGTATTCATATTCAGCATATACGGAGGTGGGATAGAGATAAGAATGTATACGAAATATAACGAGGAGGTTTCTTGGTCAATATTGATTGAAATAATCATTTTCAGAAATCTCGTACTTCAGATCTCTTTATGTAATTGTAATGAGTTAGGTATAGTACGAATTGTTTCAGGTGAAGAATTGAAAATTTTTAGAGCGTTGTAAGAAAAACTAGTTTTCAGCAGTGACTTTGTTATTTGCATATTTTGTAGTTATTTCTTTGTCTAGTGTTATAGGTGTGTGTTGGTAAGTTTGACGAGTGTTTTGTTGTATAGTACTTTATGTTGACATTGTAGTAATAGAGTTGTTTAAGGTCGAGTACCTCTGATTCTTGAAAGAGTAAATCACTTGGATATCTTGAGTTTTTACTTAGGATAATTTTCAGGAATCGTCGTTGTAGAACCTCAAGGGGTCGGATGAGGGACTTTAGTGCACCTCCCCATGCTAATAAACCGTATCGAAAATGACTTTCAACGAGTGCATGATATAGTGTGAGTAGATGATGTGTAGGAAGGATTTTTTTCATGTATCTTAATCTATAAAGGATACATTGTAGTTTTTTGGTGACGTAGTTGATGTGTATGTCCCATTTCATGTGCCAGTCTATTTCGACTCCTAAGTATTTTGTGTTACTTTCAGCTGTAATTGTGAGATTATTTTTACCATCGAGGATATTGAGCTGAGTGAAGTGAGGAAGATTTGTTTTATTACAACTAAAAGGTAGAAAGTTGGTTTTTTGAAAATGTATTGTTAGCAACCCGCTTTCAAGCCATTTTTAATGATAATGAAGTCTGTTTCACTATTTCCTTTACTTCTGTCCAGGTATCTGCTTCGTAGAAAATTGCGGTATCGTCTGCGAAGCCGATAATGTTTCCGTTGCTTTTTGTGGAGAACAATCCATTTAGATAGATGTTGAAAAGTAAAGATCCGAGAACTGTACCTTGAGGCACTCCACATTTTACCATTAACGATTCACTGTCGACATTATTTATTCGGACTGCCTGATATCTACTCGTTACATAACTTTTGAATAAATCTAAGCAAGTGTTTCTGATACCGATGTCCTCCAGTAACTGAAAGAGTAACTCGTGGCTAACAGTATCGAATGCTTTCGATAAATCAATGAATACACATAGACAATGACTTGAATTACTCTGTCTTTTGTATGTGTTAGGGTCAGTTTCAGGTGTAATGAAGAAAATGACATGTTTAAAGACATTTTGTGTAATTCTTCAAAAAATTGGATACAATTTCTTCATAATCTTCTGTTTTACACAGAAAGAAATAAATGTATGTTTTCTACACAATTGTAAATAATTTCAGCACAATTTGTTTCTAAAAAGTTGACAGCACCAATTTGTTTATTATTCTTCTATAATATTGTATTAGAGATATTGTGTATAAACGATACACTTCAGTGTTGTATTATTCAGAATAGTTTCGTTCAATGTTATCAACCAATATTATGTACTACCGGATAAGAATGAATAAAAAGTAATATTTTGTTTACAACACAACACAATGTATGTTCATATAACATAATAATACGATACAATTTACTATTCATGCATAATTGTGTATGAATCATAAACATAAAATGTGAAAAATTGCAACAATTTTTGTACTTATCTAGTACAAATTGTGTAGGTATTGTGCATATAGGTTTTAAAAAATGTCACAATTTTGTGTACTCGCCATACATGAATTGTGTAGGTATATTTAATATATTGTGTATATTTGTGTATAAGCATGCACAAATGTTGCAGTTAATATTTATAATTTGAAGAAAGAATAATACACTTAAGGCGTATAACTTCCATAAGAAATATGATAAGAATGAGCAGTTTTTACCAGATCGCTCCTTTATATCTTATTCTGTTAAGAAATATAAGCTAAAATGTAATTTCCTGCATTAAAATAAATCTAGATTTTTCAAAAGGTTGAAATAAAAATATGTCATTAAGATAATGTTTATTTCATAATAAGAAAATAACAAAAATAGATAAATGAATTATAAACTCTAGGTATAAAAAAGAACAGAAACACAATATCACAACTCGAAATATAAATGAACCAAAAATAAGACAGTAATTCTTGAAGAACAAAAATATTTCCAAAACTTCAAGTCACAAAAACACTGATCACAAATACTAATAAAGAGGGTTTGCCATTGATATTATGCCATATAGCACAGGTATTTTTTGGACTATAATATGAGGATATAACTGAGTTACAACCATTTTTGAGAAATGAAACGTAAATTAACAAAAGCACTCCAAAGTTTTCCTGTAGCTGTGATTGGTTTTTCCCCAGGTGTGTAGTAAATGTCAGGAGATCCATGTACAAAAATATCATACACCTCTTTCATACACTCTTTGAATCTTGCGCTACTGATTCTGAAAAACAGTTATGAATAACTAATGCTGTTTGGAAAATCAAAACTGGAGCCTACTTTTTGTTTGAAGATTTCTTTAATTTGTTCTTCACGATCATTCTCGATAAATCGTTCCTTAGAAACGATTTATTCTTCTCATAAGAAGACATAATAATTTTGCCTTCATCGGTACTTAATAATAAATGTTTCACACTCTGAAAAATAAAAATAAGTCTCAAAATGGAATACTGAAATACGAAACTACATTTACATTTGAAGGAGTTGTTTCTTTTATCGTAAGGTTCTCCAACAGTCGCTTTTTCACTGTAATATCTTAGAGGAGTCAAGTTGTTCTCTACAAGTCAGAGGTAGAGGTATTTTGGGTAATATCCGACAGGCTGGTGATTGTTGAATCTGAATCGTACCGTGTTTCACATGATACATCAGACTTACCACTGAAATTATCGTCTTTTAAGGAGTTTTCCAAAATTGCTGGATGCAACAGAGCCTAAAAATGCATTTTATTCAACTCAGTTCCTATATTGAATAATCAAAGACTTACCTCTTGTACAGATTTGAATTCGTTGTATTTCTTCAGAATTTTTTTGCGAAGAACAAGAACTGGTATCAGTTCTTTGATGTCTTCATCATTCAAATTTTCGAAGACATCAACATCAATTTGTTGCTCTAGAAAGTAATTTGAGTGAATCAATCAATTAATATGAAGAAACAGACAAGAAACCAAAAGAAGAACAAAACTGGTATCAGTTCTTTGATGTCTTCATATTCAATAATTTTTTCTATGATAGATTTTTGAAATTTTATAATCACAAAACGAATTGATTAATAAAATTGAAAGTAAAGAAAATGAGAGAAAAGCTTTTACTCAAAAGCACTAGGCATCAAAAACTGCAAAATGTTGGCCCACGTAAATACCAATGAATAAAAATAATAATATTGATGTGATGTAGATTATATTTACATACCATGACACCATGACATATCATATCAACGATTTGGCGCGTAAAAAATCATGTGAAGCATTGATTTAAGGTGATTCGGAGACAGGGAATTGAAGGTAACACATGACTTCTTCCTAAAAGAAGTACTTTATGAATGGTCTACTATTACAGAAAATCAGACACGTTGAATAGTAACGTAAAAGTAATCTTCGTGTTAAACTATCTCATTCTATTGAGTAGGTGAGACATGTCATTATCAATCCGTTACAAATGATGAAAATGAGTCATTTTGTAGGTTTCATGTTATAAAAAAAATGGCGAGACTTACCTTCAAATGTTGGTATCAACTCGGGAAGTTCCCAACCTCGCAAGTATTCAAACACACCATACATTTCATCAATATAGACTCGTAAATAGTAGTACTTATTTGCACTATACACATAAACAAATAAAAATATGTAAATTATTCACAAGTCTCACTTCGACCTCCGACCGGAATGGCATACAGCACAAATGAAATAATTTAAAACAATAGTGAATTTAGGAATCCAAATATCAGGATTCAAACAGGTGCATGTGCCGCGCGTGCGTATTAAGTAGGGTGAGACGACGCCATTGCTAAGTGGGGCGATTTATACAATTGTGTTGAAATATTATACAATTTGTGCATATGAAATGAAAAGTGCATAAAGGGTGTAACTTAAGTCCAATGTGTTGTAGATATATTCCATATAATTGTGTAATGGTAGATGTGCATATTTTTGTGTATTTTTGGGCAATGTAGAAGTGCATAAATACTATACAAATTGCCTTGCACAAATATTTGTTAAATTTCACAAAACGCTTATGATGAAAGATTGGACTATTGCGTAAAATATCTGCACAACTGTGCCTTACACAACGTTGTACATACACCTGCTGCAGTCTTTTCTCTCTGTGTATTGTTTCCCAAGAAATTTTCAACAACCGCTTTAAAAGAATATCAAGCATCTTTTTCAACACTGGATAAGTGACGGTGAAAATGTTTATCCTTCAGGTATCCACAAAGATTCCTTCTTTTAGTTTAGCATCAGAGAGATGAGGAAACACTGTGGTTCACCATCCATGTTCTGGCTTGAAATGTGTTCTTCCATTTCAGGCTCCATCTGCTCTAGTTCATTTATTCCGCTTGGGTTGCTGGGCAAAGACGGATGAGAAATTCCATCACAATGCAAAACAGGTTTTGTGACCGACGCAACATCAGGATTATGTATAAGCTTCTTGTTTTTCTTGTTAAAACCAAATGTTTTCGTGATGCAGATATAACAGTCCGTAGCCTAATTTTGTTGGTTCTCTCCACAACATTGAAACACCGAATTGCAAATATATTTTTTTCCTGAAGCCCAATTAGTTAGCATACTTCTACAATTTTCACACACTACTCCAGTAACCCATTTTTTGTCGAAGTTTTTTACCGAGATTTGGAAGTATTGGAAGTACGCCCGTTTTACTGCTTCTGGTTGGTCTCCTATTATTTGTTAGGCTAATTTTACCACAAAAACAAAAGTTAAAAAAAAAATATGCATAAAATAAAAAAAAACCCGAAAATTTTTTGACATTATAATCTGAGGACAAGAAACCTCATCAACATAGCAAAAGTTGATAGGATTGTAAATTAAATCCTATCAACTTTTGCTATGTTGATGAGGTTTCTTTTACACTCTCTTAAATATATTTTAAAACAAATTAAACGCCTAACAATTATTCAAATACGACTTTGACTAATGACACACTAGATATCACGAACAAACAAACAAAACAACATATTGCTTCAAAACTTTTTGTGGGTATATTTAAAAAACTTGGCGTGATAAAAATACGTTAAATATATTTTTGTTATGATGGGGTAGACATAAAACGAATTCGGTATAATTTTTCTTTGGGTAAAAACAATATCTTTTTTTTGCACTATAGTGATAATTTGTCATAGGGAAAGTATCTTGCAGTTGATGTGAATTGGAGCCTTTGAATATTTTTTTCAATATATTTTTGAGTTCAAGCTGCGAGAATGAGTGGATATGTCATTAAACACACATTTTTATCGTATATTTTTCAATTTTTCAGAATAATCTATTCAATTGAGAATGTTTCCCTTTTAACATGAATACCTCCCAAGAGGTTATTTTGAGCCACGCGATGGGAGATAGTGACTTAAAATTATCTTTCAGTCGCAGATGATTCCACATCTGATTTTATAAACACCCTGTTCAAACAAATCAACCACACACAATAGGCGAGGACACGAGAAATTATTATCGCTTTAAATATGCTTTACAATAATGCATATATAAATGTACTCAGTAAAAATTTTTTGTGTCAAATTTCAATTACAGCAGTTCCCATTCGTTTGTGAAAATCAGCAAATTTTTAAGCTACTAATATTGGCGCTCTTTATGACGTAAACGACCGAGAAGCATAAGGGCGTAATCGGGTAGATTGTGACGTTAAACGGCAATGTTGCCAAGCTTCTTAAACTATAAATGTCAGAACTAGAACACTGTTCGCAATGTCAAGCGAGGATGGTGGATTTGAAGGGTGTCAAAACATTCGATCTCTTATAAAACAATATATTGTCGATTTTACAGGGCACATAAACCTTGTTATTTTTATATTATGAATCATTGTAGTCCATCGAAACAATTTCTGATAAAGAGAAAGCCAGTTATTTATTCTTGTTAAGGAGGCGCGGCCTAAGATTTGAAAATATGGCCACGTTGCAAAATTGATTGAAGCTGTCAACTGTGAGATTGGTTGATCGGGTAACAACGTCACAACATTTTGCAACGGCGCTAGAAAGAAACCATTTGAATTTTGCCGACTTTGAATATTTTTGTTCGTTTTAGAAAATTTAAAAAGAGAAAGAAAATGACCAACAGACTTTTCACAAGCTGTAGAATCCATTAAACATATTTTGAAAATTTCGTGTCCTCGCCCATTGTGGATTGGATTTTCAACTTTCCTAGGGGAGTATCTGGAAGAATAAATAACCTGCCTGAATGAAAATATCTCCCAAGAAACCCCAACACAACGTTTATAAATCTAAGATGAGTCCATCGACCGCTTGCCTTACGAACGAATGTAAAAATTCTTCGACCTTCTTTTCGCATTTCCCAAACGTATTAAATCTAGATCAACCTAGAAGACTAGCAAACCGAGTAGCTCTATTACTTCACTAGCAATGTGAACCAATTTTATATCATTTATTATGCAAGTAACTTGCATCCAGGACGTTGCGATAATTTTAGTATACAGAGTGGGCTATTGAAAACGAAACAGCGGCTCTGTAGGTTGGCAGAACCGAATTATATAGGAACGCTCGCACACGTCAACTACATTTTCGAGGGGGACATCGTTCGCGATGAAATTCACCCGAAATACATTCCATCCCTCGGAGCTGTGACCGCCACCCCTAAATTTATAATTGGCAACATATGGCAAGTGATACCTCATTTGAAAGGTATTTTCCTTCTTAATATCAAACAACAAGAATAAATTAATTCTATCGATTCGTTTTCGAGATATAGGAACTTGAAGCTGGGAATAACTTTTTATTCACTCAATCGATAAAAATAACATCTAACAATGCAACTGTTCAAAGATAATCAACATTGTCAAGGAATTGAATGATCTAACTGGTTACCAACAAATAACATACAATTCCGTTTAAATTTTTTATTTAATCCTCATTTACTTGATCGAAAAAAATTCAAGGTTCTTAAGAATCGATAAAAAGACGTTTTCTCGAATTCGACTCAGATGCGAGTACAACAAAACATGTATGAGATAATTTTTTTCGCCAAATCGCAATTGTGGACGTTTATCAGTGTCAAACTGATCTTTGATTGAACGACATTAGAGTGAATTACTTGACTGAAGCTGACTGAATATCTTTCCGCAATAATGGTGTATACGATCACGAAAAGAGTTGAAATAATATAATTTTTTTTAAAGAATGATGAGTGCGGTAACCGTACAGCTAATTTGTTCAATGAAATGCATCCAAATTAACTTGTTGCTAGAAAATACGTTCTAGAATTGGTGTAAAAATTTCGTCAAACTGGATCAGTAGCCAACAAGGAACGAGTCCCAGAACGTGAATTTCCGTTGAGAAATGAAGCTGTTGAAGTTGCACTTTTAGGACGAGTTCATGCAGACCCAACATTGAGCACAAGGAAATTGGCTAGTGTTACCACTATCAGTAGAACCAGTTTCCGCCGAATCCTGAAACATCATAAATTCCACCCCTACAACATACATTTGGTACACCAATTGAATGAAGATGATTTTGATTGGCGGCAGGAATTTTGTGAAATTATGACTACGAGAATAGATGCTGATGAGAATTTCGTTTTCAACATCTGCTTTTCTGATGAGTCTACATTCTTTTTGAATTAAACTGTGAATCGTCATAATTGTCGTTATTGGTCAGATGCCAATCCACATGTTTTCCACGAAGTCCATACTCGAACTCCCCAAAAACTCAATGTCTGGGATGGTATTTTTGGGGATCGTTTGATTGGACCAGTATTTCTCGACGGTAACCTGACAGGAGAAACTTATTTGGAATTATTGAATGAATTTGTGTATCCACAATTAGTAGACATCATTGAAAATGACGATCGTTCCCATGAAGACCACTTGATATTTCAACAAGACGGGGCACGTCCTCATTATGCACAGCATGTTAAAGCGTTTTTGTATAGAATGTTTCCTGGAAGTTGGATTGGAAGAAGAGGTTCTATAGAGTGGCCAGCCAGATCTCCAGATTTAACGCCACTCGACTTTTTCCTGTGGGGTCACTTGAAAAACAAAATCTTTGCACTCGAACCAGAATCTCTAGAAGATTTACGAAGGAGAATTATTGAAGAATGCCGTCGAATAATGCCGGAAATGCTACGAAATGTGAGGTCTAGTTTTGAACAGAACTATTGTATGGAAATGGGTGGTAGACAGTTTGAACATTTAGTTCATTGACAATAATAATTATTGCGACAGTTGCTTTATCAGATATTGTTTTTATTGATTGAGTGAATAAAAAGTGATTTCCCAACTTCAAGTTCCTATATCTCGAAAACGAATCGGTGGAATTAATTAATTTTTGTTGTTTGATATTGAGAAGGAAAATACCTTTCAAATGAGGTATCACTTGCCATATGTTGCTATTTAAAAATTTAGGGGTGGTGGTCACAGCTCCGAGGGATGGAATGTATTTCGGGTGAATTTCATCGCGAACGATGTCTCCCTCGAAAATGTAGTTGACGTGTCCGAGCGTTCTTATATAATTCGGTTCTGCCGACCTACAGAGCCCCTGTTTCGTTTTCAATGCCCCACTCTGTATATATGACTTGCGGGTTATTGGCAGAGTCGGGAATGTTTCTCAAAATATTCACCAAATTTCACATAAAATACATGGGTTTTTGAAGTTTCAATTATTAACCATTGTACCTCGTTATAAAGTTGGATAATAATACAACAATTTGAAATACATATAATGATGATTTAGAAAAAAAAATAATCTGCACCAGCTTTCTTTCACCCAGATGTTTGTGTAAAATTTATGTATTGTACATGATCCAATACTAGCTTCTTCTTGGATATCTCTACCAGTTATCTGCCAATATTCCCTAATGATTTTTTCTCTAGCAATTTTTTTTTGATAATGCTACCTACTTCAGGTCGAATTTAATTTTTTTTCCTCCTTGCAAAAATTTCTGCGATTTTGCGATTTATTAAAAAATAACAAATTTTTATAATACTTGAAAAACATAACTGGACTTTGAGGAGAACTTCGACTTCGAAGGAATATTTATACTTGATAAAAGGATTCAACCCACAAGTATTGACAACACCCCAATGGAAAAGTATAAAAAAATTTGTCATGGAAATAGTATAAGTCAAGTACAAAAAAGGGATCCATTCCCAATCATATGCAAACTCCAACTTCTTTTATCTCACCCCGCATCATAAATTATCTCCAATGCAATTTTTTCCAGTTGCGAATCTATCATTCAACGAAAAAATACATTACACTGTGCTTGGTTGGGACACTGATTAAAACGGAAAAAAAGTCATTCTGTGCCACTGTATATTCGGTAGTCAGCTACATTGCTGCAGCGATTTATGGTTTCAATCTTCCCGGCATGGTAGGCATTATCAATTAACGAAATAAATGGTTTACAATAGAATATAAATGAGTGATCTGAATTTCATAAATCTTTATCGAAATACGTTTTGTTCCGTTCTGGCTGTTGGCATTATGAACAAGACGAGAATATATGTGGCTATAGTCCAGGAATTCGTTTCTATTCGAGGATAGTATAAGTGCTGGGGATTTCACGGCACATAAATTTTAAAATTGTTGTGGGAGCATTTTGTTTGGTAATTGCAGTTTTATTATCAAATCTCGGAAGTATTGTTTATAAGCTCGCAGTTTGCCAGTTCTATATTGAATATCGGTTGAGTTAAAATTAAAATGTTGGAGCGAGAATTTGAAAATGAATCCGATTAAGTCACCCAGCACATGATTGAAGTAAAAAATGCATTGTTTCAATATTCACGGATTAAATAAAAAACAAGAACAACGTATGGAGAAAAAAATACGTCGATTAATATTTTATCTCAATCAATAGTACAAAAACATATCCAACATCGGTCTTTTGAACAAGCAACCTTGTTGGTGGTTACTTTGGGTTTGATTCTGAATGAAAATTTCTCAGACCGAAATACCACATAAACAAAATGTATTTTATCTCTTTTAGAAGAGTTGTAGGTCAGATGTTATTGTTACGGGTCTAGGGTCATTTGACAATTTTTGTTTGTGTTTTGAGTAAGGTAAACTTCGCACAAAGTACAGCTCATTAGGAAATGCCAAATATGTTACCAAGCGTTGGCCAATTGCTGGATGTAGTTCGAACTGTGATTTTCTCTCTTGTTGCATTGTGTGACTGGATTAATTTTTGTTTTTATGAATATTTAGTGTTATTCGCTGACAAAATACTATCGAATATCATACTTTTGCTTATGTGAAGAGTGTTACTCGAACAGCAATTTTCTTCTTATAGTGGTGAAGACTCACTATAAAAGGGCCAGAGACGTACCAATTTATCGGAGGCCGACGTCGGGATTGCATCGAATGTACACACGTTCCGATTTTAATCTTCGCTGTCAAGCGAAAGCTTTGTGTTCTTTCTCTTTATTTGTTTGTGTCAGAGTACTATTACTTAATATTATGTCAAATTATTATTAGGGTTATTTACTATTATAGGTATTACTGATGCAAATAAATATTATTATTAAGTGCTATTAGTTACTAGTTATATGTGAACCGGCAAGGATGGCTCCTGCTCTGTCGAAAAACAAAAGAATTGGGATTGCTCTTACAGCGATTGGGTCCCAAAGGCACGTATGTTGTTTCCAATATTCAATGAATGCAATCATTGCACTATTATCACTTATTGAGCTTACACTTTTATTGAATGTCCTTAATTTCCATGTCGTTAGTTAAATATCACAAACAGTTGCCCGAAAAACGAGAAGATATAAGTTAAGTGGAATGAAGAAATGAAATTCGTGCCCCGACAGGTCCGATCGTGCTATACACGTGGTAACCAGAAGGGAGAAAAGGTGGGGATCGGACCGATCTACTTGGTTGGGTGGTCGGGGCCACCCGACAACCCAATATCGGAAACGCAATTATACAGGGTGTTTCATAATTGAATGATAATCCTTGGATGATTTTGAGAGAAATTCTTCATATGAACATAGGTCCGCAAACGCTTTATTTCTGAGATACAGGATGTTGAAATTTAATAAAAAAATCAGTTATTCCCCAATATCTCCGAAACCGCTTTGGCTTTTTTTTCAATTTTGGTACATGCAAAGTACTCATGAAAATGATTTTTTTCCATAATGAAGGGCTTCTTAATTTTCATCAGTGGCGTCCCTATTAACATGCCCAGTCATATTTTTGATCAAAATAATGGTACGCCACTGTCTTTTTTTCCAAATAAATGTTATTTTTGTAATTGTCCTCTATCTTCTCATAAAAATGGTCTCCTGCCTTTTTTTCGTCCGGTAGACGGTTTTCGATTTAGAAAATAAAATACATTCATTTGCTTGTCCCTATTCGATTCTTTCTCTTAGTCTTAAGTTCACAATTGTGGTAACCAAAAGGTCTGGGCAAGATTTTTATAATTTTATGGTAACTATTATTTAGTTTTTGTAATGAGTACGCATAAAAATACATTTTTCATTTTTAAAAACATAACTATTATGAACAAAAAATACCAAAATCAAATTAACTGTTTGAAATGTCCGCCTCCTGCAAGTATGCACGCTTCAGCCCTCCTTGTCATTGACTCGCGTACTCTTTGGAAAATTCCTGGAGTATTCCTTATTGCTTCACAGGAAACTATTACGCGGTTTCGCAATTCTTCCTCAGTAAGAATTGGTTGACTGTACACCAAAGTCTTGAGAAGTCCCCAAAGAAAATAATCAAGACTGTTTAAGTCTGGGGATCTAGCTGGCCATGAATCTGTTCCCCCACGACCTATCCAGCGATCATGAAAGTTTTGGTTTAAATATTCGCGTGCCAGAGCACTAAAATGAGCAGGTGCACCATCGTGCATAAACCATATGCGATTTCGCAATAAAATAGGAACATCTTCCAACAGAATTGGCAAATTGTCTTCAAGAAGTCGGCGATAATTATGTCCATTTAATCTGCGTGGTAAGAAAAAAGGTCCAATTAGGTAATCTCCAATAATTCCAGCCCAGACATTTAATGAGAACTGCTCCTGGTGATGAGATTCCACGTTTGCATGCGGATATTCCTCGGCCCAAAAATGATTATTATGAAAATTTCTGATCCTGTTTTTAGTAAAACTAGCTTTGTCCGTGAATAAAATTTCCCTGTCAAATAAAGGATTTTCGGCAACTTTTTGAAAAAACCATTGGCAGAAATTCACTCGTAATGAAAAGTCTCGCGGAAGTAAGGCCTGAACCCGTTGAATGTGATAGGGATATAATAAATAATCATGAAGAATCCTCCATACTAGAATATGGGCGATATTCAAATTATTGGCAACTTGCCTCGTACTTATTTCAGGATTTTCGTCAACTGAATTTAAAACAGCTACCTCAATTGCTGGAGTTCTTGCAGTCCGATGTGCACCTTCCAGGTGTTGATTTGGCTCAAAACTTCCTGTTTCACATAACCTTCTGTGGGTGCTTGAAATCGTTCGAGCATCAGGAACCATTTTATTTGGGAATAAGAAAGTTGGAAATTTGTAATATTAAGGTAGAAATTCAACCAATGCCTTGATATCATTGAATAGTCCTGAAAAAAGTTAAGATAGGGACATGTAAACTGTTTTTTTGAATATCCATTACAGAAATTATGTACTTGAAGTTGTTGAATTGGCAAATGTCAACACACTGCTGCTCAGTAGATATTCACTTCAAAACCAAAATTTTGAAGTTTATTGAAATCAGACATTCGAGGAGAAATGATAAACTACATTTGAAAAAGTATAACTTTGATATATCATATATAAAAAAAATATGAAACTTTGTCATGCTACTGGGACCCTGTATTAAAAATTTGATATTACATTTCTATGTATTCTACTGAATTTTGACCCACTTCTAGTTGTCCTATCAACGTGGAATTTGGCAGGTGTTCGTAATTCCGATGATAATGCATTTTCGAACTTTTGCTAGAGAAAAAACAAAATGGCGGCTCCAATATGGCGGACGAGTTTTGTGATTATAGTTCGATTTTATTCAAAATTGGTAAGTGAGGGTTTTCGGGGACAGAGATCACGAATTTTTTGTCAAAATTCATAAATTCAGGTTATAGCCCGATTCCATTCAGAATTGGTGTGTGGGGGTTTTTGGAGTCGGACATCATGATGTTTTTGTAAAAATTCATCAATTCAAGATGCCGGCTCCAAGATGGCGACGTGTTTTGTTATGGCCCGATTCCATTCAAAATTGGTATGTGGGTTTTTTTGGGGTCGAAGGTTATCACTTTTTGTCAGAATTAAATATGACGACTTTCATAAATGATTAAATGGAATTGAATAAAAATATAAAAATAATTAAGACAAGCTTTTTATACTGAAAAGGGGAAAATAATGTATTTAATCGTTTTAGGTTATTATGTGAGTGTGAGAGATCTTGCCGCTAATATAAAATAGGTAATATGACTCGGCAAGACTTTGAGTCTGCTCTTACAGTATAACCTAGATCAAACAATTGAATAAATTATTTTTTCTTTTCAGTGCATTTGTATAAAAGCTTGTCATATTTTTTCTTCAATAATTTTTATTTTAATCGTATAATATAGGTAACAAACGTGTTTTTTCCTTAACGTAGGAGTTTTCATTTTATAAAATCTCAAGCTTGAATGTGACTTTGGGAGCAGTTCAACACAAATGTTTTCATTATTGGAACGAAATTCCTTTACACGGCTTGCGCTAGGTGTTGACTGGTAGAAATCGTAACATAAGAAAAAAGTGTTATGCGACTTTCTCTCTCTCACTCTCTCTCCCTCTTCCACTCTCTCTCTCACTCTCTCTCTCTCCTCTCTCTCTCTCTCTCTCTCTCCTCACTCTCTCACTCTCTCACTCTCTCTCCCCTCTCACTCTCACCTTCACCTCACCTCACCTCCTCTCACCTCACTCTCACCTCACTCTCACTCTCACTCTCACTCTCACTCTCACCTCACCTCACTCTCACTCTCACTCTCACTCTCACTCTCACTCTCACTCTCACTCTCACTCTCACTCTCACTCTCACTCTCACTCTCACTCTCACTCTCACTCTCACTCTCACTCTCACTCTCACTCTCACTCTCACTCTCACTCTCTCCTCACTCTCTCTCTCTCTCTCTCTCTCTCTCTCTCACTCTCTCTCTCTCCTCTCTCTCTCCTCTCTCTCCTCTCTCTCTCCTCTCTCTCTCTCTCTCTGTGTCTTTCTATCAAATGCGAGTCCGTGTGACAAGCGTCCCTTGCTCATACGATTCCAAAGCTGTACGAAACCATCCGAACTGCTGTTCTGCTTGCGGGAAATTTAATATGATGCATGAGTGGTAGGATTTCTATGCGAATACATGTCGGATATTATCGTTGAGTGGTAATACGTGGGAGATATTTTTGTTTTTTCTATATTTCCTATAACGTGTGTTTAGATGATTATATCCTTTTTACACGCTTAATATTAGCTTCACTTGTACGTTTGTCCTTTGGGCGTGATTTTGACCCACTTCCAGACGTCCGAATGATTTGAAATTTGGCAGGTGTGCCTAAATCCGGTGAGAATGCATTAAGAAATTTTTGTGTGAGAAAAAACAAACAAAATGGCGGCTCCAATATGGCGTACGAGTTTTATGATTATGGTCCGATTCGCTTCAAAATTGGTATCTGAGGGTTTTCGTGGTCGGAGATTATGATTCTTTTGTCAAAATTGAAAAATTCAAGATGGCGGCTCCAAAATGGTGGACGAGTTTTGTGATCATGGTCTGATTCTATTCAAAATTGGTATGTGGAGGTTTTTGGGGTCGAATATTATGATTTTTTGTGAAAATTGAAAAATTCAAGATGGCGGCTTCAAAATGGCGGTCGAGTTTTGTGAATATGGTCTGATTCTATTCAAAATTGGTATGTGGGGGTTTGTGGGGTCGGAGATTATGATTACCTGATTTGATAAGATTATTCCATTTTTTTATTTGCAAAAAAATAATAAAAATAATAGTTTAAAAACAACTATAAAAACACGCTTTCATAAATAAACCACACTAAAAAGTAGGAAATAAATAATAGTTTAAAAAAACTAAAAAACACGCTTTTATAGAAAACCAGACTGAAAAAATAGAAAATAAGGAAACAATGTATTTTATTTCTAATAAGCGTGGGGTGCATGGTATCAATAATTGTTGGCCGAGGCGATACCAGCACCCCCCGCTTTTTTTTAAAATAAAATAATTTTTTTCTTATTTTCTATTTTTTCAGTCTGGTTTTCTATAATAGCGTTTTTTTAGTTTTTTTAAACTATTATTTATTTGGACATAATTTTTTATGTTTTTTGTATGCCGAAGTTGGACTAAGGGTTTACATTGAATATATGGCACGTCAATTTGATAGAATGAAACGAATAGTATTATCAGGAATAAATACCTTTTACTGTGGCGGAGGAGTTTGGAAAAAGGATATATAGGTATAGTATTGTATGGTATAATAATGAATTGAATGTTATTGAATAGAAAACGTCAACTTCCAAAGGGCAAAATATTGAGAAAAAAGAAACACAAAATGGAGGATACATAAGATTGATGGCAACATATTCTGCTACCTCGATATTAATTGATTTATTGGATCGTTTGGAACCATGGAGGGAGCAAAACGCTTTTTCGTCTCGTGATGAAAATATACAAATACAAACAATCTAAATCTCCATATCGAATTTCATTGGGGTCCCCCGACCGCATACGATTTTGTTTCTTCATAAGCACCAGTACTGGTTGAAGGTCTGGGGTAACATTCTATAAAAATACAAAATTGATTAAGGGGCTAATGCTTCATAAATCGTTCATAATGAATAACTACAATTTTTCTATCATAAATAAAAACTGTTTGAAACAGAGACTTGGTATAAACCTCTAAAAATTAACAGATCCAATGAGTTTGAGTGAGGTGGTAGATATTTAATCGGTATGAATAGGATGCCTGACTACAATATGTAATAATGAGTTTAGTTTTTCATTGTTCCTATGTAAAGGCAATCAAAATCTAGTTTTTTTCAACGATACAAATAGAAATCATACAAGGAAGTTTGAAAAAATATATTTGTAATTAAATAAAAAATTATTGATATTCTTACACAAAAAATCATTCGTCTAATAAAAATTGATACGTGTGTGGAACGGCTTCAATCCAAAAATATCTTATCTCACTGGATATGGGCATCATTCTTCAAATGTAACGCAAAAGGCGATTTTTCCAAATCCAAACACGAGAGTGTGTGAAAATGTTTTTCTTTTCAAGATGCAATGCAACTCTCCACTGCTATCGCTTTTTTTCATTTCTGGGAAAACTCAAACTAAAAAGTTATTTCAACATTTCAATCGACTTTGAAAACACATTTTAAAATCACAATCATATCATTAGTTAGCATTTAATAAAAATCTGAAATTCGGTCCTGGCCTACCCTCCCTAATTTTTTTGGAACCAACATGGCGCACCATAAACGCAAATAAATTTTTAAACTTACCTAAAAAGTGAATCGCTTTCCTGTCTAGCAAAAATTGCACACTTAAAACAACACTTTTTATGGCACACCGTGGAATCTTAATATCACTTCCACAAACAGAAAATATTCCAAATATTCTAACCTTTTCCAACAGAGAAATTTTAAATATTGCTTGATGTCACCGCCGTCCGAGCCATTTAGGAGCGCTAGGAAGGAGACAGAAGCGAAACCTTATTTCATTTGCCGGTCTCTAGAGTGGGGACTAAGGGGTGAATGAATAGTCTACGCTATGGTTTGAATTCCATCTCCTGTTTCCTTAATCTAAGATTACTATCAGATAATCTGAAGGTTTCAGTTAGTATGATAACCCCGATTTGTTCAGAAGATAGATGACATACATTTTTGAAAGAAGTTGCAAAATAGGTATTGTTGCACAAGTTCAGAAATAACTGTTCTTTAATCCAAGTACAGTTTTATGTAAATATTTTTCAGAATAAACATCACAATCTAAATCATGGAATGATGTTCTGAACAATAATAACATACAGGAAGCATATGATATATTTGATCTAAAAATACAGAACTGCATTAACAAAGCAACATACAAAATAACACTTAGAACCTCAGAACAAAAGAAAATAAAACCATGGATAACCTGTGGCCTAATACAATCGATAAAACATAGAGATTATCTAAAAAAGCGGTTACTGAATAATTATTCTGAAGAAAATAAATTACAAAAAAAAAAAAAAAAAAAAAAAAATACCGAAACCTGATGGAAAAATTGTTTCAAATAATAGTGAAAAAGCAAACATTTTCAATAAGTATTTTGTAAGTATTGGTACAGAAATGGCTGGAAAGATTGAAAAAGTGGAAGAATTACCTAGACAATTCTTAAATGAATCTTCAGCTCTATCTTCTATATTTTTAACTCCAATTACTGAAAATGAACTCATTGAAAAAATATCAATCTTGAATATAATGTCTCTCCTGGTCCAGATGGAATTCCAGCAAAAATCATAAAAGAAAATCATACTATCTTGATAAAACCCTGGTACATCTCATAAATTTAGTATTCAGAAGTGGTATGCTCCCTCAGCAGTGGAAAAATTGTTTAGTGACCCCTGTATATAAATCCGGTAAGCATGAAGAACTAACAAACTACCGACCGATTTCAGTAATTAACAATTTTGCTAAATTATTTGAACGATGCATGAAAGATAGACTTATGAGTTTTTTCAATAAACATTCAATAATATCACGGAGCCAATTTGGTTTCCAGAAAAATATTGGCACAGAGAATGCAGTATTGGAAATAAGTAGACAGATAATTTCTCACCTTGAGGGCTCAAAAAAAAGTATGGCTGTTTTCTCGACCTAGCAAAGCGTTTGACACCGTCCAGCATGGTGTCTTGATTGATAAATTATACAAGGTTACGTGGTCCAGCCCTTGAGGTCATGAGAAATTACTTGGACCATAGAACTCAACAAGTAAAATTGATAACCATCTGAGTGACTCACTAGAAATAAATATCGGAGTTCCACAAGGTACTGTAATAGGTCCTATACTATTTCTCATATATCTTAACAGTATTTTGAAATAAAACAAATCCAAGGAAGCCTAATATCATATGCTGATGATACTGCCATAGTGTTTTCCAGTGATACATGGGTTGATTTGTATAAAGTAGCAGAAGAGGATCTTAAAAAAATCCAGACCTGGCTAAATCACAATTTATTGAGCTTGAATATAAAAAAAACAAAATATATCACCTTTACTCTTCAAGCCACAGACCAACCTAGGAATGAGCTACTGAAAATACACAAATTCACCTGTAAAAAACAATATAATGAATGTACCTGTCCACAAGTTGATAAAACTACCTCAATGAAATACCTTGGCATTGTTATAGATCAGCACATGCGATGGGATGATCAAGCAAAGTACGTAATAAAACGAATTAGAAGTCTTTACCACAGATTCTATATTCTAAGAGATATACTTAATAAAAACAATCTAATATTATTATATAACTCACTAGTAGAATCTGTGGTAAGATATTGTATCATTATCTGGGGCGGTCTCTATAGTAATGTTCTAAAAAATATTCAGCTTGCTCAAAACTCTATTCTAAAAATTATGCTAAAGAAAAACAGACGTTACTCAACGCAGTCTCTTTATCAGGAATCCAATATCTTTATGATCAGAAACGTTTACGCTTACCAGTGCTTGATCTGGGTATTCAAAGAAAAAATTAATTTTTCTATAAATCATTCACGATTGATGAAAAAAAATCACTCCCAAAGAAATATACTTTTTTATGGACCCAGGTTATACAATATGCTTCCACTACAAGCTAAGAAATTAAATACATTGAATTCCTACAAACATGTTATCAAGGATATTATCGGACGAAATCAGAATATGTATAATACAATTTTCGAATAGTCCTTACAGTAAATGAACGTCTAATCTATAATCACCCACCTGTTCAGGAAAAATTTGAGAGATTCTATCATCTGAAAAATGGTACTAGAAAGATGATTATAATTTGTAAACAAGTAGATATGAAAATCAGAAAATCAGAGGATATCAAACCGCAATACAAGCTCTTGAAGCTTAGGCGATGTGGATGTTATCTGGTTTTCTATACCTCATTTTATCATATTTTATAACTCATTATTTATAGTTGCATATGTACACAAAATGGAATGATATGAATAAATTGAATTGAATTGAAATGGTGATCGTAATCTTCCAAATCTCAATTCGCCATTGAAAAAAACATTTCGCTAGGACACATCCAGATGCAGTGAATATTAATCTGCACACTATGGAATCGATGTTGCAAATTACTTTTTAATACGGGCACATGTTTGCACTTAGTTTCCATTAGGGGAAAATTCAGTAATTAAGTGCTCAGGCAAATTAATCCGCGAAATTGAGCGTGCACTTTGCAGTTTACAACGAACTATCGCCGGAATTCGCAAGATTTATACTGATGACCAATCGAAAACAGATTTAAATCAATCACTAGAGCGCCGATTCCAGTTAGCAAAAACAGGAAATTAACGAAAACACCGCGCCGGACTGACCGTTCGCCCGGATTATTCGTCGAGAATTCATTTTCGTCTGGCGAGAAACGATTATAACGAAATTGAAACGATTAATACCGAAAAAAGAACGAATTCACCCACTGCGTTAGTATAGCTAGAATTCAGAGCTTAGGTCTAGTCGGTTTGGTTAATTTTCAGATTTTCAATGCAAAATCGCAACAGGGCGATTGATGAATTGAAGGTTTGCTAATCTGATTTGTTGATTATTTGTTTTTTTTTTATATGGCCGATATTGATGAATATCCATATTAAAGATACTCCTTTCACTAAATGATTTTCACTAAACTGGGTTTACATCACGGCACGGCACGTGCTTCGCTATACAATAGCTTTTTCAAGTGGAGATGATACCAACTCTACAATCACGATTTATCATATTAAATAGTCGAGGCAGGTAGCAGCTATATGAATAAAACATATGAAACAGATAATAATTTAAGTAAATTCATTAAGAACAATAAAGATAAAACTGAGAAATCTGATAAATCTGCACTGTTAAAATTTCTAATTAAAAATTTGTTGAAATTACTAAACATCTATGGGGAATTTGTTTAGTAAAATAATACAAATGTTGTAATTTTATTAAACAAATTGATTGAGATATATTCTGTAATTTAGTATGCTGCATTGTAAATTTACTACACGATTTAATTCAACTTAGTTTTAAAAAATTACAACATATTTATCGCATTTTTACAAACATCTATCAGAAATTTGTTTAGTAAATTACAATACAGGTTATTGAAAAATTATTCAGAATGTTTTGTAATTTCAGAATATTGCATCGTACATATACTATAAATTAGTTCTCATTAAAAAAATAAAGCGAACAAATGGTCAGATGACTACAAATGCGAGTACCTTGAATAATAACTGATATCAAATAGAAAACTAATTATTATTGAATTACTTACCACCTATTAATGTTCTTTTAACTTTCAACAAATGCCTTTGATTATGACCAATAACTTCTTCCAGTTACTTAGCAATAGTCTCCAAGTATTATTAACTTCTCATATTTAAATAGGTTATTTTTTATCAACACAAGTAACAATGAAATTATAAAAATTTGATTATATAAAAGTTGCTTGCTTTTTGTGGACTGTAAAATAATCAAACGCTCCACCATTCAAGTAAC
This sequence comes from Gonioctena quinquepunctata, assembly GCA_018342105.1. Classification (NCBI taxonomy): domain Eukaryota; kingdom Metazoa; phylum Arthropoda; class Insecta; order Coleoptera; family Chrysomelidae; genus Gonioctena; species Gonioctena quinquepunctata. The sequence continues at coordinate 188,585 of JAFIRS010000152.1, read as the reverse complement.
ACTAAACAGTAATTTTTAGTAACAAAATCGCGGAGTTGTCGACGCCGATTGTGCCGAATAGCCGGGAAAACAGAAGACACAGTTCCAACAAGCATAGGCTAGTAACGTTTGATGCGTAGAGAATCAAATCACAAACAATGTTAGTAAATTTTAAAAACTTTTGACTGGAAACCGACCAAAAGTTAGGTAAAATTACAAAACGCATAAGAATTTTTTTTTTAAAGTGAAATTACAATAATTATGCAATTTTTAATTCATAGTTGTAAAATATTTCTAAAATTTTTATTAATCATTTTTATATATTTGTGTTACTTTACAAAAAATTGTAGTGAATCAGTGAAACAGTATTTGTAAAACTTTGACTGGAAACCGACCAACCCGTAAAATTAATAAAAATGTTTAAATTAAATCATCATGCAATTTTCAAGTCAGAGTTATAAAATACTGAAAATATTTGTATGTTTTAATGACTTCAGAGTAATTTCAGTTTCAATGAATTTTTGTAACTTTAAAAAAAATTGTAGTAAATCAAGTAACAAACAATGTAGTGAATTTTATAAACTTTTGATTGGAAACTAACCAACAGTTCGGTAACATTACAATACATGCAGGGTTACTACATGAATATTGTTAAATTACGACTTATTATAATAGGTTTCCTCACATGTCTTGGTATATTACTCGAATTGTATTATATTTTGTATTGGCAATACACTGATTTGTAATTTTACTCATATGTTGTATTGTAAAACAATTGTAATTTTACAAAAATTCTAACAGTGTGGGGTATATAAATTAACTTGTAGCTCTTGTGCAAGTTTTTACATAGGCCAAACAAGCAGAACATTCGAAGAACGATTATCAGAACATTGTAAATGTTTCGTCAATGGAAAAACTAATTCTACTTTTGCTACTCACCTCTTGTCTGAAAAACATTGTTTTTTTAACGATTTCGAAATATTACATACAGAAAAGAAGGTTATAAACTCGACCTCTAGAAAGTCTAAAATTATAATGCAAAAAGTCCAATTTTTGCTTATGACCAGATTAACCTGAATAATTCTCCTTTGTTGAATTTGTTTTACTGAATATTAAACATGGTAATGGCTATAATCTCCGTTCTACTCAGTCTAATTCCCTAATGGATAATCTTTGATATCATCAATATTATTAATTAGATTCATATACTTGCTAGTACCTGCCTTGACTATTTATATGATACATCGTGATTGTTGAAAAAGCTATGGTAGGAAATACGTGTCGTGGTTTTGTAAACCCAGTTAGTGAAAATCATTTAGTGAAGTTGTTTACTTTAAATTTATTGATTCATTTCACGAAAGAAAATCATTGTCGAGCCCATTACTTGTTGTGAAGATGAACTTGAGAAGAATGTACAGTAGTATGTTATTTATTTTAATTATTCACTTTTATAACTGTAAAGTTACCTTTATCTCACATATTCAGTATCCTCATGTAAATATTTATAAAATTATTTTTTGGGATCCTCGTTTGTTTACTATTGTTTGAAAGCATGACCTGCAAATGAATATAACAAAAATTGGTTAATTTAATGTACAAATTGAACGCCACTTCATAATGTTAAATTTCAATATTTACCCATTTTTACTACCAAATGAATATTTGTATATATGTGTACTGCAATTATAATTTTATTGTTCTGTAATAAACATTATTATTATATTATTTTTATTATTATATCTCAAATAATTGAAATATGATTAATATAAACTTACGAATTTTTTATTCAACATTGGTCTTGAAAAACATTACAAAGCTTCATTTTGGTGTGGTAACACAGAAAATATTTCCACATTTTTTTAATTGTTGCTTTTTTAGGCCATTTCGAAACAGAATTTTGATATAATATCCGATAAAAATCAAGTATTTTCCACTTACAAAGAACTCGGCTCCTTAGGTCTCTACAATAAAACTCCCGAGAAATAAGAGGGTAGCCAATAAAAAAACTACAAGATAAATTGAGATCGTATCTCTCAAAACTGTTTTTGTAAATTTAGAATTCATGTTGACCAGTTCATGTAATATATATATATATATATATATATATATATATATATATATATATATATATATATATATATATATATATATATATTTGTAGCAAGTCTAAAAACGAAATTTTGCATTTATTCACAAACAAATAGAAAAGTTAATACAATTTAATACATTCAAGTTATGTAATCCATCCTAAATCCTGCAAATATGGACTAAATATTCTGAGTCGGAGTAGAAACTGTTATTTTGGAAATCTCTTTACATAACTTTCTTGGAACAAAAATATTATAGTTTAACATCGGCAGGTAGAGCATTATAGAGTTAATTCTCAGTCCTTTTTCATGCATAACAAAAATAGATTGCGCACCACTCGAATCACCCCATAGTAAGATGCCGTATGAAATTTTAAGACTGAATCAGCGAGCAATAAAACATTTTGAATGAAGAGAAGCTGGTTAGAGGTTCCAATTGCCGGAGTAAAAATAAAGCACTCGACAGTTTACCGTTCAAAATTGAAATGTGACTAGCCCAATTGAACCTGTTAAACCCAATAATTTGACATTTTTGATTTCAGGCAAAGGATTGCTTTTGGAAATAATCAGGTTTTGGGATTTATCATTCTTCATCTGGAGTTTATCGACACTTCACCAGAATTTAGCTTTATCTTGAACTTTTTCAGTCTGATTATCAAGAGGAGAATAACAGTCACAAAAATATATCAAAGAATCTGCAAATAAAAAACTATGGCATGGTTTCATATACTTGATATAAATCACAAAAGAGTGGACCCAGTTCGGATCCTTGCAGTACACCTAGGTTGATGGGTCTCAGCTCAGATAAATAATTGTTACCTATGAGATACTCTTTGAAGCTTCAATTAAATTTGAAGCACTACTTCTAACACCATAATATGATATATTTTTCACGACCCATGAAAATAAAAACACCCATAAATTGAAAATGTAATTTTGGTTTCTATAATTATCCCCAGTCGAAATACGTTGTAGATGGAACATTTCTATGCATGTTTTTATTCCTCTCTGACGAATGAATCACCAGTATCAACCGAATAATTCAAAACAATTTTTTGCCATCTTATTTATTTGGGTAGTGGAATATTTTCTAGAGCGAAGCCTTGTCGTGGTGAACGCGTAATAGTTCGGTTGAAGAATTAAAACGACGTTATTAGAATTAGAAAGTTATAAGGTAAGGAATTTTTATTTGTGGTGTTGTTGGAAATGATTTCATAAATTTTTTAGTTTGAAATAATAATAATATTTTATATAGATTTCTACATATTGTTTCAGTTAAATTTTATTGTTATAAAGAAAATGTTAGATTTGTGAAAAATTGGGTTCCAAAACTACATATTATTTCTGATTGAAATGTCATCTGGCGAACTTAAGTATTTTGGCCTCCAGTACACTAATCAAAACTTGGCGCTTTCGAATATTTTCGGAGTTGTAGCCTTCCAAAAGTCAATGAGGGGTCAATTTCTACCTTAATTTTTTTTGGGATAAAAACGGGTCCAGTTATCATTATTTATTTCTTTCTTTTCATTTTTAAAAGTTCCCTTCTTGAAATTTTGAGGGGTTCAAAATGTACGAGGAGAGTATATTGAAGGAGAGAAATATATAAATAATATATAAAAATATATATAAATAATTAAAAAAATTATCTTGTAGAATGTTGTAGGAAACACAGTCCAAAGCCTTCGATAAGTCCAAAGTGAATTCGCTATTTCTGCAATTGATACTTATCTCGGAGAGTTACATTCAGAATAAATATACCTACATATCGATGAAAGAAAATTGTATTTCGTGCATAAAATAATTTATTCAATCGTAGCAAAGCGCTTTCGACCGTTAGGTCATCACCAGTGCGTACCTGAAAGTAAGTACTATTGATAGAAAAAAGTTACTGAAAAGTTTTATTTTTGAGAGAAAATTGACATATTTAAAGTGAGGTTACTTATGTCAGGTGTAAAAGCCAAAAGACCATAAAACATCTCATGATCATGTTTTATGGTCTTTTGGCATCTTACACCTGTCGAAGTAACCTCACTTTAAAATATGTCAATTTCTTCTCAAAAATAAACTTTCAGTAATTTTCTATCAATATACTACTTCAGGTACGCACTGATGATGATTTAACGGTCGAAAGCGCTTTGCTACGATTGAATAAATTATTTTATGCACGAAATACAATTTTCTTTCATCGATTAATCGATACGTGCACACAGTCACACTTTTCATTCAATTAAATATACATAATCTGATTTTGAGATGTAGAAAAATATGCTAATGATTCCCAAGCACAAGAAACAATTATTAAGATGGTCTTTCTTATATAATGTTACACTTGTTGGCGATATAATGGGTGTTCCAAAGGACTAGGTACAGATATAAGGGGGTTTCTGCATCGGTAGAATTTGCTCAAATTATAGTATGTTACATCAAAGGTATATTAGATTAATTCTACGCGACCACGATAGCAATTGCATTAGTTGATACAGGGTGTAATCGAAACTTTCTATTTTTTGTCATGTAATGAGCGACTTCAATATAATAACTTGTTATGCGATTATCAAGATCATAATGCAAAATTTTCATCTATGAAGGATTGCCTTCGTGTCACCATATTAAAAAATGCAATCCACCCCCATTTAGGGGTAGTTTGTACCTGTAATTTTTCTAGTAACTCTGCTGACCGGGGATTTCCAGATATTTCATTGAAACGCTGAAATATAGATTGCACAAAACATATTTTTTCTGTCATAGAAACATTCAAATCAGTCCCCTAATAAGGGTAGTTTATAAATGCCATTTTTCGACAAACTTGACCGAGGGTTTCCTATGTATATATTTCATTGAAACAGTTGGAAAATGATTGCATAAAACATATTATTTGTGCCACCATAAAAAATTTCAATCAGACCCCTCATGGGGGTAGTTTATACTTGAAATGTTTGAAAGAACTTTGCTGCTGGGGGATATCCAATGAATATATTTCATTGGAATGATGATTATGATGGCACAAAACATATTATTCGTGCCACTATAGGGAAAATTCACATTAGCTACTTTCTAAGGGTAGTTTACACTTGCAATTTTTGCTGACCGAGGAAACAAATTTAAAAAATAAACTTTATGATAAACCCTTCAGTCTCATGATTAATATACTAAAAAATTCTATGGAAAACATGACTTCTCGTATATGTTCACTGTTCACCATTATCCTATTTGAACGGTTCTTTTTCCATATATTGATTGTGTGCTCTTCATTACTCTCATATACTTGACTAACAATGACAGTAGTTGTCAAGTGCAAATAAAATAAAATTATTAGAAGAATCACAGGTACGAACTACCCCTTAATGGGGGTTGATTGAATTTTTTAATATGGTGGCACGAAGGCATTCCTTCATAAATGTCAATTTTGCATTATGATCTTGGTAATCGTATTACAAGTTATTATATTAAAGTCGCATATCACATGACAAGATATAGAAAGTTTCGATTACACCCTGTATCAACTAATGCAATTGCTATCGTGGTCGCGTAGAATTGATATAATATACCTTATGTGTAACGTACTGAAATTTCAGCAAATTCTACCGATGCGTAAAAACCCCCTTATCACATCATGAATTCAAAAGTTGGTACAAACGATTTCTATTTTCTCGACAATGATTGATATCATTCATTTTTGTATGTTCTTATATAATAAATAATAGTATATTATGCAACGATCATGTAATGATAACAATTAATACATGAGCACGAGCTATTAATACATGAGCCCTCGGCTCGTGTTGTAAACCATGTGCGAGTGCTAGCCATTACATGATTGTTGCATACCCTATTTTTTCTATGACCAATAAATAATAAAATGAAAACAAGAATTTCTGGTGGTGTACAAGATCACTGTTCGACATACTTATAGGTATTTTTGACGCCATGCGATTGAATGTCAATTAAAATTGAATGTCAAACATGTAGTAACATACCACTTGATTATCCCCAATTACGTGTTTCTTTAGGCCGAACAGTACGAGTTCTTATTGGCCAAAATCTGTTTCGAAATGAAAATCCGTGTTAAAACGGACAGTATTAATAAATCGGTAGCAGATAATTAAACCGCGTATTATAATGCGGGAGTAGAAAAAATATAATCATAAAAGCTCTTGATTTAGATAGAAATTATAAATGTATCTATTACTTTTCTTTCTCTTTGGCGAAGTCTACTCAGTTAGGATTACTTTTCTGTATTCTTGAGGAAACTGTGGAAGAATCGGCCAATCGGCCAAACAGTTCTATTATTTACCAGTCTGCATTTTTCTTTGCATATCATGTAACATATATTCCCTTTTTGATATGCAGTTTTGATTCTAATATTCTTACTTATTCATTATTACTATTTATTTTGTGTATGTTTTTAATCTTTTCATTTCACTCACTGAGTGACATGACCTGTAGTTGGATAAAAATTCATTTAGCTGTCATCACTGCATATGTGGAACGAATGTAATTGAATAATTACTGAATAATTTATTCTTCATGAAGAATATTTGCGAATTCGGCCTTCTATATCGCATTTTCGTAATCTTTTCGAATTAGGGTCCACAATAACTTTTGTTTTATGGAATCCTTCCATAATTCCTTGGAAGCTCTCAAATCAACTCAAAACATGCCCATCGAATTAATTCGATAAGCCTCTCATTTTGTCCAATTACTTCCCAACACCATCAAATTCAGTCCTTCAAAATCTCAATTTCGAATTATAATTAATAACCCTCGAGATTTTAATTCGTTCTTTATCGCCTTCGAGTGACAAATTCATCCCTAGTTAATTGTCTCGAGAAATAAATGTTTAGACTCGCTCAACATGCAATTGAGCGCACGCAAAATTCTCATTAGCATTAACAATTAATCAAACGCCTATAAAAACTGTAATTATTCCTATAAAAAAGCTTTGACGAATTACTCAAGTCGTTGAGGAATTCAGGAATTCCTGTAAAACAAATATCAAGCGTATTGAATATGTTTGACATGTTTATTCCTCCATACGAAAAAATGTTGGAATTAATTTGAATAGGTATGTGTGTATCCAGGGCACTGCGTAGATGTTTATACCCTGAGGGCCAACTTATGGTTGGGTAAACAAAGATTGTTTTATTGCTGTTCATATTTTGGGTTTTCTCTCCCCTTGGAAGTAAAGAAGGGCAAATTACTGAATAACAAAACACACAAAGCTCCTTTTAATTTTCTTTTCGTGTCATTTTGTTGTTGTTTTGTTTCGTCCAATTGCTATCTCCTAATTTGTCTATTTTTTATATTATTCTTGTGTTCATATTTCCTTATTTTCAAAGAAACACACACACAGGAAAAACAAATTGGTGAATCGAATTAAATTTATTTGAATCGAACAAATAAAAGTGTCGTGTATGCAGGACAGAAAATAATCTCAAAATGAGTAAAATTATTTCTTGGTTTTGGATCAGATTTAAAGTTTCAATCAACTGAAACTAATTTGCATGAAGCCAAATATCTTATTCGACCATTTCTATTCATAACTCGTTTAGGCAGAAATGTTGTTTCAACCATGTAATTATTTTGTTGAATCGAATAATCAGATCTACAAAATTTGCTGATGAATTCATAAAATGTCAATTCAAAAAATAAAATCACTTCACTAATTTTATTATTTATAGTAATCATTTTGTTAATCCACTGAATTGACTAATATGGCAACCATGAGTGCCTAAACCAGACATTTAAGTCGAGACGTACAACGATGATAAGTTGGCTTTGCTATTCGCTATCTAACGTATATAATTCAACCAATATAATATTCTTCTAATTGAATTAATCTATTTCCGTTGTTTGATTGAAATAATAATAATTATTATATTTGTGTTGAAACAAATTTTCGTTAAATATGTTTCAATAGATGAACATTATTCAAATCAAAGAAATTTAGCATTGCATTGAGAAATCCATTTGTCACCGCAATATAATGATTCTATCAATCGAATACACCTGTGTTTTGGGATGAATTTTATTTAGCCGGGAGTGACCAAATAAATTTGGTTGAATTAACAAATCCTTTTTTCCGTGCATGCATACACAATGGTTTGAATTTTGTTCTTCGTTTAATGGTCTTGTTCGGGTTGATTCCGATCTCAAGATATTATGAGTTTTGAAGACTGTCGTTACAATAAATTAGTTGCCGGTTCTTTTAAATTTTTTGGAAAAACTGCGAATTATATTTGGCAACGAATGTTGTTAAGCGACTTGGATTGTTCTATCGACACATTTTTTTTGGATAATAAGCATGTCTAAGAATATTTCATTTATAAAAAGTTGAGGAAATCAATTCAGCTCTTTGTTTGAAGGTTGTAGACGATGTGGTAACTTGATTACTCTCGTTTCGGACGTCCATCGTCTTGGATTTAAAAGGTTTTTCACCACGTTTCGAATGCTTGTTTCTGCAATCGTCTTCAGGAGAATACTTTTAAAAACCGTTAAAATCTATTTTAAAAGCCTTTTAAATCTCTGTCATAAAGAGTTTCGATACCTTCATTACTCCTTTGGTATTTGAATTGAAATTGGCTTGGATATTTTTTGATTGATACACCCTTTGATCATATATGCTACGTTAGATACGGCATTCTGTATTGTTTGTTTGGTATTAGAGTGGTACAGGTGGCAGGCGGTAAAAGGGACGTTGGCATACTATAGCTAATAGGCAGTACCACGCGTAACTGTCAATAGCTTATGTACGCTGATCCCCCCAAACCTACCAAAATAATAACCGTATCTAGCGTAGCATATATGATCTAAGGATACACCTAAAAAATAAATTCGATGGTTATTCAATTTCTTATGGAGAATTTTATATAACAATAAGCGTTTCAAATTCTTCTGTGCCATGTGGCCAGTTATGAAAATGTCATCGATATATCTCCACCAAACCTAAGGGCATTTTAGGTATCTAATATTTTCTTCAAAGTTTTCCATGAATTACTCACAACCGGTGATAGTGGGGATGTTTCTCGATAGAAATGATTTCCTTTTTGAAAATGAATAGTGTTTAAACATACTTCTTACATATCCAGTATATTATTCACATTCAATTCGGATCTGGTAATGAGAGTATTAAGTACCATTTTTTATATAGGTACATTCGGAACTGAAGTCACCACATCAAAATTCACCAAGATGTTTTGACCGAAATTTCTATTATCCCAGCCAATGGATTGATGAATTTTATAAGATATTTTTCCCAAATGATGATGATCCAATTGATGTTAATTGGCCTCGATGTAATGTTTGGTTTGAGAATCTTTGGAAGACCATATAAGTGAGGGGGCTTGCTGTAATAGGGTGTTAGATATTTTTTCTCATAATACGTTTTTTTTTTTGGATTGGTGACAATACTTTTTCTGACCTTCCTTTTCTTCCTTTCTGACTTGGGGTCGTTCTTTATTTTGGTATACTTAGATGAATCATTTACAATATCTATGAGTTTATTATGGTGCTCATTTGAATCCATGACTACAGTTGCGTTGCAGGTTTCATTTTGATCGAATAATCACTCTCCAAGCTAGTTATAGTTTGTTGTTCCAAAGTAGAGATGTTTCAGTATTTTGTGGTTTATCCAGTGTGTTTAATTCAGAATTCTGCATTCATTTGATAATTGGATGGAAGTTTTTGTGTGTTTGTTCAACAGCTGTGATGGTATTTGCCTGAAACACAGAGGTAGTCCTGTAGAGTGTCTTCTCGACTTGGAGATTATCATATAGTAGATAAAAACGTTTGAATGGAGTAGCGCTTATACTATTCAATTTTTAACGGTCATGGTTATGATTCCTTTGTATTTATTGAAAATTTTCAATTTTCCAACCGTGAAAAATAAATATATCGCGAAATATGCTCCGCGTAACGAATGTCGGTTGTAAAATGGGTACGTTTGCGAAAAATTACATCAGTTCGTGCTGTATTCACTGAAATTACAGGGAAACGAATCATATGCATGAGTGTGCTTTTTATATTGAATTACGCAATCACGATTCTCTGCCTATAGGGCTGGGCTCTAAGTGATTGCATACGAATGAATATAAATCCAGTTGGGTTTTATTGTTTAATAAGATTTATTGCTTTCAACCGAATGTCATTCTAAAACAAAGAAGCCTGTAAAAATATGGTATTAGTGAGGATTCCCCCCCAATGATGAAATAAACAAAGGGGGTTTTTTAAATATATATATATATATATATATATATATATATATATATATATATATATATATATATATATATATATATATTCAGTTGAACTTTCTTGTAGTTTTGGATTCTTGAAAAATACTAAAATGGTTTACAAGACGTTTTGCTCCTGGCCAGGGGCTTTTTCAATTGTTTTTATTACATTTCTAATAGCCTGAACAGAATGAATTATTTTACATGTTCCTTTGTTCGTAATTGTTTATGTAGGCCAAAAAGGTTTCTAACCTACAACTACGTACCTTGCCAATATTTCTTGGAAGCATTTTGTTCCGTTAATGGGTTGTTTCTTTGAAACGACTACTGTGGTGTTCGAGTGAGTTGTGGTACATTTTTATCATTGTTTCTTGGATTTTATGTTTGTTTTTGTAATCGCGGGAAAGACGTATACAAATTCTCTTTGTGGGTTGGATGATATTGTGTTGATGGTGGAGAAGGAAATGACGTGTTTAATGGGAGTAGATCATTGTGGTTCTGTGTGATATGGGTTGTATGTGGGAAATGGGTGTTAAAATTGTTTGAGATGGTTGGGTGGTGTGATTGGTTTGATTTATAATATTGTGTGGTAGATTGGGCTTAAATTGTTGATATCTCGTATGTCGTTCATTGGGTTGTTATTTTTTGTATGTATATAATTTCTTTGACGATTCTTTTACCTAAATTTGGTTCGTATGCTAGAATTTTGGTTTCTGAAAAATTGGGGTTCTGGTTGTCTTGCATAATGTGTTTGTTTAGGGTTGTACTAGATTTCTTCATATATTTATTTGTGTCCACTTATTCTATTTCCTAGTAGTTGAATGTCATACCACATATTCATCATTGCAATCATTGTAGGGGATGCTGTATATGAGGTTGGATTTTTTTAAAGGAGGATCTCTTCTTCTAAGGGGGGTGTAAAATTGTTTCAAGTTATTGTGCGCTTTGTAACTAGTTTGTGAAATGTTCGTGAGATTTCCTGTGGTATAAGATTCAGTTTTTGTGTGAGTGTTATTATGTAGTTTTCGATTTGATTGATTGTATACGTGCATTCTTTGATTAGGATATTTAGGATTTGATTTTTGTATTGTTGTGTGATATTTACAAAATTGTCGGCAAAGTACGTACTTGTGGGTTGTACATGATGAGCGTTGAAGTTCAAAGATGCTGGGTTTGTGTTGGTGCTTTTACATCGTAGTAGAAATATTGTTCTGTTCTTTTGTTTTACTAAGGTGGTATTTTCTTTAGAGATGTTCTTCATGTCTTTTACGGTTTGGTTGCCATATTCTTGTTTGATTTTTCTGTAGAAACTAGTCATTTTTGGTGGCACTTTTTTCACCCGTGCTATTTATATTCAGTTTGGGAGGTTCTCGAATCCTGTTTTATGTTTTCATTTCATCACAGAAATGGAAAAAAATTTAAAAATTAACTTCCTAGGTTTATCCTTGATCAGAACAAAGAACACAATACTCAACGAATGGTACACAAAACAAACATGATCAGGTAGATATCTAAATTATAACTCAAACCACCCACTCAAACAAAGAAAAAGCGTAATAACTGGAGTAGCTGACAAAGCAATATGCCTAAAGCAGCCCACCCCTGAGGGAATAATGTTTAAATAAATTCAGAAAGACCCTACAAAATAATAACTACCCTCTTCATTTAATCAACAAAATAATTAAAAAAACATCCACAAATTCCATAATAAACCGTCACACAACAACCCTAATACGAATAAAAAATACATATCACTTCCGTAAAACAAAGGTCTATTAGATAAAAACTTTTAAACAAAAATTAAACCGACGAAAAAATCAACTGGAAAGCAAAAATTAAATAAACCTTCTTAGTCTTAATGATAATTGAGCTCCTAAACCAATGTGAGTAACTAATTTTGATTCGGCGCCAAACAAACAATTATCGAAGATCATCATATTACTTTGAAGAAGTAATCAGAACGCCGCTATGCATCTCCCTGCCATCATTTTACGCTTCACCTAATTCAATTGCTAGTTTGTTTGGCGCCGACTCAAAATTAGTTACTCACTTTAGTTTAAGAGCTCAATTATCATTAAGACTAAGAAGGTTTATTTTATTGATTTGTTGAAAATATAAACAGGATGTTCATAAAATCAGATGTGGAATCATCTGCGACTGAAAGTTAAACTTTAGTCACTATCTTCCATCGGCAAGATAACCTCTTGTGGGGTATTCATGTTGAAAAGGGAAACATTCTCAATTGAATATTAATAGAAAGATTTTTCTGTGAATTGAAAAATCCACGATTAAAATGAAGATCTTTTTTGTGAATGTCTAACAGAAAACAACTACTTCCCCGGCTAAAGCCACGCTGGACATTGAACTACATCTGATAGATATTCTGAAAAGGCCCTAACTCAAAAGAAAAAATCTGAAATTCAAAATTTGCATTTTCATTCAGATAGTTATTTGATTTTCTATTCCAGTCTTAATTAAGAACTCATAAAGATGAATGAGGCAAAGAAGAATGTTTTCCAAAGAGAGTACTCACCAGAAATCATTCGTTACATTGACGCAGGAGAGACATCGCATTCACTATGTCTTCAACACATTTTTGTCGACGAAAATCTATTTCACGCTTCCACGATCAGAAAAATATTTCTATCAATATTCAATTGAGAATGTTTTCCTTTTCAACGTTTATTTTATTATTTGCTTTTCAGTTGATTTTTCCGTCGGTTTAATTTTTTGTTAAAAAGTATTTTTCAATTTTTTGTGGCTGAAATCTACTAATTACTACCTACTCAATTTTTGATTACTTCCAAAATACCTACTTACCTAGCTTACTTCAACTATTTATTGTTGTATAAAATACATTATTTTTGAAAGTTCTGGTTAGTTGATTTTATCACTTCGTATATAATTCCAACCTTTCATAGAATGTAATTATTGTGACGGATGCAGGAGAATCTGTCAATGTCAACTACATATGTGTGCCAATGTTCACAAGTGAAAAATCAATCATCCCCTATGTTGATACCCATAGGGGTGGAAAATTGGATTCCAAATTGGAATATGATCAATTATGAGCTATACCCTATCCAATAAAGGGAGAATCATCCAAATCGGAAAACCCACTATAAAGTTATGCCTGATAGAATCGGTTAACGGACCAGAGGGTGAACGGTCAATATCCTCCATTTTTCTACCCTTAGGGATGGATTTTTTCGTTCAAATTTAAATGGGACCAACTTCGAAGTACACCCTATCCAATGAAAAATGAAAATGAATCATCAGAATCGGGCTTTTCTGTGAAGAGTCATGCGTGGTCATACATAAAAAAAAATATTTACGTCGAATAGAGATTTTTCGAAAAATATACCAGAACCTTCGTCTGCGACAGAATATCATAACAATATTGTGCATACAAAAACCAAAATAATTGTGCTTCTACTTTCAACCACTTATAAAAAATTACACCTAACCCTTCTCGAAATGAAGACAAAAAAAAAGAATTTTGTGGGCTAGGTGGCTCCCTAAAATGCTAACCGAAATTGTGTATGTAGCTTCATAAATAAATGTCAGATGAAGCTTAGAATTCTCAAGCGAAACGTCACATCCCTTGAATACAAGATGGAAATCATCTACTAGTTTTATTTGTTTACTCCTACCACAAACCAAATACCCAAGAAAACTCCAGGCCTAATATAATATATAATTGATGGTTCAAGATACTAAAAAGAAAAAAAAGTATATAATATATATATATATATATATATATATACATATATTTTTTTTTTTTTCAAATGGGTAATTGAACATAACATTTAAGGGTTCCTACATTTTTCCAAAAAGTTATTCCTTTATTTTTAAGGAATTTATTATTACTTTCCGAAAGCACTGCATAACAATGAAGCAGGGATCCAATCATAATGATGAACTGTACTCCAAAATGTAGAATGTACAATTTTATCGACATTTTATACAATTATGTAGATTTCAACGAATTTTTATACAACAATGCCACAGTGTCCAAAAATTTTTGTCGAACTAGTCCTTTCTTGTAAACGATTATTTTATAATTTGATTCAATATATTCATGACCCATTTTAGGTAGATTTCAATAAAAGACTTTAAAAAAATGTTGATATATCTACGCCGATCATAGTCCCCAGAACCTAAAAATACCATTAGTTCAAATGTTATGTATATCTAAATATATATGGGATGTAACGAAATTCGTCATTAAAATGGAGCCCACATTTGTCAATCGAATTGAACGAAATTTGGTAAAAAAGTATTTTCCAGCAATGCCTCAGATAAGATCGAAGATGGCCCAAAATGGTCCAGTAGTTTCAAAATGGCGGATGTTGGAAGATTGAAAAAAATCTCAATCTCCCATTTCCATACCAATATCGGCAATCAATAGGTCATTTCATAGAGATTTGTGAGATCCACAACTTTTATCGGAAGAGTTTTTTATGATACACACTTGAACCTGGAACCGATTGTGAAAAAATATTTCTTTTTTTTTCTGACTCAATATGTCAGGATGATTGATAATAAGAATTCATTAAAATATTGTGAAATCTACTTTTTTTTTCTTGGGATATTCAATATTATAAATAAAATTTCGATTTGATTGATTCTGCTTATTTCTATCTATCATGAATGGAGATATCAATCATTATATACGTATGATATTCATTAAATGAAAATACTAACGAGAGTTCATCCATAATTCGGAATGATTTTATAGCAAAAGTGATTCAAACAGGTTCATTTTCATTATATCTAACGCCTGAACTAGGAAAACCAGTAATACCAGTAATTGCAATAACGCATTTCTCTGATGATAATCGATTTGAAAGTAATTGAAATTGATGACGGATTCAATTAATTCTTAATGAAGTACTCTAAAGGAAAATGAATATGATGTCGTGTCGTGTGAATGTTACTACTAAGTTATAAAACAACTTGAAGAAAAATCGAATGATGAAACTTGCTTTATGGGTTTAACACATTTCAAAATAAGCCATTATCAAACAACTAATGAAATGAATACATTGTATATTGAATTCAAAATTCAAATTTGAAATAGGGTAAGTATCAGTCACACAGCAAGGGTTCCCAACCATGTTTTTTTGGAGATTACTGGAGAATCAGCTTTATTTTTTGAGAAGACGCTAAGGTCGACTGTAAACCTGTTTCTTCACAATTCCAGCTTGAATATGATCTGGAGGTGAAACATGTCCTCTAAAAATATTCATAGAGCAATTTTGCTACAATTAACTTATAAAAAATATATTTTTTCAAAACCCAATAATCAAGGCCCTGAAACTTGTCCAACGTGTCATAAGATCATAGGTGAACTTTCAGTAACTGCCTATTTCTCTGTATTTCACACACGCTTCATTAGCTTCACATGTATGTACCTCAAGGATCTAATCTGGGTCCATTATTCTTCTTGGTGTTTGCTAACGATCTTATAACATTCATTAGCAACAACACCTCAACATTTGTTACCAGTTACGCAGATGACACCAACATACTAATAATAGAAGAAAATATGGAAAGTTTGAGAAAAACCACAGCAGATATATACAGTAAAATAAATCTTTGGTCAGAACAGAATAATTTAAAACTCAACAAAAGCAAAACGAATATCATCATATTCTCTACTCGCAGTCCAAACAATATTGATATACCTATAAATAATGAAATGATAAGCCCAGTTGAAACAGTAAATATGCTCGGAATTGTTCTGGACCGAAAACTATCATGGCATCCCCATATTGATGCACTCTGTAATAAATTGAAAAAATGTTGCTACTCCATTAGGTTCATGTCTAACCATTGTAGTATCAATGTATTGAAAACCTTGTATCACGCCAATTTTCATTCCCACATTCGTTATGGAATTCTGAACTGGGGCAGTGGTACAGCCGTGCAAAGGGTATTCCTAATTCAAAAATATGTGATAAGAATAATTGCTCAACTAGGATACAGGGAGTCATGCAGAAATGCATTTAAAGAACTGAATATTCTGACAGTCGCCAGCACATATATTCTAGAATCCTGTACATATGTATATAAACATAAATCCATCTTTCAACCATATCAACATGACCACAATACTCGTTCCAAGGGTCTGTTGGTGTCAAATGCTCATAGAACAGTGTTGTATGAAAAAAGTGTAGATTTTAATGGCTGTAAATTCTACAATATACTTCCTGAAGATATTAAGGATTCTCCGAGTTCTCATGTTTTTAAATATAGGCTGAAGAAACTGCTGCTTCAAATGAACTGTTACACTTTTCAGGAATTTATCGAGCAACTATAAATTTCAGACTGAGTGAAAGCTCATTCATATTCATAATATAGGTGACTTTTACCATCATCAATGATATGATGATAAATTACTCAATTAATTTTATATTTACTTGTTAGTCTTGTGTTGACTTTGTACTCTTGTATCTATATACTTAATATACATTTGGTTTTGTTGACTTTTCTCCAATTATTGTACATTGTAACATTACTGCAACAACTGTACTTTTCAATTTGAGAAATAAAGAAATTATTATTATATAAAATTATTATAATTATTATTATGTATGTGTGAATTGTATGTAACGGAATATTTGAAATTAATTTTCGCCCACTTCCAGAAGTCGGAATCATTTGAAATTTTGCACACGTATTAAAAACCGATGACAATATAATAATATAGCTATGATTCGGTACTCTCAGCAAAATCGCAAAAAAATTAAACTTATCCACAAGTTTTGGTGAATTCACAGGTTTTTGGTGAATTCACTGATTTATATTTCCAAGATTTGGTGAATTCACTGGAACGGTCTTAGTACCACCACATACCACATACTTGATAACCCAACTACCAATTTATAACACACAAAACTCGTTCACCATTTTGAAGCCGCCATCTTGAATTTTTCAATTTCGACAAAAGTATCGTAATCTCCGACCACGAAAACCCTCAGATACTAATTTTGAAGCGAAACGGACCATAATCACAAAACTCGTCCGCCATATTGAAGCCGCCATTTTGGTTTTTTTTCACACAAAAATTTCTTAATGCATTGACACCGGAATCATGTACACCTGCCAAATTTCAAATCATTCGGACGTCTGGAAGTGTGTCAAAAGTAGAGTTTGATACTGGACGCATATAGCTTTAGTTACAATATCAAGCAAAAACTATATAGAGAAGTATCTTTTGAATTTTTGAAAAAAAAAATTTTGGTAGGCAAATTCAGAAGACGACAAGTTATTGACTAATTGAATCATTTTTTTATAGGAAATATAATTTGGTGAACGCAATAACTCATCGGAGTGAACTAATTGCCTTTTCTACAGTTGTATAGATTTTCCTGATTATATTTTCATTTTCAGACTGTGGAAGGTTACCCAAAAACATGTCAAGAACTATCTCTCTCTCTTGAAATAATTGCCTTGATTTTCTGAGTTATTGGAAAATGGTTGAGAAGTTTTTGATTATATTTTCAATTCAACCTTTCGTATCTTGAGGGGTACCACAATTTTTTTTTTTAAACTGCCTCCATTATTTATTACAATTTTCAGTAGCTTTTCTATTGCTGTGCTGTATTCATGGTTTTAACTGATTCCATCTAAAGATTCATCAGGATGAACGTATGCAACGCGATGTAACGAGTTGCAGTATGGATTATTAACACTTTGCTAATGTCTAATAATCAAGACGATAAAGTGAAGCGACTCAAATTGACGTGAGACCAAGGTTTAGGCTCTTACGTCAGGTATACGGCGTACCCGAGAAAAGAGATATAACTTATAGCTTCACTGATGTAGTTTATATAATATTGCCTTATGAAAATGTATGACAAATCACAACTGCATGAGCTTATCTCTCATGTGAAATGGCAGTAATAACATGGAAACTCACGATTAATGTTAAGTTATGACGCGTTGACGTTAATTTCATTCTCATAGCGGGTTTGAGTGATCGCTCGTAATCTAGACAGAACAAGACTATTTCAGATACATTGAAAATTGGATTTGGAATCAATTAATTTCGATCTATCCACAGATATGGCATTTTACATTCCCCTTTTATAATTTTCATGTTCATGGATACGTTATCTTTATAGAAGAAAGGTACTCCAGTCCAATTTCCCCGGTAAACACTAGTTTAGGCTTATTATTGAGCACATGTTACTCGTGTATTGAGTCGATGGCAAGTATGAGACATTTATGAAAAATACAGTTCTCTTTTGAGAAATTGATGAAGATGAAACTCGCAGGGAGTTTGTCAGCATTTAATGGCAAATAGAGAATCTTTTTTATATTATTATAAATCACGGAATGGACAATGATTGGTCCCTTTTGATATGCAATAACAAATCCGATTTTAATATTCAATAAATATTTGAATTCCATTGCCAAAATTCGGTTAATGGATATTTTGAACAGAAACGTCGCGGATGGATGCAGGAGTGGCCAGGCTACTAAAAATTATGATAAAAAATGTTGGAATGTAAATGGAAGAATAATTTGATAGAGGTGCTGAAGATACCAAAAGTTGAAACGTAAATCTACTCATCGCAAATCATAACATTCGTGAAATACAATCAAATACCTTTCCAGTGTTTTTTCAATACAGTAGTTTTTTTATTTTTGACCTATACCCCCAAAATGTTCAATTTTTCTCTAATTCAATCAACTCATATCTCTCATTATTCTGAAATGGTCATATAATATGCATATCTACCAGATTTTGAGTATTGTCAAAACGCATCAAATATTTCTCATACAACGAAATTTTATTTCAAGGGAATTCCAAATGGGGGAACGAAAGATAGTGACTAAAGTTTATCTTTCAGTCGCAGATGATTCCACATCTGATTTTATGAACATCCTGTTCATATTTTCAAACAAATCAAGTACAAATAATTCTCATAAAGATTTTGGATACTTTTGTTGTCAACAATAAACGTTCCAACAACTCCACACATTATACCCACATCATTTAATTTGCCACACCAACACAATCTTACATAATTCATGATCAACAAACATTGGGTATTTAACTAGCTTGCGTGTACTGAACATTCTATGAGTGAAACATGGAATGATTGAAAAAGTCGTGACAAGGTCTAATGCTCTCGAGAATAATAACATTAAGTAAAAAATAATATTCAACTTCCCGCGTTATTATATAATAATGGATTTCTAGAAAATTACTTTGAAACTTCTTTCACGAATAGGATGAATTGTTGGGATTACAATTATACCAGAAAATTCGACAACGAAACTAATTTTAATAAAAGTTCATACGTTATTCCAAACAATAGCAGTATCACAGTTAGAAAAGAGTTGTTAATTTCAACAATATCTAGTTTTGTTGAAAAAATGTTGCTTACATCAACAAAAAAAAAGATAAAAAAGGCAAAAAGGCCCTACCTAGCAACTACAGACCTATCGCACTGCTATCTATTATTTCAAAGGTCATGGAAAAAGCCATCAACATCGAGCTCATGAAATATCTGGAAGACTCAGGAATTGTCAACGATAGGCAATATGGCTTCCGCCATCAGAGATCAACTGGTGACCTGCTCGCTTACGTCTCACATATATGGCAGCTATCTATTGAAAAGTATGGAGAAACTTTAGCTGTGGCATTAGATATCTCCAAGGCGTTCGATCGAGTTTGGCACCAGGGACTCCTCGCCAAGCTTCCGTCTTATGGCTTTGCCCACTCAGCTGTGTTCTCTGCTTGCTAGTTTTCTCTCAAACAGGTCTCTTCATGTAGTGGTCGATGGAGTTTCATCTGACACTCTACTCATAAATGCTGGTGTTCCGCAAGGATCTATTCTCGCACCAACACTATTTCTACTTCACATCAACGACCTGTTGAAAGCAACTTCATGTCCAGTACACAGCTTTGCCGATGATAGTACCCTCCATACCGCTTTCTCTTCCAGGGCCCCTATATCAGCCCGTGAAACCAGAAATGAACTAGGAAGAAATGTTAATAATATAAATATGGACTTAGCAACAATTCTCGAGTGGGGATCTAATAACTTGGTAGAATTCAATGCAAACAAAACACAAGCATGTCTTTTCTCTAGAAAAGCCGATCTCACTGTGCCTAACATAACTTTGTCAGGAGTAACCATACCACTGAAGTCATCCATATCGATGCTTGGTATTACTATCAGCAATAACCTTTCCTGGGAAAATCACGTGAGATCCATTGCCAAAAGTGCATCCCAAAAACTTGGTTTTTTGTTTCGTGCCAAGAGCTATTTCACCCCCACTCAGCTGCTTATGATCTATAAGGCACAGATCCGACCTGTCCTGGAATACTGTTCCCATATTTGGAGCGCGGCACCTAAACATATCCTGAGGCTATTGGATTCTATCCAAAAAAGGGCAATTCGTCTCGTCGGGGATGCCTCGCTTACAAACTCGCTCACTTGTCTGGAACACCGTAGAAAAGTTGGCGATTTGTCTCTATTTTATAGATATTTTCATGGGCGATGCTCTTCTGAAATATCAACAATCGTTCCTGCTTTGGCAGTCTCTTCGAGATTAACCCGTCAAGTTCAGTCATCACACCCCTTCGTGGTCACTTTGGAGACCTGCAGAACATCACTCACTTTCCAAAGACTCGTTCATCCAACGAACAGCGATGCTTTGGAACTCATTGCCTAGGGAGGTGTTCCCCGAGGCATACAACCTCCAGAAATTAAAGAAGAACACCAACTCCTACCTTCTTACCCTTGGTTCCCACGATGTTCTCTGAACTTTACAGGATATACCTTTTCGTGGGAACCAGAACATAAAAAAAAAAAAAACAATCAGGAATTCACTACTCAAATTACTCCGGCTGTAGTTAAATTCATCCATTGTCAATTTTCACTGATTTTTTGTCAGTATGTCTACCTCATTGTTGTCGAAATCTTCAAATAGAAAATTGCTGCTGTAACAACTTTATTTTGCAAATAATTTCGTGACTTAAAACAAAATAGCAAATGCCCTTGGAAATTCAGAATATTGATGTGCATTTATTAGTAACATCAAATAGGTATTCATAGCTACGAACAGTTTGCGGAATCGACAATTTTGTTTGTTAAACAACTGATATAGTCACAATGCAAATTGTTGGATTACCAAAACTGTTGGTGGTTTTGTCCAATAAATTCGTGGAATTTATCCTATTTCGTTGTGAAAAGGGAATTGATCACCTTCGGGCATTCTCGTACATATGCGAGTATCGAATTAGCGCCAAAAATTCGCTTCCAGAGCACATGGTTTCAGTCAGTCATCTCTCTGTGAGACGTATCGTTACTGTGGTATTTCTAGTGTGATTTTGTTTGTTCAGGTTCAACAGGTGTCCAGGTAATGTGAAGTTTGACCGTTTGATTTTGGAATAGAAAATAGTTCAAATCAGCCGAGTCCTGTATCTTCGGATAAGTCTCTAAATTTGATAGGACAGCGTGCAGCTCAGACTTGGTGTCTTTCCCATTATTGATATATGATTTAATCAACATATTTTCAGTTGAACAGTCTGAGAAGTATGGAGTTATATTGATTCTAATAGAGATCACAAATATTGTATTCTGTCCTGTGAGTAGTTCTGGCATGGCATCAAAGTTGCAAGTATTGATTAAAAATCATCATGAATTATTTTTATCTCGTTTGAGTCACCATCTTATTCCCAAACATCATTTGATGATACATTGTCCAGACATAATTAGGAAAATGGGTCCGCTTGTTGGTTTATAGAGTATGAGATTTGAATCTAAACATGCTTATTTCAAACATTTGTTTCATAGTTTGAAAACTAAAACTGTTACCATCTTATTCCCAAACATCATTTGATTCTTCATTGTCCTACCTGGAGGAATATTAACCTGTCATTGGAACCAATATATAGCAAAAGCTTTTGAAAAATATCAATAATGGACTTTATCAAGAAGAGCTCAAATTTATTGGATACCAAATTACTGACCTTGAAGTTTACTAAAATTGTAAAAGTTTTCGGGAGTACTTTCAGGCTCAACAGTTTTGTGACTACTGAAATGAGTCAATACATGTGCCTTATATTTTGTAAAATATTTGCAATTTTTGCTCATGCCACCATTATTCCAATATTTTTGTGTGAGTGTTCGTTTACAAAATGATTTGATGACAAATATCAGTTTTACATAGTAGAAGAATCAGTAAGATTCAATTACAAGTTGATAAGTCTTAAAAATCTCAATCATCTGGCTGCATATGAATTGAGTTCGCCATATAAACAGAACTTTCATTGTATTGTGCCGAAATATGAAATTATTTTGGAATAGTGACTTGTATTGTGAATTTAGGCAAACATTTTGTTTCGGTGTTATTACATTATATTACTCGCTACCTGTTTTTAATTTTATTTTATCGGACCACTTCGGGCCCGTAAAGAGCGTAAGTGAAGTAATTTTGGTTTAAAAACCCCGGGAAAAAAAGATATGTTTGCCTGTATGTATGTACACGGTGCAGACATACAGGTCAAACAATAATTCTTTTTGGGATTCGCCCAGTCAAAAAAAATAAATTGGCAAACTCAAATCTTTATTCTTACTTCCGTTTTTACCTTCGGCATGTTATTTATTATAATACAGTATTTTTTTTTAATTAATCCCCAAAGGATTTAAAGCTGGACACCTTTGTTGTTTATGTTTATTCGTACATTTCTTCAGATAATGTTAAATAGCAAAAATTTGTGTGAAAGCCACAAATGTGTAAATGTGAACATCGATAATACTAGTGGACCTCCTGGGTTTCCTATTTTTTGTTATTTCAAAAACTCTTTTCCAATAGTGTAAAACTAACTCTCATGAATTTTCAATACTTTCATCAAA
Source organism: Gonioctena quinquepunctata (assembly GCA_018342105.1). NCBI lineage: Eukaryota > Metazoa > Arthropoda > Insecta > Coleoptera > Chrysomelidae > Gonioctena > Gonioctena quinquepunctata. Next base: position 165,404 of record JAFIRS010000152.1, on the reverse strand, counting down.
GATCCCGTAGTAACACCAAGATAATTCCACCTGAGTAGAGAGTTGATTAATATAGCAGGATAATTTCCTCCCTCAAAGCAAATGGTTACCTCCCATCTAAAAGTCCGTTATTGCGTCTTTGATACATCAGGAAGTTTTACTCACGAGGTAGGATGTGTTGAATATAGCAGGATGAACTTTCTTGAGAGCAAGATATTTCATAGCATTTATAATACCAGATTGAAGAAATCTTAATTTCTAAAATTTTTTCTTGACTCCTCTCAACTTGGTATCAGATAACAAAAATTATACAGAGTAATAAGTACAATATATCATAATAACTGGGTCCTGACATCCTCCTACACTTTCAAATTTCCTGAACAATGAAATTGAAAGAGTCATGTTGGATGCATTGAAGAAGAACCCAAAATGTTCCAAACTCATGTTTGCGACTTTTCTATGGAATTAGGAAGCAACATAAATTGCACGATATTTGTAAAATAGAAGAAACCTTCATGCATTCTTTTTTTTCACAAATTGTGATCTGCATGGGAGAATTACTTATAGAGACGATATACATCATAATAGAACACGTAAGAAAGTCTCTTTGAAAATGGCCCCTGGAATACAACAAAGCCAAGATAATGTCGACATGGGCCAGTTATTTCATTGCTTGTCTGTTATTTTTCTATTGATAGTATGTCATTATGAATACTGCATGGAAAAGTTAAATTTTTTTTTTAGAAAGTTCCGGCAATTGTAAGGTACAGCGGTATATCCATTACACTCTGGAATGTGGAAATATTTGCCAAATAACAATCTAGTTTGTATTATTACAATGCACACAGTCTTATGTATGCAAAGTTTTCAGTTCGAATACAAAAGCGACAAGCTTTTGAATCTATAACTCACAGAATAACCTACGTCACACATCCAAAGCAATTATTTTTTACATTTCGGTGCATTTGAATAAAGGCTTGTCTTCTAAAAGTTTTTCCATTAATTATTTTATTTTGTGCTTTTTAATGCCGTAATCTATGCATTTTTGTTAAAGCGTCGTTGTTATGAGTTCTAAATTCTGAGCTATCTAGTTCTTCAATGAGGAGACCATCTGAAGATTAACTCATCCGCCATCTTGGAGTTGCCATCTTCAATTTATGAATTTTAAATAAAAATCAATGATCTTCGACTAAATTCATAATCCTACCCCAAAAACCCGGACATACCAATTTTTAAATCGAATCGGGTCATAATTACAAAACTCACTCGCCATCTTGAATTCGAGAACTTTCATGAAAAATTCATAATCTTCGACCCCGAAAACCCCCACATACCAATTTTGAATAGAATCGGAACATAAACACTAAGATCATCGGCCATCTTGGATCCGCATTTTGATTTTATGAATAAAAAAAAAATCATAATCATCGATCCTGAAAATTCCCACATAACAATTTTGAATCGAATCAGGCCATAAATCTAAATCTCGTCCGCCATCTTGATGCGCCATTTTGTTTTTTTTTCTCTAACAAAAATTACATGAGCCGCTATTTCTATTTCATAAATTTTGACAAAAAATTCGTAATCTCCGAACCCGAAAACCCCCACATAAACATTTTGAATAGAATCGGACCATAATCACAAAACTCCCCCGTCAATTTGGATCCGCCATCCTGAACTTATAAATTTTGACAAAAAATTCATAATGTCCGATCCCTGAAACCCCCACATACCAATTTTGAATCGAATCGGACCATAATCACAAAACCGCCGTCTTAAAGCCACCATCTTGACTTTTTTAATTTTGACAACAAATTCACAATCTCCGTCCCCGAAAACTCCCACAATTGAGCAAACAAATAAAAGTGTCGTTTATGCACGACAAAATATTATCTCTAAATGAGTAAAATTATTTCTTGGTTTTGGATCAAAGTTAAAGATTCAATCAACAGAAATCTTATTCGACCAACTCTATTCATAACTCGTTTTGGCAGAAATGTTGTTTCAACCATGTAACTATTTTGTTGATTCGAATAATCAGATCTACATAATTTGCTGATGGCTTTAAGAAAAATATTCATTCAAATAAGAGTATTTATGTCGAATTGATGAATTCAATAAAATGTCAATTCAATAAAAACTTTTTGACAAAAAATTAAACTGAAAAGTAAAAAAAATAAAATAAACCTTCTTAGTCTCATACTGTTCCTAAACTAATGGGTAACTAATTTTGAGTCGGCGCTAAACAAACAAGCAAATGAATTAGGTAAGGCGTAAAATGATGGCATCGAGTTGCGCGGTGACATTCTGATAATTTTTTTGGAAGTAATTTAATGATCTTCGTTGATTGTTCGTTTGGCGCCGACTCAAAATTAGTTACTTACATTAGTTTAGGAGCTTAGTTATTGAGACTAAGAAGGTTTATTTTATTTTTTACTTTTCAGTTCCGTATTTCGTCGGTTTAAGTTTTTGTTAAAAGTTTTTTTTTTCAATTTTTTTGGTAGAAATCTACTAATTACTACCTACTTTTTTTATTACTTCCAAAATTTACTTACCCACATTACTTCAACTATTACCAGTTGAATAATATGATTATTTACTTTTACTATTTGTTGTAATAAAAATTATTTTTGTTGTTCTGGTTAGTTTATTTCATTACTTTGTATATCATTCCATCCTCTCATAGAATATATTTATTGTGATAATGACACTAGCGATCTGTCATTGTCAACTACATATGTGTGTGCCAATGTTCAGAAGTGAAAAATCAATTATCCCCTATTTTTCTACCCGTAAGGGTGGATAATTTCATTCGAAATCCAAATATGAGGTATACCCTATCTATTAAAAAAAGAATCATCCAAATCGAAGAACCTAGTACAAAGTTATGCCTGATAGAATCGGTTAACGGACCAGAATTCAGAGGGTGAGTGATCAATATCCTTCATGTTGCTACCCTTAGGGATGGATTTCATCTTTCAAATTCAAATGGGACCCTGTCCATTGAAAAAAGAATTATTGGAATCGGACGTCTCAGTAAAAAGTTATGCGTGATCATACATAAAAAAAATATACGCGTCGACTAGAGAACCTCCTCCTTTTTGGTTTAGTCGGTTAACAAAATAAGCTGATCTCTTCATTAAAAATATTTATTCAAATGAGTAATCATTTTGATAATCCACTGAATTGACAAATATGACAACCGAGCACGAGAGCCTACACCAGACATTTAAGTTCAGACGTCGCAACGATGACAAGTCAAGTCTAAAGTAATTTATTTTCTCTTTTTGTTACAATTTCAAAAATTTCCCCGCTTTAGAGCTTTGTGCTCTTTTCAGGGACGGCGCAACGATGACAAGTTAGTTTTGCTATTCGTCAACATTATCGAAGTTAGGGTCAGTTGTGCGAACGCTTCGCCATCTATCGCATATAATTCAACCAATATAATATTCTTCTATTTGAATCAATCATTTTCCGTTGTTTGATTCAAATAAATATTATATTTGTGTTGATACAAATTTTCATTCAATATGAGTTAATATGAGTTGGATATTGTTTCAATAGATGAACATATCAAATCAAAGAAATGTTAGTATTGCATTGAGAAAACCATTTTGTCACCGCAATATATAGACTGGTTCACAAGTGCCATTTTGTTCCAAACCTGGAGGTCACTATCGAAAATTATGATTTAGGGCGTATTCGATTCGAAATGGCATCTGAAAAAAAATGTTTAGCTGGAAAATTGGGTTCGGTTTTTTGAAAATATCTCAAAAACTATTTGAGATATCCGAAATTTGAAGAAAGATCCCTAAAGAGCAGGAAATTTCCTGAAAGAAAGTCCGGAACTGTGCCGGCAATATTTATAATTTTAATTTAGCGGTGAAAAAAAGTCTGAAAACCCGTGGCTCAGCTCCCGTGCGCACCGACCGAATCTGACACCTGAACAAAAAAAATTATTTTAACCGAGTAAATATCAATATTAAGGAAGAAAAAAATTCATTTACTATCTAGACATATCAATAAACAATAATCCGTCGGCAAAAAAGTTTTACCTCTATTTTTCAATTAATTATGCCTTTGTTAATTGAAAAATTTTACTTGTTGAAAGTTATTATAATAACCCTGATAATTTTTGAACTAAAAACCTAGATTTGTTTTTACTTCTTGGAGCTGTTTCTCAAAGGTTTATAAAAGATCCCCGTTGGAAAAATCGTAAAATTTTGATTTTTTACTTTTGTATTGACAATGAAAGGTATAAAAAAATTTGAAACATTTATAAAACAATTAAGGAAAGTTTTTTTTATTATTATCTCTATCAATTTGTTTTTTTATTGCTGAAAGCAATATAAAAATAAATTTTTGAAATTTTTAACCATTATTATTTGAAAATTTGTTCTAAATAAATGCATTGATTATTAGATTTAATTTTAAATTAATTTTTTTTTGTTGTTAAATATGAATATTAAGAAACCATTTTTTTTAAATCATTATTTATCACGTTCTCTCATATTATGAAAAAAACATTATTTACTTCTCATTTGTTTATTAAACCAATAATTTTTTATAAACAAATGAAATTTTGCGCTATATTTTTTTTTAATACTAAAAAAAATACTGAAAACAACCAAGTGTCGTTTTTTATGGGAAACATTTTTTTTTCAATTTTTTATATAATTTAGAAAAATTTTGTGCACTTTGACTTGTCGCTTCCTTTCTGTTTTTCTTCATTGCTAATAAAATAACTTATAAACTATTGAAGTTACGACAAGAACACTTCTTATTCTACATTGATCAATGAACAATCTGAGCTTTTCACCAAAGCTCTAACTAAATTGCTTATTAACTTTTTTAATATTATTTATATAATTCCAATGAAATATTTTTTTTTTGACTTATCAGTTCAAATATTTCATAAACTATTTCTTTTAGGAAATTTCCTGCTCTTTGACGATATTTTTTTAAATATCGGATATCTCAATTAGGTTTTGAGATATTTTCAAAAAACCGAACCATATATTTGTTTTTCACTTAATTTTTATTTTGCAATTTTGGCCGGCCCCAATTTTCCAGCTAAACGTTTTTTCTTAGATGTCATTTCGAGTCGAATGCGCCCTAAGTCATAATTTTCGGTAGTGACCTCCAGGTTTGGAACAAAATGGCACTTGTGAACCAGTCTAGTAATGATTCCATCAATCGAATACATCTGTGTGATGCCAATAAGAGTGACCAACTAAATTTGGTTGAATTAACAAATCTTTTTTTTCCGTGTTGTTCTACTCCACAAAGGTTTTATTGCCATAGCCTAAAAATAAATTTGGAATCAGTCTGGATGTTCAGCATGTAACAGTTCTGTATTTTCCTATAAAATTAGATTTGTGTCGATTACTATTCAACTATTTTGAAACCTACTCAACAGTCAAGAAATGCCTAGCTAAGCTACAACTCGAGCTTATTTGTCTTTGGTATCGGTTAAATCCCACGTGTTGATTTATTCGGTCTAGTTTTGTTGTCGTTTTACAGATAAGGCGTGTTTCCATTTATGTTTCAAATGTAATTCAGCTGGAATTCTGACAAAACTCAGATTGTTGTGAGTTTTCTACTTCCACAGTTGATTATACAACAGAAGGGCATCTTGACAAATTCCTCATGGAATTCCAGAATCCTAGTCAACTTACCTTTATAATGAAAAAAGACTGATGCAAATGCAAACTCAAAACTGAGTTGTAATGCTTGAACTGGAGAAAATCCAATCACAATCCGTTATCGGTGTGTGAATACTCCTAGTAGCCATCTTTAATTATATTTCATAGCATCTCGGAGAACGTCAAGTTTCAGGTTATAATTTTTCGGGCGCTGCTTCGTCTTCCCGATATACAATATGTATTATTGATTATCCGAACTTTCTTTTTGTAGGAATTTATTCAATTTAATAACATTGTATACAGGGTGGCCCACCACATTCGCCTCGGTATTTCTATGAGAAATAAAATAAAGATAGTTAGGGAAAAACTTTTAGCACAGTTATATGTGGGTCCATATTCCAAAATTATTTTGAAATATATAGGGTGATCCCCAAAAAATTACATATTAAAGTTATATTTTTTCTTATGGAACACCCTATATTTTTTTATATTTTTAGATACTATAGACAAAATAAAGGTGAGTTACTATCATATTTCCTATACTTAAAACTGACCGTTTCTGAGTAATTTTGAGAAATTTAAAAATACAGACCGTCATTTGAAAATTGTTTGCACCCTGTAACGTGTAACGAGCAGCTCGTGATTAAATGTACTGCTTAGCTCAAAGGTTAAAGTTAACTACTACATGAAATTTTTAATGCAATATTATACAGAGTGGCGAAAAAAATTGCCTCAAAATTTGGACACACATTTAATTAAATATTTTCCTAAAGTTGGATGGAACACACCGTATTTAGTGGCGTAATTTGACGCAGAATTAGATTTCCCTCAAAACTATATTAGGGTTCCCTATACCTATCTCTTCTGCTTTTTACACAAAAGGCGTTTTTATATTTTACTTATGAGTAATTTTTTTATCTTAAAAATGAAACACACTGTATTGTAATGAAAAGCTTAAAAAGCATTTTAAAAACCTTTTTATTAAGGAATACGTAGATTCGCTAGAAGCAGAAGTTTAAATTTTTGAAAATACGGTGTATCTAAAGTAAAATGCAGGCAAATGTAAAAACTCAAATTTATTGCCATTTCTGAAATATTAAAGCATTCTTCGAAATAAGAAGATGCACGTGTCTTAATTATTGAGGCGAAATATGTTACATTCGCTTGTTTCTTAGCAAATTAGACTTCATATTGAAATAAATACCAAAATTACAATATGGGGTCAATAAAAACATACATTTACGATTTCCTATAAAACCTATTATACTATTTTTTTAATAATAGTAGGCTCTGGCCTAGATGACGTTAATTATTATTATGAAACAAAAAGTATTTGACAGTGACACAACTTGTTAATCAAACCATTATCATTGTTTTAACTAGTTTAAAATTATTGTCTTTTTGAGCATTTATTAAAATAATAAACTATTTAAGATTCTTAATTTTTCGATAAAATGACTTCAAAAATGCTTTTTAAGCTTTTCATTACACTACAGTGTGTTTCATTTTTAAAATAAAAAAATTACTCATAAGTAAAATATAAAAACGCCTTTTGTGTAAAAAGCAGAACATATAGGTATAGGGAACCCTAATATAGTTTTGAAGGGAATCTAATTCTGCGTCAAATTACGCCACTAAATATGGGGTGTTCCATTCAACTTTAAAAAGTTATTTAATTAAATGTGTGACCAAATTTTGAGGCAATTTTTTTCGCCACTCTGTATGATATTGCATTGAAAATTTCATGTAGGTTAACTCTAACCTTTGAGCTAAGCAGTACATTAAATCACGAGCAGCTCGTTACACGTTACAGGGTGAAAACAATTTTCAAATTATGGTCTGTATTTTTAAATTTCTCAAAATTTCTCAGAAACGGTCAGTTTTAAGTATCTAAAAATATAAAAAAATATAGGGTGTTCCATAAGGAGAAATATAACTTTGGTATGTAATTTTTTTGGGGATCACCCTATATATTTCCAAATAATTTTGGAATATGCTCCTCATGGACCCACATATGACTGTGCTAAATGTTTTTCCCTAACTCTCTTCATTTCTCGTAGAAATACCGAGGCGAATGTGGTAGGCCACCTTGTATATGAAGTCAGTAAGTAAAAATAATTACTCGAGAATACTACATACTCTTCTTGTTTCTAACCGAATGTATGATCCATTACTGTATGCACCGTAGTGATTTTTTTAAGTTACGTGGAGGATCAATCTAGTGACTTTTTTTGGCAAATAACAAAAAAGGCAATGATGAAGAAGTTTATCATTATTATTTCTATAGGGGATTTTGTTCCACTGTATAGAAACATTGATCGTAAGCGAGTTATTCAATCGCCATTGGTTTTATAAACAAAAAGGTCGACCTCATCACATCCAAACTGAAATGCATTCACATGTGTAGGCGAAGAAGCTTCCCTGCATTGCAGTTCACTTTCTAATATATTCCAGAGCTTTTCCCCGCGAATTGATGAGCTCCGCATATAAACCGGACATATCTCTGTGACAAATCATTTACAACCACTCCGGAACTTTTATGGTCCCGGAATTATTCACGGATTCTTTAAACCAATGGAATAACGAGATCTGCTAGGAACAAATCAGCCGATATCGCTGACCAAGTCGTAAAAGTGGCGCTATTATCCATTGTTGCAGTAAATTTTGTGCTCGTTCGACGGTTTCTTGCAGTTTCGGACACCGGTGAAGAGATTTTCGAGTACTTCAATAATGTTTGATGTATGTGAAGGACAGTTACATTGTTGAAGGACTTTTATGTCTTGAACCCTCTTCGACACGTACGGATTTTGTTCGTTCTGTACGATTCCAGAGACATTTTTATTATTATTAATTGATGGTTAATTTATTTTTATTCCACTTTTATTCGTTGTTTGTGAACTATATTATACGAATTTGTTCGAGGGTAATATCATATGTGCTAGGGGTTTTATCGCTCAAAATTTTTTGAAATTTTCTGGAAAGCATTTTGCTTTGAAATTTCACTGATCTGATTAAGGTAGTTGTCGTGCTACAAACAGTGTCAAAAATTAGGCTCGATTATAGCGCGACGCGATACATGTTCAAACGCTGAATTAGCGGGATCTTTTTCAAGGGCACTGTACAATGAGAAACGCAACAAGCATGCGTGACACAGCAAATAAGCCATTACTGGACTGTTGGCAATGTCGCAATCCAACGATCGGTCGCATTTAGTTGTTCAAATACAGTGCAGTTAGCTCTAAAAACATTGGCGAGATATCGTTATTGAGTATAAGAAAAAAATGGAATGTGGAACGTAGTCATACGATTCTGATAAGAAAAAAAGAAGACTGTTGATGACATCAAGAGAAAAAAATTACGGGATGTACTGCAATTTCTGGTCAATTATATTTGAATGATGTACAAGTCGATTCAATAAATTCAGTAGATTGTTTGGTAGCATTTAGAGAATTTTTAAATTTTTCTACAACTCCAAATTTACTCGTTGTGCATAATGCGAGATTCGATGAGATTACTGAGGGCAATCATTAATAATAATTTAATAGAAGATTTTACCATGATAGCAGGATTTGTGGATAACTTAGTTATTTTACGAAAAACGTTCCCAGATTGAAAAGGGCCAGGAATGTTCGAGCTATCAAAATTAGCCAAGGATTTAATACCAAACGAAACATCAGATAATTTCCACGAAGCGATGTATGATGTTCACATTTTGCAAAAAATATTTCGCTTCATTGGTAAAGAGTCAGAGTTATCAACATACATGAAATCATATAAATAATGCATTTCAGAGCGACCTAAGAACGAAATAATGTTATATCTCGGGAATTATTGAAAAAAATTGCGGAAAAAATACAAAACACGATTTTCTGAAACACGATGAAGGAGAAGCTGTGATTAATCACCTAACTGAAAATTTGGAGAATAGAAAACATAGAAAAGCTAAACATTCTCAATTGAATATTGATAGAAAGATTTTTCTGTGAATTGAAAAATCCACGATTAAAATGAAGTAGTTGTTTTCTGTTAGACATTCACAAAAAATAACTTCATTTTAATCGTGGATTTTTCAATTCACAGAAAAATCTTTCTATCATTATTCAATTGAGAATGTTTCCCTTTTCAACATGAATACCCCACAAGAGGTTATCTTGACGATGGAAGATAGTGACTGAGGTTTATCTTTCAGTCGCAGATATTCCACATCTGATTTTATAAACATCCTGATTATATTTTCAACAAATCAATCTATCATACCCCATGACAGGTTTTAATGTCAGAAAACACTAATTTCAAAGTGTCTCTTCAAAAGAAATGATCCTAACTTTTTCCATCTTTGCAAAGTGAGATTGCTTCTTGAAAATGTGTTTCCCATTTCTTCCGGTCTTCCTGATGATCGTGAAAGCGTGAAATAGATTTTCGTCGACAAAAATGTATTGAAGACCTAGTGAATGCGATGTCTCTCCTGCGTCAATGTTACGAATGATTTCTGGTGAGTACTCTCTTTTGGAAAACATTCTTCTTTGCCTCATTCATCTTTATGAGTTCTTAATTAAGACAGGAATAGAAAATCAAATAACTATCTGAATGAAAATGCAAATTTTCAATTTCAGATTTTTTCTTTTGAGTTAGGGCCTTTTCAGAATATCTATCAGATGTAGTTCAATGTCCAGCGTGGCTTTAGCCGGGGAAGTAGTTGTTTTCTGTTAGACATTCACAAAAAATAACTTCATTTTAATCGTGGATTTTTCAAATCACAGAAAAATCTTTCTATCAATATTCAATTGAGATTGTTTCCCTTTTCAACATGAATACCCCACGAGAGGTTATCTTGACGATGGAAGATAGTGACTGAGGTTTATCTTTCAGTCGCAGATGATTCCACATCTGATTTTATAAACATCCTGTTTATATTTTCAACAAATCAAGAAAACATAGAGTTACTGAAAATAGGAAAGCATTTACTGAAATCATTTATGATTTAAAAATAAATGTTGAGTCAATCAAGTGATTATTTAATTTAATAGTCAGAAAAATAAATAATATTACATTCATTGTTGTTTATATTTTTTTTAGATTTATACGTTATATTTCATTAGCCTTTCGGAAATCTGAATCATTTTTGTTTATGTTTAAAATGCATCAGTATTTATTAACGCAATTATTCACAATTATTATTCATAAATATATGCGTTCAATTCAAACCCCCAAGACCCTCGCGCTTTCGCTTATTTGAATCACGAGCTTCAGGCATTGCCACGATTCTCAGCCTTCCCTCTCTTGCACATCTCATACGCAATAATTCAGAAACTTCTTATGGCAATAACTAAATAACTGTATGGCTACGGGTGTTAAATTTTTTCTATAAAATTTGTTACTAACTTTTTAATAATATACTAGTTTTTCAGAAAGATCTGAAAGGAGGGTTTTTAATTATACCTTAAAATGTGGTGTCCGCGGTAGCTCACTATAGGGATTACGTGTTAAACGTTGCAACTTTGAAGCCTTATATCTGGCTTCCGCTGTGGTAAATGATTCCAAAAATTCAATATGATACAGGTAATAAAGTTCACTGAAAGTGATATGAATATAAACGAAATCTGATAGGAAGTGGATTTCACGACAACTACCTTAAACCACTCAAGCTTCGCTTTCATGGTTCAGATTATAAGGCCGCAAATTGCACGAGTTGAATTTCCTAGAGGCAAAATGCTTGAGGAAAATTTAGAAAAATTAGGATAAAATACTTTAGCACGAATGATATTTGATGAGAATATTTCCCGAATCACATTTGAAACTGAATAAAACTATCAGAATTCATGTTATATTCGAATTTTCAACGTGGAAAGTTGAAATACAGAAATTTTTCTAGTGTATTCAATCAGGATATAATTTTGAAAATGGGATAGGGTTGGCTCGTTTCCCGCTAAGCTTACATGAGCGTCTGGGTTTTTTCCACGCGAGAATTGAGGTCAGTAGAGGCTACCATAGGAAGAAATATATTTACTGGAGAAATTGAGTGAACAACCAGTGTTGAAGATTTCTCGATACATTTACGTTGTAAGTGCATCGTTTGCAGAATCTGCGCTGTGGTTGTTATTAAAATTTATTTTCGAAAAAAAAAATGACGGTGGTTTGAACCCCGGTTGCTTTTTTTCTGGGCTGCTCCTTAGCTAACTAGGCAATCTCGGCTTTGTTGTAAGAATAATTTTGAATGCCTGTTGACTTTATGCATATATTAATTCAGTTTTGTGTGGTTTTGTGCTATTTTGAGATTTTTATGAAGTTGTTAGTGGTTTTACAATTCTTCATGAAATATTTTTAGCTCCGCGTGATAGTCTGGTTACCTACCCACTACTCCACAACACCCATTGATTGTATGAGAATATGGGAGTTATATGATTCACAGCCTCACTTGGCTCATTTACCAGTCTGAAAAGTGTATATATCTGAATTCCAATATCAAATCACTGTATGTAATGAGCTCAAAATCCCTTAATTTAATGCATTTCCTGTTCCCTTACAGGAATTGAATCATAGATCGGTAGAGTACGATATATGGGAAATTTTTATTATGAATTTTGATTTAATATCGATATGTAATCGCTTCAGATCAGCAACCCTCAAAGAGTTGACAGTGTTCGTCTTTCAGGTTTGGCAGGAAATTAAAAATTAAAATTATATCCAAAACATTATTAGAAAATATTGAAAAGTTATTTGAAAGTTGTTTAGAACGACATTTCATACCTATGTCAGTTTGGAAAAAATCTGAGATGAAAAATAAAATCAATTTTGCCATGAAAAAAATTTCAATTTGGAAAATACATTTTGACAAAGAAACTCATTAGTAAGCCTAAGAGTAATATTTTGAATAATATTTTGTAAAGATTCACCAGCTACTTCTATTTTATTCGAAGAAAATTTTAATTGTGGATTTGCCAGTAGTTCAGCTTTATAAGAGGTCACAGAAATATATCTTCAGGACATTATAATCCCGATACTGTTTATTATTGACAAAGAACCATGTATCTACAGAATTTTAATATAAATTTTTTATTAGAACAAAAAATGTATTAAATTTTTTACATAATTACATTTTATAATGAAATTAGAAGCTGAAATAATTATAAACCAAACAATTTAATGCATACTCGAAAGTTTGTAATCAATTTATTTTTTGTTTGAATAAAAAATTCAATTTGAAATTATGTAAATACAAGGACCTTTATTAATAATGAACAGTATCGGGATTATAATGTCCTGGAGATATTTTAGTGACCTCTTATGAAGCAGCTGAATACATGGCAAATCCATAGATTTCAATTTTTTTCCGAATAAAATAGAAGCAGAATATTTACAAAATATCATTAAAAATATTACTGTTGGCCTTACTAATGAGTTTCTTTGTCTAAAATGTATTTTTCCAAATTGAAATTTTTATTATGGCAAAAAATATTTTTATTTTTTTATCTCAGATTTTTTTCAAAACTTGTACATAGCTATAAAATGTCGTTCTAAACAACTTTTCCAAATAACATTTTTCAATATTTTCCCAAATAAGTGTGTTTTGAGACATAATTTTTAATTTTTTAAATTTCCCGCCAAACACGAAAAGACGAACGGCACTGTACAACGTCTTTTGGGGTTGCTTTTGATGCAGAAGCGATTGCACATATCGATATTCGTCAAAATTCATTAATAAAAGAATTTCCCATATGATGCGTACTTTCTGCCGGTCACTGTATATAATATATGAATTGATGCGTTGACATATGGCAGGGCAAAGTGTGGTGTTATCGAAAAACAATATCGAATCTACTAGTGGTTTTATAGAAAAACAATATCGAATGTACTAGTAGTTTTATTGAAAAATAATATCGAATCTACTAGTGGTTTTATCAGTATAAAACAGCGTGAAGACGTTTTATCACTATAAAACTGATCTGATTGGTTCTCTGTTCGAAATTTCGGCCATTTGTTGGGCTCAAAAATAATGGAGGAAATCATATATAAGTACCAAATTGGAAAATCATAGGATGGTAAAACAATTATTATCCCTTGATTTGTTGAAAATATGAACAGGATGTTCATAAAATCAGTTGAGGAATCATCAGCGTTGCTTTAGCCGGGGAAGTAGTTGTTTTCTGTTGGACATTCACAAAAAATAACTTCATTTTTATCGTGGATTCTTCAATTCACTGAGAAATCTTTCTATCAATATCCAATTGAAAATGTTCCCCCTTTTCAATTATTATCCCCTTTAAATATTTTTTATCATCAATGTAAATATGCAAATTTGATTGGATATACAGTTTTGTTATCAGTAGGTATTATCAGCGATAGTCCAAATGGTTTTCGTCATCAGAGGTCTACAGAGACTACGGTGACACATGATGGCACGTTTCAATTGGTAAAAAAACCGATGGCGCGGCCAATCAGAAAGGTAGATTTTAGAATTCATTGATTGACTCTGAAATTATCATCAGTCAGCTGAGGAAATATGCCGGAAAAAATGGGATATATTTTCATTGGAAAACCGAACACATTTCCATTTTTGTATAAACCTCAAACTTTACCATCTAAAGTTGGAGAGGATTGACATCCCTAACACAATCTGATATTCTATGTAATATGATTCAAACCAAAAGAAACTATTAATCTTAAATATTCAATCGAGATCCGAAGGATACCAGAGTAATGTTTCTCAAGAGAATATTTCAATTGGTTAGGTAACTTAGAAATCGAATGAAATATTGTATAAATTATGTGCCGACTGACAAATTGATTCTGGACTCATTCCAATTTGTTTTCCTTCCATTGGTTTCTATGGTAAGGAAACTACTTCCATCACAATGAATATAACGTCTTCATTGCATTAATACTCGGTTATAATTCAATCAGAGGAATTCAATTTATCAAACCCGATCATATCAGCAGTAAAATGTGAGTGCTCCATCACAGTCATTTGTTTTGGTTTGGAAAGCGATAATAAAAAGAAAGAAACTGCATAAAAGTTAGTTTCTGATGAAAACACGAACGCAACCCGTCCAACATTGACGTATCAAGAAGGATGATAATCATTCGAAAAGGGGCTTTCTGTAACTTGGAATATAAATAGAATGAGTCTCGAAAACACGAGGCATGATAGAAATTTCAAAATTTGTGAACATTGAAATGAACTCGTTCCTCAAAATTACAGACAGCATTATTAATTTATTAATTAAGTGACTACACCCTCAGAGAGATAGGCAGTGGCAACAATAACATTTGTCACTAGCAAATAAAAACTTATGAAAAAACAGTAGATCCTTGTGGTGTGATCGGATTTATTTCCACGGTTGCCTAGTGATAAGGAGGATGGAAAATTCGGATAGAATTTGTATTATAAAATCAATAAATACATACACATACACAAACACAATCGATATTAATATAACACTGGTTGATAGGAAAATGGAATAGCAAAATGTATATGAAATCTTGATGAAGAAGTGCAATTAAACATGATAATGAAGAATATTAATTCATCAAACTGCTAGGATTAACTTGACTTATATTGCTGAACTAGCAATATTTTACTGAATATAACGTGACCCCGCAGTATTTGAAATGATCTGACTGACTTCCGTTTCCCAACCACATCTCAACTACGTAACTAACTTTGAGTATTCTTGAGCATCGCTTCCATAATAAAGGTTTCTTTTCCCACTTAAATAAATAAAAATGCAAATAGCCTATATTACCTTTCGAAAGATAGTCCCTAGATGAAAAGTCTGGAGTTATTTTGTCAAAAATTACAACTTGTTAATGCATATTTTTGTTTTATCAACACTTGTATAATTTTTGTATTATGTTGAACTTTCATCAGTTAAATATGATACATATAAAGGAATTAAAAGATATAAGATCACTTCAATAATAGTAAATGGTGCCTATAAAGACATTTACTCTGCAATGTCTTATGTTATGAGCGACTATAATTCTACAGAACTCATATCAATGATGTTAGTTGTATTTTCTGTTTTGAAATTTTTCATTACAGTAAGTTACAATATTTTGTAAGTTTGTAAGAAGAAGCGTTCAAGGTCGAGAACACATCTGTTTGGGAGGGTTCAATTCAATTCCCCCACTAGCTCACTTTCAAGCGTTTGGAGCAACTTTCATTGACATTTTCGACACATTTCCCACCTATCAGGTGAAAATCCAAAATATACAAATCGTAGATATTGGTCTTCACTTCCTGATGCCTTTCAGAGAATTGAATACGACGATTTTCCTTAAATAGGCCCTTAAATTGTTTATAACGCGATTGTGCAAAAACTACACATCGGACAGAACCTGTTATTATCTATCAGTTCTCGCAAGATCGTTTGTCCAGCTGTGAATTTATAAAAATTATGAATTTTTGAAAAATGGTCTTTTTTTAGAGGTTTTCCTGTATTTTTTCAGTGGAAAATTACCGATCCGATCGCACAAAGATATTGTAAAAAACAAAAAAAAATGTAATTTTTTACAATATTTCTTGTTAAAAAAATTCCACAAAGCGATTTTGGGGCCGTCACCGGGGTTTTCATCTTCGAACTATCTTTTGAAAGGTAGTACAGGTTATTTGCGTCTTTATTTGAGTGTGAAAATAGCCTCTATTTTTTCTCTATTCGTTGGCCTCTAAAGGAATACCTATATCGCATCAAAAATGATCGGGAGTTAGGTTCAGGAAAAATTAAAGTTGTTTTTCGTCTACCTACCATGTTCATCAACGATTGGGTGAGTGCCCTGTAAGTGACTAGCAAATCAATTTGTTTTTACCGCTTTGGTCTATCTGGTGAATGGCTGTCGGCTTATCATTTATCTAATTCATGAGTTATACATGTTTTGGTATCACTGTGGACATGGCATCATTAGTTTGTTCACTTCTCTTAATATACTTCAAAATTTCAAAGCCATCCTTTCAATAAGACCATATCATTTATCAATAACGGGTCAGTTGAACCCTCGTGACATTAAGCTCCCACTATCTCTCTGTGATATCATCATCTAGAAATAATGAATTTGCATTCGTTTGAATTCTGGAGACAAAATACGATAATAACGTATTAATAACTGGTTCAAATATTTCCTATGACTGAGGTACCAAGACATGTTTCACATTCCTTCGAAAAATTTTGGGAATTTGGTGATTGTTTTAATATAAAATTCCAAAAAGTTATGTAGATTGCTAGAAAAATGACCGAAGCAAAAACTGTGGTAGAGATTTATAACTTCATATTCAAGCCTCACAACTTTTATTCCGAAAGTTTTTCTCCAAGAAGTAAACACAAACAGAACGTTCTTGTAAATTAATTCAATTTCAAACGAGGTTCTTTTGTTCCTGTTAATTGAATGTTATTTGGCAACAGGTTATCTCCCTTGTACATACAACTCATCAGGCATTCTAGAATAGAATTCAAGGAACAGATAATCTGTGAGAAACGTGCTAGCTTGTCAGCAATGGTTTATGGAATATATTTCTTCAGATTGAAAGTGCCACAACATCCTTCAGGAATTTTAGATATGCAGTACTCATTAAGGTATTGAAGAAACTGAATATTTCAGTAATGAACGAAATACGTGTTGTAGAGGCTGGGACCCAAAACAAGTCCTCGGGGTACCCCGTTTTCATTTGAATCTGCTTCCGATATGCTCTTATATTCCTTATGAAATGATTCGACATGTTATGTTACAGTACTTCGAATTATTTCAAACAACTCCCGGATGCGCTTGATCGATTTAGTATATTTTATCATCGATTCCGATCCAGTGATTCACAATGATGCTAATGGTCCCTGTCGTCGCGCGATAAAGTTTGGCAACGTGTGTATTCTACCGAGTTGATGGTGATGGTTTCGGAGATAACGGTGGCGTTAGAGATATTCACGCTAGTGAGCTAATCATCAAAGCGTTAAAGTTAATGAAATAAGCTTAAAAATGTTGTTATACTCAGGGTGCGGTTATCAGCGATAACTCCGATACGCTTCCCGTTGATGGGTTGAAGGCTATCAAGCAGTGGCGTACAGTTGTTCGGGACCTGTTGGCACATCGCCAAATAATTTTTAATTGACCATCCTCTTGAAATGAGAATTACAGACCTTTTATTAGATTATCGATATTTCCGGATATTTTTCCAGTAATTTATTCGAATTCCATTTATGTTGCAATATTTAACGATCTTTAGCGGAAATGTGTTAACCGTTTCAAATACTAGATAGATATCACCTGAGGATGGCAAATATGTTGTCGCCGAAATGTCTTGTAATCGAACCTTCAGAAAATCATAGTCAGCGATAACGAACGTTCGTAAGTTGAATTGAATCCTTTCTTCAGTTGATTCTCAGGGAATTAATATCACCATTTCTTCAAACTGCCAAATACAAGTTAATGTTTATAAATAACTCCTCATAAGTAGGTAACTGTATTCTGATTATTTTTATAACATTTCATTTAAAGTTTCAATTGAACAGTTTTATATTATTGAGTATCTACATCATTTTGCTTTAGAAACTATCGTTAAAAGTTATTTTGAAACATTATGCCAAAACGTAATTCACATACCTATGAACTAAAAATGCCATTTTTAATGGCAGTTGTACGAAAAATATTTCTACCAATTCATAAATAATTTTAGTTATAATAACCACTACGTGGTAGAAGTATAAATGCTCGTTCAAAAAATATTCTCAATATCGGATATTCTATATAATAATGTTTTTTATTTCATTCATTTTGTTTGGGATGCATCAAGTACAAGTAAATTGTATCTTTCATTTTCCTGAATAAACAAGAGAAATCCCACAAACAGCAAGCCTTGCGAGTGGGTATACACTTTTCAAGCAAAAATTTTAAGATATATTTTTTGACCAAGTAATTTTTTTCACATATTGTACAATAAAATAGTAAACAGGTATACAATAACATGTGGAATCTGGTGTGACGAAGAAAACGAATTTTTGATACAAAATCATACATTTAACAAAGGTGGTGTTTTTGGAATCTCTAGGCTAAGTTCAATAGTGGTAGGTGTTTTTCAAATCTATATACTGGTGTATTTCTAATGTAGGTCTCAGGAAGATCAATTTTTTTACTTTATTTTTGAGTTGATTTTTTCGATTTCTCTAGGTAGAAGGTTATGAAGCTTGGGTCCAAGATAGATATAGTTTCTTTGTAATATATTTTTTTCGGGTTCCGGGACTATTGCAGAACTTAATTTATATCTTGTGTTGTGGCTGTTAGACCGGGAGATGGTGACACAAAATATTTGGTCATTTGTACCAGTATGGCGGTTCTTCAGGGGTCTAATTACGGAATGACAAAAAAGAAAATGATGGTCATAGCGCTGGTACCGGCGGCCCAATCGCATGGGCGTTAATCGAACGTGTCGGATAAATAACGAGTTTGGAACGATTTGTTCCACAAACATGCTTGTATTTTCCGATAGTGGATAAAAAAAGAAGTAGGCGGTAGCGTAATGCCATACTCCTCCGGTGTGACTTACAGCCCGCCATACCGACGCGAATACATTAATAAAAAAAAAAAACAATTCAACCATTTGTTCCAGGCTTATTTTTGCACAGCTAATCATCGTCGAGTAGCCATTCACGAAATACACCATGCCATACTTTTCTGACGGTTCCAAATGGCCGCCATACGGCCGCAAAGGATTTTTTTTTCGCAAAACGATTTGTACCAGTATTGCATTTGGTTTTTTGGAATTTGATAAAATGTGACCGTTATTATATTTCCCATACGTCTAGTAGGGGGAAAAAGTGCTGCCATACTTGAAAAACTTATTTATTCGACACGTTTCGAAAATCGGTTTAAAAGTAAAATATTTTTTACATCTGGAATCATGGTATTCTGTTCGTTTGGATTAATTCCCAAAAAATTATTCCAGATTGTAACCATGGGGCGGACGACTGTCGGACTTAAGCCAAGATGTAAAAAAAAAAAATTTCTGACGATTTGTACCAGTATGGCGTTTGGATTTTTTGTAATTATATGATACAATGTGACCATTATTATATTTGCCATACTTCTAGTAGAGGGAAAAAGTGGCGCCATACTTGAAAAACTTGTTTTTTCGACACGTTTTCAAGGTTCAAGACATAAAATCATTTGTAACAGTATGGCTTCATCGTATTCGGTTCGTTTGGATGAAATTCAACCTAAAAAAAATTATTTTTGTGGAACAAATCGTTCGACACTCGTTATTTATCCGACACGTTCGATTAACGCCCACGCGATTGGGCCGCCGGTACCAGCGCTATGACCATCATTTTCTTTTTTGTCGTTCCGTAATTAGACCCCTGAAGAACCGCCATACTGGTACAAATGACTTAATATTTTGTGTCACCATCTCCCGGTCTATGTGTGATATAGGGTTTGATTTATTTTTATTTGGTTGTTGTCTCGATACTACTTCCAGGAAGAATAATTGTCGAATATCCATGATTTAAGTTACTTTGAATAACTTTTCAGTGTCATGCATATGTGGTTTTTTGAAACATAATTTCAGTGCTGATTTCTGGGTGATTTCTAGTTCGGATATTGTGTTTTTCATGGCACTACCCCAAGCGCCTATAGCGTACCGGATAAGACTTTCCACAAGTGCAGAATGTAATATTTGCACTTCAAAATTTCAACCTGTAAAGAATGGATCTCGTTTTTTTTTATAGTGTATCCGATATGTGATTCCCACTTCAGATGGCTATCTAAGAGAATGACCAAGATATTTTATTTCTGGACGTGAAGATATTTCCATGATTTTATCTCCAACAGATATGTGAAAGGTACGTAGTGGGTGTTATCAACGTTGATAGTTGAAAGCCTACTATCAAAGAATTTGAAGATGCTTTGTAGGTCATTCTGAACCAGAAGTTTCAGGATGTCCCAGCTGTTACTTTGTAAAAAAATAGCCGTATCGTCAGCGAAACTTTCCCGATACATTCAATTTGAAATGTCATTTAAATAAATGTTAGATAGTGTTGGACCGAGAACAGTTCCCTGAGGGACACCAAATATGACGGTCTTTGGTTTGCTTGATGTTAACCTGTTTCACCCTATTGGTCAAATATCTTTTCAATAGATTATGTGCTGTTCCTTTAAATCCAGCATCCTCTAGCACATCCAGGAGTTGGTTATGACTAACGGTATCGAAAGCTTTCTTGAGATCAATAAAGACACAGAGTGCTGGTGATTTCTCATCGATGGCTTAAGCTTCTTCCGTTGTTATATATAATATTGCGTCTTCAGTTGATCTCCCTTCTCGAAAACCAAATTGCTTGTAAGAGAGAATCTTGTATTTATCGGAAATTTTGGAAATGTTGGATGTGTGTGAAATAGGGCGGTAATTACTCATTACTAGTTTGTTGCCACTTTTAAATATAGGATTGATAGTTGCAATTTTCAATACTTCTGGAAAGATACCGTCTTGTATTGCCCAGTTGGTTATGTAAACTAATGTAGGGGTGATTTCATCAACTATATATTTCAGTACCTCAGCAGTAAGGTTGTCTTTACCAGGGGCTTTTTTAGTTTTAAGACCTAATATTGTTTGTCACAATTCTTGTACATCTGTTTCTAACGAATGAGTTCATTTGTCTGTAACATTGGTTGTTTGTGTATTGGGTATGTTTTGGGCTAGTTTCTCCCCAATATTTGAAGAATATTCATTGAAGGAGTTCCCTATCAAAACAACGTCTTTCAGAGGGATCCCCTTCTCATTTTCTATTTCTTTGATGTCCATTTATTCTTATTTTTATTAGTGAATTTCTTCAAACTGTGCCAGATATACTGGAGTTCTATTATTGTGATTTCATTTTGAAGATGGTTTAATTTAGTTTTCTCAATAAGTTCGTTCAGTTTGTTTCGGTATTTTTCAAGTTTTTCTGTTTTTTCAGTTGTTGGGTTATGTTTCATGTTTTGAAAGAGTTATTTTTTTCATTTACTGATGTACTAATCCTCAGTTTCCAATCGTTTCTTTGATGTCCTTATTTTTCAGTTAATTAGTTTAGTAATGTCTCAATATGCTTTTGAGAGTATTTATGAGTGTTTTGTAGCTTCATTGAATTCCTGCTGCATAAACTGGTTGCCAACATGTAAGTTGTAAGGATTGCTATAGTTTTTGATTATTAAGTATTTTTGTTGTTCGCGATTGTTTATGTGTGGAATTTTCTTCGGGAGTTGTAACCGGTACCATCAATGTGCAGTGATCCGTTATCTTCGTTTATAAGGCTAATATGTGTAGTTTTCATGGATATTTTTAATAAATATGTGATCCATAAACTTCTTGAGTTATCTTGTATTCTGGTTATCCATATTCATTGATAAAACACAAATTGATCCAAAATATTTGAATAATCTTGGACCTGGTCTTCATTGCCCTTGATATTTATATTGAACCAACGAGAATCTGATTATCACCTTTTGGGCAATTTTCCAAATATTTTTGTAGATATTCATTGAAGAGGTTATACAATTGAAAGGGATTATATGCAGCAATAATTAAACAGTTTTATTTTGTTTTCTGTTATCAATTGTTTATCTAGTTTCTGACGTCACAATATTAATCTTTTTTGTACATAATGATGCCATTCAGTTAACCTCAAATTAAAAATACGAACTATATACATTCAAAGTAAGTTGTCGCATAAAAACATATTTCCTGTAATATCGTGAGTCAGTGGTGCAAAGGTAGAAACTTTCGTCTTGTACTCACTTTTTTCCACCCGACGTGGGTGCGATTCCCACTGTCGGTGAAATATGTTTCAAGACTCCCAGAGGGATTTCGGATCGTACCATGATAGGTAACACCTCCGTTTCATTAAAAACTTCTGTGGTAAAACAACTAAGGCAGCGGTTAAAACACTTTTTTCAAAAATATTTATATATATATATATATATATATATATATATATATATATACAAAATTGGCAAATGTGCACAGATTATCAAAATAATATTTTATAAATCCCTAAATGATATAACATACATGTGTCACTAGTCACTAGATGCCGAATTAAACCACATCAGAGAGGACCTCCACCGGAATGGATATCCCAAGAAACTCCTAGAAGAAGTACTGAAACAACTCCGGAGAACGGAGACATCTGAAGAGCAACAGCAAAGCACAGTGATCTGCCTTCAGAGGTGTCTCCGAGAAGATCAGAAGGATCGGAAACAAGTTCAACATCAAGAGCTGCTTTCAATCCGGCACTATTTTACGGAGTTTCTTGACCAAGACCAAACCTGACAACAAAAATGAAATCAGTAAGAATTGCATTTATGAAGTTCCATGTGAATGCGGAGATTCCTACATTGGAGAGACAAATAGACCGTTATCGGTAAGATTGAATGAGCACAAGAAATGGACTCAACGTGGAGAAACATCAAAATCGGGAATCGCTGACCACGCCTGGACTAAGCACCATCGCAAGTGTTCTACATAGAGAGGAGCATTGGTTCAAACGAAAGTTCAAAGAGACCGCCCACATCGAAGCCAATAACGCCTTGAGTCAACCAAGCGTTGAGATCAAGAACGTATGGAAACCCATGATTGCTTTTTCTGGCGAGCTGCAGAGGCGCAAAACTTCACGCACCACCACACCGCGCGAAATTACACGCACCGCTGCACATGGCGGAATTGCACGCATCATTGCGCCGACAGTCATATAAATTGGTAAGTAGCACCTAAACTTGTCAGTATTCACCTGGAGACGATTGCAGATACAAGCATTCGAAACGTCGTGAAGATCCTTTAAATACATTAAGACGTCCGAAACGATAGTAATCATAAATGCGTCACTCACACCTCTATGCAGAATACACCAAAGCGACCGAACGTGACTGAACATCTTGTTGGAATTCATATTTAGTATTGGCCGAGCACATATTGTGATGAAGCACGTTCTATTTTGCATGTGATCTAAATAACTTTCACATAAATTCCCCTACGTTGACAGGAGCCTTTAATCATAGTTTGCCATGTTGTGAAGTATCTCGTTGATTGAATATTGACCATTCCCGTTGGGACATCCAGACTTTCAATAATAGTGTGATTTCTATTACTTATTTTGGTTTTTGTAACATTCAATGATTGAAATCACGCACGCATTTAGCAGAAATCTAATTCAGAACTCCAACAACGATCTACAGTTGAATTTAGCAATAGCAATAAAATATCTTTATAATATTAGTTGAAACCGTTATGTCAATGCTTTCATTTATTCAGTGTAATTTATCAATAGTGGTAATACGATCTTGAAGACCCAAACTTTAAAAATATTTTCTGTAACGCGCAATTGTCAAGTCTCTCACGTCAATGTCAGAAACAATTAAATGTTCCATGTTATTCTAACTTTCAACTTGTCATAGCTGCTGTTACTTATACTTTTCACCTCCTTTGTCCAATTCCATAATTGCAAAATAAAATCTAGAAACACTTCTGAGCTGAAATTAGAAGTAGGTTGTATTTTACAATACTACTATCATTTGTCATTTATGTCCTTTAATTGTTCTAAATTTTGCGATTATTCCTAAAATTTGAATTTGTTGTATAAAATGACTTCACTATACCAAAGTTGACTTAATCCACTTTCGTAACGAAATCGTACATATATATTTCTAGTGTAAAATTTATTATTTTCAAGGAAAAAACATCCTGGTCTTAAGAGGGTGTAATTACCCCTGGAACACGCATCTTTAGCCATACTTCGTTTCCGGGCCTTAGGCAGAGAGAAAGTGGTCCCAAACTTCACAACTCCACTCTCGAGGACTTTTCTGCATTTCATTCAAACCCAACCAGGCCAATATATAAGTTTGGAATACTACTTTGGTTACTTTGACGAATGATTATATCCTTATTGAATACCGAATATTAGTAACTGTTTTTTTGTAACCCCTTTACTTTCACGAATGTCAATATTTCAAACTAAAATAGAATTTTTATGAGAGCCCTATAAATATTTCTGTTTACAGACTGATCAATACATTTCTCTCAACTCATCCAGAATATTTGTCCATATCCAAATCCCTGGCATGCACATACCAAAACAAACATTAAACATACATTTTTCTGGAACCTTTTACGAGCACAGAGGTAATCCAAATAATAAACAATTTGAAAAACAAAAACTCAATGGGCATAGTCGAAATCTCTATCAAACCATTGAAGTTTTGCAAAAAGGCCTTTCTTTTGAACAAATCTCTAGAGTTAGCACAGTTTCCGGATGATCTAAAGCTTGGCAAAGTGATCCCAGTATATATAAAAAATTATCCACAAACAGCCGAAAACTATAGACCCATAGTACTCGAGTCATCTTTCCAAACTAACTGAGAAAGGTATTACATATAGGTTATACAATTTTCTCGAAAAATACAATATTCTATCCCCTTCTATATTTGGATATCGAACAGCAAAATCAACTGAACTAGCCACCATAGAATTTACTCAGACTATCTATACACATCTAGATACAGGAAGGAAAGTAGCTGGTGTTTTAATTCGACTGCGTAAATCATCAATATTTTCTTAAAAACTATCAATTCTAGGGTCAGGGAACCTACTGAAGTGGATAGAATCATATATATCCAACAGAAAAATTAGTGTGTCTATAAAAGAGGTATTGTCAACCGAAAAAATGTGTCGATATTGGTGTGCCTCAAGGCTCTGTATTGGGGCCACTTCTTAATTTTTGTGAATGACTCCAGATTATATTACAGAAAAGTGGATTTTTATGTACGCTGATGACACTTCCGTGATAATCTAGGCATCAACCATAAGAGAATTAGATCTAAAAATGGAAAAAATCACAAAACAATTTGAATCTTGGTGTCAACAAAATTCACTGATGGTAAATAAATCAAAATTGGTATGTTTTTTCCAATATGAACAGCGACATAATTCCCAAAATAAACAGTATAGAATTCAAAGACAGCACAAAATTTCTAGGAACTGTCACTTCACACTGGAAATAGACAGTATATGTTCCAAACTTGCAAGAGCAACCTTCGCGATCTTGAACCCTAGTATACTCGGTAATGAGTTACAACATAGTCGTTTGGGGCCAATCAACGGATGTTTCTAGAGTCTTCACTATGCAAAAACGAATAATAAGAATAATTTCCAACATGGGCTACAGAGACTCGTGCAGAACAGTACTGAAAAAAAAACAAAATACTTTCCCTAACAAGCATCTACCTATTCAAAATATCATGTTATATGTACACAAATGAAAATAACTTCCTTAAAAACAGCAACGTGCATAATTATCAAACTAGAAATGCTGAAAAGCTACATCTCACTAAATGCAACCTCAGTAAATTTAAAAAAACACCGAACTATGCAGGTCCCGAAGTTTTCAATAAACTCCCGGAAAAAATAAAGAGTTTAAAATCATATCAAGCATTCAGAAAAGCATTAAAAGAATACTTAAAATTGTTTTTATAATCTTGCAGAATTCATGCAATAAATAGCTACTAAGGGTACTGTCATTTCCAACTAGAATTAGTTAACGAATAAAAATGATTGGCAGTTAATCAGGATACTTCACACCACTTATTCGATCCAAGTGTATATCCATAGCTTCAATTTACTCTCTATCTTAACAAGTATATATGCAATATTATATGAAAAAGCAAACATACTCATTTATACATGAACGTGTCAGTTTGTACTAACTGTATTCGACGAAACCTACTCTAAGTGTTCTTGATAAATAAAGATTTATTATTACTATTATGGTTTTTGCAATTTAATATCTGTTGTTTTATTGCTTCACAGTAATAGGTTCTGTGACCAACTAAGCGGTTCTCCAATTTTTGTCTGGCCATAAAACATTAGTAGCCATTCTTTTTTTTTGTATATCAATACGTTGTGATCAATTGATTGAATCATACCTACAAGCCACTGACCTTGCTGAAAATGTAACCATGTCTTTCCAAAACGTTCCTGACAGATCTTTTGTTCGAGTCAACGTCCTCAGCAATTTTTCGACTAGAACAGAGTATACTTTCAGCAATTGCACAGACACATATTTTTCTTTCTTGTCATTTGTTGGCCACGTGATTGTGTCGATGGACGAATTTTTTTTGCAGATTAATTTAAATTTTACGCGCACGCTTCTCAGAGTGGAATAAGTAAAATAACTTTAATACAGTGGATGTTTTCGGTCTAGGAATCGTTGAAAGTTGCTGCCCAGCTGTGGAGTAGAGAGCTTCGCACGATGCATTCTTTAGTGGATAAAGCACGTTATACGCTATTGATCAACATATTTTTAGAGGTTGAATCCACCTTGAATTAGTTGGCTGAGTTAGCACAAACAACATAATTTTACTTCACGTTTCAATCAGCTATACTTTCCTAATCAGAAGAAAGAATGGCAATTTTGTTATTGACTGAGTATATTACCTACCCGACTTTAAATCACAAAGCAATCTGAAATGTGCTCCTTAAATGGAGTTGGGGCGTTTATAGTTTGGATTCTTTGTAGGAATATCAATTTATTTCTACCAGTTAATAGACAATTTATTACATTTATTTCATTCCTACTAATTGGCGAAAAAGTAATTATTATTGCTTTACCAATCAAACAAAATGGCAATTAAAAAGCAATTTTGTTTTATTTTAATGAAGTATAGGGAGTATTATTAACGTACATTTGTTGGGTGTTCATACCGAATTCAATTCGTGGATCGTGGCTGTTTTGCAATACTATGACAAAGTGAATTCAAAAAGATTGGGACAAAATTCGAATCGTATAATATTAAATTTCATGATTTGAATTTCGATTTGAAATATGCAATAATTAAATGTTGAACTCCTGAAATGGATGTATGGTATCGAATTGATATTAATTTTAGCCAATGTTGAAAATGGTGAGTCAGTAACATATTTCTCTTGAATTTTTATATATTGAAAATTGGTCTTCATTACAGAACTGTGGAATTGACTTTGGACGAATTTACCATGCCCCTTCCACCCGATGACTCGAAATACCCTAAAATTATAATGTATATATTGCTGGTTATTTCATATAATCGAGCTTCTCACTGCTATAATATTCCGAATGGCGACGAATATTAACACTTAAATTCGAGTGACTGACGTAGAGGCCACCTGCAAAGCTTCGTGAATAATTGAATAGTTTTTCGCAGTGGCAGAATAGTTGGGGGCCCAGAACAAGTTGATTATGATATTAGAAAATTGACTGGCGCATTTGCGGTTGGTTCAACTCAAACAAATGATGAAATGTACAAGTTCCAGTCTTCTGATTGATTTGTACAGAGCTCGCCCGATTAAAATCATTTGATATAACGATATTAATCACCGAAATAGAAATGTATATGTCAGCTGATTCTCTTCTAATTTCATGATTAATTTTATTCGTCGATGGATTTGATTAAGATGACCTAAAAATGTTGATGTTCTCTGGTTGAATGGTTTGAAATTTTCATCATTTCTCCCGTATAATTGAACTATTTCTGTGTGTGCTTGTAGTGTTTTGCCAAGATATCTCGCTAGTTGACGTAACGGTAATCCTATAGAACTAACTAGTGTTATTCTTGTTTATTTATCTGAATTAATATGATGTGGTCAATTTTATCCATTTTAGTTGACTTAGATTTTGTAGCTGACATCGAGTCACGCCATCTCTTGGACAATAAACATATTTATTCCCAAAACATTCAACATATTTACTCATAATGATGATATTTTGACGTCAATCTTATATCATCTATCTAGTTGAGTTGATCTCTGTTTCAGGTGAACTGTGAATACCAGTCTTCCCGGAAGACGATATCCAAAAATAAGTATTCACGTATTACCGAAGACGATTGCAGATACAAGCATTCGAAACGTCGTGAAAACCTTTTAAATACAGACGATGGACGTCCAAAAACGATAGTAATCAAGTTACCACATCGTCTACAACCTTCAAACAATACTCTCTGTGTTGTATATTTTTTTTCGAATTGGTTCAACACCCATTTGCAAAAGGAATAGATCTACAATTATATGTTGAGAAAGTTCCCAATTATTATATTATACGACCAATCTTTCAAGCAAAATATATGCGATCGTGAACTACATAATGTAGTGCTTGTAATAATGAGACAACAAAGATACCATTCATTCTGAAGTAACTGCTTTTATAGGTGGCCCTGATGACAACTGAATTGTTAAATATTTAATCTTCACCTTGGGTATACTACTGGATCCACTAGATGTGGCAAGTAAAAATAACTCCGGATGTGGTTGTATTTTCTTTAAAGTATTATTATCAATGAGTTGGAGGCAAATTAGCCAAACATTGGCAACATATAATTCTTTCGATTTCACAAAATGAATGGGAAACTTGAAAGAAGCCGGAAGCTGTTCTCTACCAAAGTCGGCAAGCTGTAAAAATAGCGATCTCTTTCGACGAAATGAATGGGGAACTCATAATATCTTATGTCTGACTGAAAGATATATATTCTGGGCAATTAGATCTTTCAGCCATGAAAATAGTTAGTCGTTGACACTTTTATCACAGTTTTTGTGGTTCATTATAAATCTTTGTCGTAACAATGAAATTTTACAATTTTCATTGATGATATGTTTATTGATATTAATTTTTTGAGATCGAGAAGGCTATTATTGATACGAGTATTTGTTATGTAAATAATCGATGAACAAATGAACAATCAATGCATAAAACATTTTTCCTTATTGAATATTCTTCACTCCACTAGTATCTTCAATTGTTTAGTTAGTTTTTTTTACAGTATCTGCCGGAAAGTGTGGTGTATGAATAGTTATTTATGTACCAAAAGTAGATGTTTATGCCCTGAGGGCGACGATCACAAACCCGAGTGCCTCTGGCTCGAGGGCATAAACATCCATTAATACCCTCGGTTATCAATTCAATTTGATTTTAACAACATTTTCATGTTATCATATCGTTACTAGGAAAATGATGTATTCACGTGGTGGAGAAACACATTTTGCTAACTGTCAAACTTAAGAAGTCAAAATGCAGGGAAGTTTTTGAAATTCCTGATGAAAAAGCAACACAAATTTGCTACATAAACTTACTACCTAGAGGCAATCTATCAGCGGATCATTCCAGAATTGCCAATTTTGGTGAATTCGAGTAAATGATGTTCAGTAGATACAGTGTCACACATAAAGTTCGCAACGTATGGAAGTTTTTTATTAAGAGGTATAATGAATTTATTACATTAAGTTTATGCATGAAAATGATAAAACAGCCTCTTTCCTTTTGTCATGTGCTACTCTAAACCTGTCAAATTTGACATTTTTTTCGAAAACCCTAAAAAAATCAGGTATTTTTTTAAATTTCGAAAAATGCCAAAGAATAAAAAAGTAATACGAGTGTAATAAGAATGAAGAGAAATTCGTTTATTCGATTACTGACATATTAACGTCCATACATTGAAAATCCGAATCAGTTTCACAATGAAATGAAAAAACTAGATGAACTTTGCAACAACAAAGACGAATTTCTGGAGGTGCATTTTTTTTTCTGGTAACAGGCCAATGTGGGTATTTCCTAGGTATGTATGACATTGAAGTCTCGTATTCATCAAAATTATGAAATTTAAATCATGTTTCGTTCGAATCGGTAGAGCGAAAGATTCGAAAAATTAAAAAAATTGGAAAAAAGTGACAGTAGAGAGTCTAAATTTGAAGGAAAGGTATGAAATTGGAAACTGAGCAACTTTTTCCCTTGGCATTTTTCGAAATTAAAAAAAAACAGATTTTTTGAGGATTTTCGAAAAACATGTCAAATTTGACAGGTTTAGAGTAGCACATGACAAAAGGAAAGAGGCTGTTTTTGACTCATTTTTCAAGCACAAACTAACTGCGAAGTCAAATTTTCATTACATCTATTAATAAAAAAAACTTCCATATGTTGCGTACTTTATGTGTGACACTGAATATACATAATACTTTAATTTGATATTTTGTAATTTGATTAATGAAGCTCATTAATAAGTTAATCAAAAAATTTTCTTTGTGTCTTTATGAAAACGCGGGCCATAACGTGCACTTTATGGCCCGCGCGGGCATAAAGTAGGTACACTGTTATGTAGTTGGTAACCAAGCAATAAAAACACTATAATGAACTGGTATGACATAATAGTTATTGATGTATTTAGGTCGTAATATAGGCGTTTAGCCCCCGATGGGGTCAATATAATACGCGCCAAGGGTGCTAAACGCTATTCACGACCGAGATACATACGTAATTTTACGCACAAGCCAGTATTTATTTCATTAAATTATATTTTGCAATTGAAATAATGTTGACTCAACCAGTATTACCAAATGAATGCGAAAGTTTTTAGGGGGTCATTTCTTGTTGAAAATTAGAGGGGGTCCTTCATGTAAACAAAAGCTCTTGGGCCTTTCCTTGAAAAAAAGGTTACCTATGAATATTTTTTTAATTTTGTTGTGATCTTTTGAAGGGGTGACACACGCAACCCCTATTCCATTTTTTACCAGAACTTCTTAACGAAACAAAATTCCTTAATTTAAAATATGTGTTGAGAAGAACGATTCATTGCGATACGTAACGTTCGTACAAATAACGTTCGTACGATGCGAACGCAGAAATTCAAATGAAATAATTTTTTTTCAACCTGATGATGACAAATACCATGTCGAAACGTCGTTGAGAGAAATTACATGAATTGACAGAATTATACCTTTATTCCGAGAAATTGAAGAAAATATATATGTGGTCAAGAAACTGAAGAATATATATATATATATATATATATATACATATATATATATATATATGTGTGTATTTACTTATTTATGATAATACTAAAGTCATCTTTCTCCTCGACTTTTTGAACAAATTAGGGATTTGAGAAAAACTATGTGAAGATCATTGGGTTTTACCAAAAATTATATTATATTACTTTTTTTTTGTTTCAGGTGAGTCAAAAATGTGGATGATCGTTGCACTTACCGAACTGAGTATGAGTGAGTAGAAATCAGTTAATTGTATTCTTCTAGGAACGAAAAGGTGAAATTATTTTTTATTTTGGGCTTTTTATGTTAATTGAATATGGTTACCAATGTGTAGAAAATTATGAAATCTATGTTTTTTTCAAAGTGATATTATAAAAAGTAGTCGTTCACGTATCTTGAAAAAATTCATCCCACCTTACTCAACGTAGAATTTTTTTAAATGTTTTCTACCTTATAAATTTATTAGCTCAAAAAGCCATTTTAGTCGATAATATTCTTATTTTTTGTCTTAATCACTTTTATTTTTTATTTGACTGGATTACGTACACCTATCTCCTTTTCTAAACAACTTTGTCGTTTCCGAGTATCATCATAATAGTCACATCCTGTTAGATTAAGAAAAAATGAACCACCAGCGGGTAATTGAAAAAGAAGACATGCGATGTCAAACTAAAAAGGCATGCAAACAGTGATGTTTGTTTAATGATAATGTTACAAGCATTATAAATATCCCATTTCTCCTCGAACGAACTCACGGTCGTGATAAATGTTATGACTCGAATGTTTTTGAATATTTATCCTCTAAGATTTTAATTTTGATACCGGTTTCCAACGAGAGCGAATTGACTTCCCCATGTCATTATGAAAAATCAAAATATTTTTGTGGAAACAAAAATTCTTTCACATACAAAAGGATTCTTCAATCACATTTTGTTTTCATATATCTTTGTATTTTCAGTCGTTCATTGGATGTTTCCACATATTGAAAAAATTTTTTTGCTCATCAGAAATAGCTTTTATAATTGCTGTTTGGGTTTCATCACATGAATTCGAGAAATATAAATTGTTTTACGAATATTGAAATATATATTTGATAAGATCGGTAGATTCAATCTAGACTGAGAGATAATTCAAAGCAGATGCATGCTGGATGTGTTTTCAATTTCGGCAAAGTATCCTATATTTTATATAAAATTCGTAATATTATTGAATAAAGGTGCTAAAAATCGAGAGATGATTTTTGCATTTTTGTGGCTTTCTCTGATCACGCCGTTGAGGGTACATCAGAATATATATGAATGTAATGTAAAAAATCCTCGAAAAATCCCACAATATTTTTCTTGTGAGTAGTTTATAATATCAGTTTTTTTCATACAATACATAACAAAAAGAACATTTATGACTATGTTCTTAATTTTAGTTCAATAGTTTACTTAATCCATATAGCCTATCTACCCTTCTGTATGTGAAGCATTGGCTTGAGCTCAGTCTCTTGCTTGGATATCCATTTCATTATGTTTTTAAAATATTTCTCATCCCTTTCTATTTTGTTCGTCGTCTATATAGTGCTTGTTCAACTTCTTCTTGCCTCCTTCTTTTCCTAGGTCTGCCTTTAGATTTATTTCTGATACTTCTAGCTTCGAATACTTTTCTTGTTAGTCTCGAGATTTCCATTCGTTTAATATACCAGTCCAAACCATTAAAATAATGGTTTTTCTATATTATTATTTATCAACTCCATTGCCATGTCTCTTTTCCTATCGTCATTGTTTCCGACTTGCAGGTTTTTCAAACTACTCTAGAGCTGTTATATTTATTTCTAAAAAACTTCGATAGTCCATACATAGTTTTGAGTCTTAGAACATATGATTTGTCCATTCAGTTAAAACAACTCTTGAGATGATACGTATTCAATTATTTATGATCGAATATTTCTTCTTGCAAATTTCACAGCATGTAGAGTTGACGAACTCAGAAAACTGTGAATAAATTCTAGAATATTCAGAAATTATTTTACAAGACATATGTACTATTGTTTTATGCTTTGTGCCGACGAGTGAAGAATGTTTTTTCTCGAGTTTCATTCGTTGTTTGCAAGAGCCATCGGTAGCTTGTGACTCGAGCATTTTCATGTATTTTTCTCTTGCGTCGTATTTACCGTAACTTCATAACTATCTTTTGAATATGTATGCCATATCTAGGGGGGTTCTGGATTGGGTGAAAGAAGAGAAGTATTATCCACAATAAAAAAGGCATTTATTTCTTTCAGAGAAATATGTTATGCATTTCGACAATGTCAATTGTCATCATCAGGCACTCACAAAACTAAGCATAACTTAACAATCACAAAGTTGGACATCCTCCTAATATATTACCTAATAGATGGCAAGGAAAATGTATATCATAATGCAAGATTTCTATTGACCAAAAATTATAGAGCATTTAACATGAAAACAAAAAGAAAATTATTTTTGTGTGCATGTATCTGTCCGATCTTTGCATACATTTCTTTTATTGTTTTTCTTCCCCAATTTTCTAGACGCTCTGTTCCATTTCTATATGCACTTGTAAAATAGTTGATTGGTATTGTTTTTGAACTTCTGCAAATATTTTTCTCAATGAGTCTTCTGAAGTGGCCTCCAATAATATTCCAAAAATATCTATGAATAATTTTTCTGAGAAAAATGGTATGGAAGTACATTCCTACAAAAACTTTATTTTCTATATTTCTAATTGATAATGTCCATTATAGAAGCAATTTATACGATGAACAAAATTTCACGACTAGTGTCGTCAGAATTTTTTTTTAACACTGCGAAAAAATATGTGTGGCGTTTCCGTTCTGTTTATTTGGAAAGCTGATATTAAACAATCTGTACATGAATAGCTTTAACGGCCATCATCCTCATATTCGTCTGTAAACATGCCGATTCGTCCGCTAAACCCTCTTTTTGCGTACTCGTTACATAATCTACTATTAACGGTCAAGAGCATCTCAGCAGTTATTAGGCATATACAGGGTGTTAGTGAATAAGCGCGACAAACTTCAAGGGGTTATTCTGCATGAAAAAATAATGACAGTTTGTTATATAACTTTTGTTCGCAAATGCTTCGTTTTCCGAGATACGGGGTGTTAACGTTTTTCTTAAAAACTGACTATTCGTTTATTGCTCTGAAAGCGATCGAGGCATGCAAATGAATTTTGGTGAGTTTTAAGAGGTAGTTATTGCGCATTTTGTGATATACAATTGAGAATTTTAAGTTCATCATTGGCGAGCATACGAGTAATGATCTCAATTTTTTTAAAGAAAAAATGGTACGCCACTGAGATATTTTTGAATTCCTCGTTTAATTTGTTCATCATTGGCGCGCATACGGGTAATGATCTCAATTTTTTTGAAGAAAAAAATGGTACGCCACTGATATATTTTTGAATTCCTCGTTTAATTTGTGACATACAATCTCTCTTGCCTTTTTTCGTATGGGTCGCCGTTTTAATGCAAAAACATCTTAACGTGTATTTGTCATTACTTCAATACATTATCTAGTAGCGATGCTGGTAGGCTACTGTCAACATTCTGTTAGATACAAATATTTCAAAGAAATGTCAAATTAGCGTTTCTTCATTTTTTAGCTTTTAGTTTGGTATAACATTGATGATAATAAGTAATCAATTCTTCTTTTATCGAAAAGAATAGAAAATTATACAAATGCGGAATTGTCAGACATGCATATTGTCTATAGTCGTTGTAACGGAAATGGTCGGCAAGCTCGACGATTGTATGCTGAGTTTTATCGAGGACGTAGGGTACCCCTTCACACAATATTTGCTCGTCTTCACCAACGTTTGCTCGAAATTGGTACATTTGAAAAACAAACGGCTGACTGAAACAAGTACTCGAAAAATTGCCAACATACTGAATGTGAGCAACTTCACTGTATTTTGAATTCTTGAAGATCAGCAATTGTATCCGTTTCATATTCAACGTGTGCAAGCTCTACTACCTAGAGACTTTTTTCCACGACCAGTTTTTTGCCATTGGATTCTTCATCAAATCGCTCAAATTCCTAATTTTTTAAATGGCGTTTTGTTTACTGATGAGGCTAATTTTGGAAGACAGTGTATACGAAAGTTCCATAACAATCTCCTCTGTGCTGAGGAAAATCCACATGGAATCTTTGAAGCTCATTTTCAGCATCAGTTTTCAGTGAATGTATGGCTTGGGTACTTGATGATTATTTAATCGGTCCATATTCCCTTCCACAACGACTAATAGGCGACTCTTACCTTAATTTTCTACAGGAAGTGTTACCTGTTCTTCTTGAAAAAATTCCTCTACAGCTGAGACAACCCTTCTGGTTCATGCATGATGGTGCACCAGTCCATTTTAGCATTATTTCATGTAAGAAATGAAATGCATGAAGCACACAAAGTCGTCTTCACAAAAGGTTCAATATAAATTGAAACACAATTGGTAGACCAACAGGCGAAAAACAACTACTTTCCTAGCAAATACCACGCAGAACGTTGAATGATATTCACCTGACAATCCATGCAAACTTCCATATAAATGGATATTGTTCGCAAATGTTTCTTTCTCATAAGCTCGATTATGTTTAAATTCATGTCGTGTCCGCCTAACAATCCGCTTTGGCCCCCATCAGTACGGAGTAGTCACCAGCCAGAGATCCAGAGAGCTCTGGCCGAAGCGAGACACAACATAAATAAAATCATCATCGAGCTTAAAACATCTTTAGGTGCGTCGGAAAAGATAACTTTTAACCGGTGGTAGCTAGTGACAGAAAGAAACACTCCATACATTTCTCCTACCTCGATAGGATTCTAAATAAAATATTCCTTCTCACTAGGAGTGGCTCAATTGCCCGACTGGCATATTTAATGAAAGAAAAAGCCATATGAAGGGAGAGAAAATAAGAAATGAAATGCCTAAAGCACACAAAGTCGTCTTCACAAAAGGTTTACTATAAATTGAAACGCAATTGGTAGACCGACAGGCCAAAAACAACTACTTTCCTAGCAAATACCACGCAGAACGTTGAACGATATTCACCTGACAATCTATGCAAACTTCCATATAAATGGATATTGTTCGCAAATTCGAGATGGCGCACGAGTTTTGTAATTATGTCCGCTTCTATTCAAATTGGTATGTGGGGTTTTTGGGGTCGGAGTTTATGAGTTTATTTCAGAATTCATAAATTCAAGCTGGTGGACGAGTTTTGTGATTCAAAATTGGTATGTCGGGATTTTTGGAATCGGAGATTATGAATTCAGTCGAAGATTATTGATTTTAGGTCAAAATTCATAAATTGAAGATGCTACCTCCAGGATGGTCTCCTCATTGAAGAACCAGGTAGCTCAGAACTTACAGGAAAAAGGCATCATAATAACGATGCTTTAACAAAAATGCATAGATTGAGGCGTATAGTCTACTCGACAAGTTGAAAATGGTCTAAAATAGAGATACTGCTCTTGAAATTATGTGTGATAGCTCATTGGATCCGGGATAACGCCTAGAAAAATGTACCAAAAGCGTGTATTAGCACATACAAATTGCAAAAGTTATAAACAATTGAAGATGAAAAAAAAATGGTATTTCGTTTTTTGCCAATATTTCATAAACTAATAATATTTAAGAAATTTCAAAAAAATATTCTGAAAGAGAAGGGAATTCCCAATAAAAAACTACCAGCTTCCGGAACTCTATCTCCATCATTTATAATTTTGATTTAACGCTGAAAATGGGTCTCCAAGCGACATTTTCAGGTTGCGCGCGCGGCGTCAAAAGCGAGTACGACACATTAATTAATTTATTTAAGGTATCAAATGTTTTTGTTTGAATTTGAAAAAATTATTGTGTATTCGGAACACTCTAAATAATTTATTCCCGTTAGGAATTTTACTTAAAGTTGATTTTTCAACAAGTTAAACGATTGTTAACTAACAAAATTTTCTCGAACTTCTGTCTTAATTGTAAATGAAATTTTTTTTTTAAATAATTGTCGTAAAAATGTATCGCTCCGTAGAGCCTTTCTTATATACATACTTAACAAGATCAGGCCATAAAAGTTGAAAAAATATTCATACTTTGTTTATAATAATAACAAAAACTAAGAAATCCAAGTAATGTTGTTGAAAAAAAAATTTTTTATTTTCTTAAAATTCTTTTCGATTTTATTATTATCATATTAACAATTTTCAATTGTTTATAATCGTTTTTTTTACATTTCTATAGTTTGAATGATTAGTTGAGATTTTTTTTCTTTTCTGAAAATCATAATTGATAGTCCTCTATAAAGTAAAAATTTTTTTTTTTTATCAACAATTCCATTGTTTATTAACTTACCAGTTTGTTATAAACAAATTTTTTACTTTGTTAGATTTTTTTTCTGAAACTTTTCCAATTTGTTATTGTACTTTGGGAATTGGAATTGGGAAAAATTGGGAATTACTTTTTCTATACTTTGTTATATATGGTTGTTTTCGTAAATTCTAGAAATTTCAGAAAAAAAAACTAACAAAGTTAAGAATTCGTTTATAACAAATTGTTGATGAAAAAAAAAATTTTCTGTCACTTTATAGAGGACTGTCAATTATGATTTTCAGGAAAAAATAGTTTCCAAACTAATTGTTTAAACAATAGAAATATGAAAAAAACTATTAAAAACAATTTAAAATTATTATTGAGGATTATTTTTTTCAAAAATCATAATATTTGTAATATAATGAATAAAACAATTGAAATAATCAATTAGTTTATAAAATAATTATCAACAAATGGCGGAAAATTTTTTTTGCAAATCAATTTATATCTTGTATTGATAAAAAAACGATAATATGAAGATGGGGAAAAATAATTTTTTTTAACAACATTACTTGGATTTTTTTGTTTTTGTTCAAGTACAAAAATTACGGTAAACAAAGTGTGAATATTGTTTTAACTTTTATGGCGTGATCTTGTCAAGTATGTATATAAGAAAGGCTCTATGGAGCGAAACATTTTTACGACAATTATTTAAAGATTTTATTTCATTTACAATTAAGACAGAAGTTTGAGAAAATTTTGTTAGTTAACAATCGTTTAACTTGTTGAAAAATCAACTTTGAGTAAAATTTCCAACGGGAATAAATTATGTATAGTATTTAGAATATACCATAATTTTTTCAAGTGGAAAAAAATCTATTTAATACCTTAAATAAATTAATTAATGTGTCGTACTCGCTTTTGACGCCGCGCGCGCAACCTAAAAATGTCGCTCGGAGACCCATTTTCAGCGTTAAATTAAAATTATAAATAATAGAGATAGAGTTCCGCGAGCTGGAAGTTTTTCATTGGGAATTCCCTCTTCTTTCAGAATCCATTTTTGAAATTTCTTATATATTGATAGTTTATGAAATATTGGCAAAAAACGAAATGCCATTTTTTGTTCATCTTCAATTGTTTATTACTTTTGCAATTTTTTATGTGCTAATACAAGATTTTGGCACATTCTTCTAGGCGTTATTCCGGATCCAATGAGCTATCACACATAATTTTAAGATCAGTATCTCTATTTTGGACAATTTTCAACTTGTCGAGTAGACTAGTAGTTACTAAAAAGCACAAAATATAATAATTAATAGAAAACTCTTTTAAAGACAAGCTTCTATTCAAATGCCCTAAAATGATAAAAATAATTGCTTTGGATGCGTGACGTAGGTTATTCCGTGAGTTATAGATTCAAAAGCTTGTCGCTTTTGTATTCTAACTGAAAACTTTGCGCGACAAGCTCTTGAACCTATAACTCACCGAATAACCTACGTCACGCATCCAAAGCAATTAATTTTAACTTTTTAGGGCATTTGACTGAAAGCTTGTCTTTAAAAAGGTTTTTTATTAATTATTTTATTCCAAATATTTTTTGGAACCCAGAAGTACCTGATTGAGTTAAAGCATATTTCGATAGAATTTTCGAATCTTTCAATTGCAATCGATTTCTGCTGCACATTCATTCATGTATGAATGCTAATGACGAGCTGAGTTCAACAAAGCTTTCCAAACACCAATTAGAGGTCGAAGTGAATTTTCTACTAGCTTCGCAAAGAGTAATAAAGCGGCAACGGGAGTATCAAAAATTAATTTATGCGCGCTCTAGGAAGCACGAATAATTGAGCCAATAAGTCTATACTTCAAAACACTGTTAGTGCCGTTTCAATTTGCAGAAAGAGAATTTATATGCCATAAATTGCGAAGCACCACAAAACCGTCCCTTCCGCGGAACGGGAGAAGAAATTTCAAATTAAAATCTCATGTAAATAATACCGTATATCACTTTGAATGGGAATATATTTCTCTCGAAGAAACCATA
Source organism: Gonioctena quinquepunctata (assembly GCA_018342105.1). NCBI lineage: Eukaryota > Metazoa > Arthropoda > Insecta > Coleoptera > Chrysomelidae > Gonioctena > Gonioctena quinquepunctata. The sequence goes on along the minus strand of JAFIRS010000152.1, from coordinate 125,612 downwards.
ATTTATTTCTCGGTCTCTTGTCACTCTCTTTGGAAATGTAATAAAATATCGTACGGATGGAACAGAAGTATATTTCTGAAAGGTCTTACTCGGAATATATCGCACTTCTTTCATGATTTTTACGCATCGAGCGTCTCGGTAGAGATTGTTCGGGAATATTTCACGTTCTCTTCCTTTTGAGAGCCAAGGGCGTCGTGTTTTCCATTTTTCGGGGTTGAAAAACTGAAATGAATCTCCAAAAATGTGGTGGGGAATTTATACAATGTTGTGTTACACGTTTCCCCAGTAAATTCGAATAATAGCTTGCCTTTATTTTTACAAGCTTTTATTTAGTTTCACTTCCGGTGTATGTCTGTGTGTCTCTGTCTGTAATTAAATCTTGCAAGTTAATTTGACCTTCTTCTATTCGTCCGATTGATTCGAAATTTGGCAGGTGTACCTAATTCAGGTAACAATGCATTATGAAATTTTTGTCAGGTAAAAAACAAAATGGCGGCTCCAATATGGCGGACAATTTTTGTGATTATGGTCCGATTTCTATTCAAAATTGGTATTTAGGGGTTTTCAGGGTCGGAGACTATGATTTTTGTGTCAAAATTAAAAATTTACATGAATGCTCCAAAATGGCGACGAGTTTGTGATTATGGTTCGATTCTATTCAAAATTGGTATGTGGGGGTTTTTGGGATCGAATATTTTTTTTTAACATGCTGTTATCTTCAGTTTTACCTGTTCCGGTGGCCAATATTTTTGTGATTACGGTCCGATTCTATTCAAAATTAGTATCTAGGGGTTTTCGGGGTCGGATATTATGATTTTTTTGTCAAAATCCGAAAATAAATTCGATAGAAATTACTAAACCAGTTATTCAACATCATAAATACTAAGAAAAATTAAAAAAACAAGCTTTATTAGTTGTTAATTAAAACAGAAATAAAAAGTTAATAATAAAAATTATAAAAAAAACATTTTCAAAGATAAGCTTTTATACAAATGCACTAAAAAGGAAAAACTTATTTCTTTCATTGTTTTATCTAGGTTATTCTGTGAGTAACATATTCAAAAGCTTGCCGCGGATACAAAATAGGTAATCTTGCGCGGTAAGATATTGAATCTGTTACTCACAGAATTGCCTAGATCAAACAATGAAAAATTATTTTTTTACTTTTTAGTGCATTTGTATAAAAACTTGTCTTTAAAAATGTTTCTTTTTTATAATTTTTATTCACCTTTTATTCATCGATTTGGCTGCTGAATTCTAGACAAAAACGCCTAGTAATCGTCGAATGTTTGGGAATTTTCTGAAATGCATACCACTTTTATGGTCCTAGTCCAACCACTCTCCACACTGATTTTTCTTTTAATCGGATTGTAAATCACAAAACTTGTGTCCGCTATCTTGAATTTTACACTTGAAACTGTTATGCGAGCCATTTTAACAATCCATAGATAATTAGAATAGATAGTTTATTTTCCAAAAATACTACAAAAAATACATACAAAAAAATTAAAAAGGGAAACATTCTCAATTGAATAGAAATATTTTTGTGTGAATTGAAAAAACCACCAAAAAAAAAATTCTTTTTGTGAATAACAGAAAACAACTACTTTCCGGGCTAAAGCCACGCTGGACATGTGATAGATATTTTGAAAGGACCCTAACTCAAAAAAAATCTGAAAGCAGCAATTTGTTTTCTATTCCAGTCTTAATTAATAACTCATATGAAATGTTTGTTAGAGTAGTTCATTCAACATATACTTAAATTCAACATATACTTAAATGCCCTTACTCAACATAAGCAGAACAGGGGAAATACTCAGCTCTGCAGATGACACAGTGATCATTCATAACGCAGATACCTGGCAACAGTTGAAAAATATAGCTAAAGATAATTTTCGTGAGAATAAAAAATTGGTTCGATGTAAATGTTCTAACAGTGAACCCTGAAAAAACCTCAATCTCATTACCACACTTTGAATATCCCTAATCTTTCTGGAGACACCATCATTGAAACTGAGGAGGCAAGAAGCATAAAATAAATCGACAGCATGATAGATAGAAACTTCAGATGGGATCTGCATGTAAACTACGAATGTTATTACCTGAATTCAAATTTCTGAAACAATTCTTGTCGGTACCGCAATTAAAATTGTTGTTTTACTCTCTTGTACAGTCCTAACTATCATATGGCATAATAGGATGGGAAGTGCCAACAATACATATATGAAATACGTTGTTGAAGTGGTATAAAATTGGCTTGTGAAAATAATTTTCAATAAAAAATATACGGACAAACACTGTTGATGAACACTTTCAAAAACAAACACACAATTCGTTATGAACAGCATCTCTACAATACAAATCTTTCAACAGAAATTCCAAATGTCAAAAAGTCAATTGGTCTGAGAATCCATACTCACTGAGCTTTGAAAATATTCGATCTTCTCCCACTCGAAATTAAAAACCTGAATATCAAATTCAAATTTAAGGAATAAATTGAAAAATGGCCACATAATAAACCTATGATTACCATTCATGAATATCTGAAGGCTATCGACTAGAATTCAAATTTCGAATAAAGTGAACTTTCATATATTAAAAATTATACCTCTTGTACATATTAAACTTTTTTTTATTGCTTTATTTACCGTTGGCCTATTTCTGCGACAAAGGCTAAACACCCCCCAACTGGAAATTTTGACGAATCCTCTGTTATTTCAGAGGTAGGGTACTTTACCGAGCTCAACATCTATGAACTCGGGACCGCCATCTTAACGTCCCCTCCGAAGGACGGCATATCTATCGCCTTATCTCGTGCTCATTGAAAAGACGCCTGCAGCTGCGAATATGCTACAACGCTACAGTTGTTAGGGCATTTTACGCGCACCTTCCTTGTCAGGTGGTCACCGATTCAAGTACTAAACGCGCCCGACGTTGCGTGGCTCAGATATCGATAAGACTCTCGTCAACCTGACCAGCCACCGGTGTCCATACATATTAAACTATATGATAATATAATATAAATACCCTTAATATATGTGTGCTATTTCCTTGTATAAGTATTTGTATTTTTTATATCAATCATTACCTCACTTAAAATATAACTATTAAATTACATAGCTCACCAGATTTAATTCCTATGCCATTGTATACAGTTGCTAGAAGTATATTAATTATTGTGAAGGTGTCCGATCACACATTCTCATTGTCAAGAACGTTGTTCTTTTAGAGATGGATGATCACCGGCATAACAAATGTGTATGTGTGCATATACAGTGAGGACGTAAAAAGTCCTTCCCCCCCACCTTAACTTTTGAACGGAACAAGCTGTCGAGGTCGGGTAAAATTTAGGTAAAAAGGTACCAGTTTTTGGCATAAAAATGATTGTGGTTACGTGGTCTAGTGTCAAGAGGGCACCATCAACTTTTTTTTTTCAATGTAGAGGAGATCACGTGGCTCCTGGTTTTGAAGGCCTTCCAATTCTCTATCCAACACCGCTTCGTTTATGAAAATCGGCCAAGCCGTTTCAAACTGACAAGCGTTTGTTTGCTTGAAATATTTTACAAATAAATCAGTTTAACTATTAATTGCAGCAGAATTTCAACTCCGTTACTGATTCTGGTCGAAAAGTAGATTTTTTGTGGTAAAAAAGGTTCGCATATTATTTGTACTTTAAAATGTGCTTTTTGTTTAATTTTTTTTATTTTTTTGTTATTTTGCTGGAGACTCCAAATAGCATTTCATTTCAATCTCAGTCTAATAGTGACGTTAATCATATCGATACTTTTGACAGTTGTCATAGGTTTCAGCATTTCTTCATAAATTTCAAATGCTTCGTTCTCGTCCTTCAGAAGAAAAAACCGAAGCAATTTTAATTTACGCTGAAGCTAGGCGTAATTACCATGAAGCAGAAAAAATATTTAATAAGCGCTTCCCAAATAATCCAATATCTCGTACCTATTTAAGGGAACTGGTTAGTAAATTTCTAAGGACTGGTTGCGTAAAGAGGGAAAAAGGATCTGGAAAAAAATCTATTTCAGAAGAGCAGCAAATCGACGTTCTGACAGCTGTTGTTAATAACAACAAACAACGAACACGGTAGCCACGGCTCGTGACGTATCTACGACCACTGTGAAAAAATATCTTAAAAAACAAAAATTTCACCCATATAAATTTAAAAATTTGCATCAATTAACAGAAGACGACTCGGATAGAAGATTGCAGTTTTGTGAGGTCATGTCTGACCGCATAACCCGCATAACCCGGTTACATTAGCTCTATTTGTTTTAGTGATGAAAGTACGTTTTATCCAAATGGAACAGTAAATAAACAGAATGTGCGTTATTGGTCAGACGTAAATCCGCACGTTTTTCGAGAGGGTCATACTCAAACTCCAGAGAAGATCAACGTATGGGCTGGTATTTTGGGTGACCATATCATAGGTCCAATATTTATGGCAGAAAATTCAACTGGGCATCTGTATTTAAATATGCTTCAAAATCAGATCCATCACAGTATTCAAGAAGTAGTCGGGGCAAACCCAAATGAATTTACCATGGATGTTACCTTTCAATAAAATGGTGCTCCCCCTCACTACTACAGACCTGTCTGAGAATGGCTTAACGAGAATTTTCCGGGACGGTGGACGTGGCCCCATTGAATGGCCAGCTAGGTCACCTGATATGACACCTATGGACTTTTTTTTGTGGGGGTACATAAAATCTAAGGTGTACGTCACGCAGCCACAGTCACTCCAGGAACTTATGGACCGAATAACAGATGTGTGTTACAGTATTACCCCGGAAACATTTAATAACGTTCGGAATGCATTTCACAACCGACTTTTTTTCTGTCAAGACGTGAACGGTGAACATTTCGAGTACTTGTTAAAATAGTTGCAATTGTTACTTAAAATTCTGTTGCAATTAAAAGTTATTTAGGTTTTTAATTTATTTGTAAAATATTTGAAGCAAATTTCAAACGCTTGTCAGTTTGAAACGGCTTGGCCGATTTTCACAAACGAAGCGGTGTTGGATAGAGAATCGGAAGGCCTTCAAAACCAGGACCACGTGACCCCCCTTTACATTAAAAAACAAAGTTGATGGTGCCCTCTTGACACTAGACCACGTGACCACAATCATTTTAAGTGGTACCTTTTTACCTGAATTTTACCCGACCTCGACAGCTTATTCCGTTCAAAAGTTAAGGGGGGGGGAGGACTTTTCACGTCTTCAGTGTACATGCGTGTGTATAGGTGTGTAGGTGCATGTGTGTGTGTGTATATATGCGTGTATGTATGTTTCATGGATATGCATAATTAGATCAATCATACAAGTACCATGTACTTCTGGTTGCTCTCGCGTTTATATCAATGTTATACGATAATTACTGTATGTTCTGTATATGTTGAATTTATATATTGAATAAACGGATTTATTTATTATTTATCAATGGACATGTGAATAAGTGCTTATAATATGAATATATAAATATGGTGGAATTTAATTGAGTCGATAATCGAAACAATTTAATGTTTTTGGAAAATTCCAAATGGTAAATGACATGGAAACAAGTAATGGGTGTGAAAGTTCAGTAATCGTTCAAACCAACAAAGATTTGGAAAACAACAAAGATTTGGAAAATCTTTTTAAGATATCCTCCGCACACAATTCGAAATTGAATGCCGCCAAATCATCGGTAACGTTATTCGGCAATCGAAATAAAAGAGCTTTGGTTGAGCAAAACTTCGCCATATCAATTGATCGCGACATTATACCTTTAACCGCGGAATGCAAAAACTTGGGTGTTTGGTTTGATTCTCAGCTCAAATTCTCCAAACATATCCAAATGCTATGTAGTACCTCTTTTGGCACACTGAAACAACTATTCCCTCACAGGCACGTTCTTTCTCAACAAATTAAGGTTAAACTATGTGAAAGCTTAATATTTTCAAAATTGTCTTATTGTGACCAGCTCTACGGGTCTGCAATAATGAACTCTAATCTGAACAGGTTACAATTAATCCAAAACTCTTGTGCTCGTTTTTGCAGTGGTCACAGAAAATACGATCGAATATTTAATAAAATAACAGATTTGGGTTGGTTAAAAATAGATAAAATGTTCAAACTTCACACTCTCACTCTTACGCATGAAATTATAAAAACGGAGAAGCTCCCATATATATATGGTAAACTCAGATTCCTAAAGCATAATTATGTTAATACTAGGAAAAAACAGACTTACAGATTCCCAAGCATCGCACCTCACTCTATAAACGAAGCTTCATTTACACTGCTTCCAAGCTTTATAATGATTTTCCGACTCCTTTTAGGGATTATTCAATAATTAATTTCAAAAGAAGACTCAAATTTTTTTTTTCCTTTGGAATCACCCAACGTCTCACAAACCTTGCCATGTAAACCTAACCTGAGTCATGAATTTAATAGTTAGTATTATTATTTAGTAGTTATTTATATGCGTATATATGTGTTTAATGTGAATATGTATGTAAATTTATGTGATATGTGTTTGGGTCTATTTATTGTATTTATTGCATTGATGTATATTTATTGTTTGTTATATCTATGAAATATTAATCTTTGCCACCACTATTATATTCTGTTTGCATTTGTATATTTGATCGATTTCTTCTTGTTTTTTTTTTCTTCAAATTATTTGTAAAAAATTGTTTGTGAAAAATTGGTAAAGTTGAAAAACAGCTCTCAGCTGACACTTCACCATTTCATATTACCTATATATGAATAAAGGCGATTTATTATTATTATTATTATTATTGAATGCCCAATAATCAGCGTGCCTATCCAAAATGTTACGATACCATTTTTCTGATATTTTTATTTGGGAGATTGAAAAGAAAAGCAGGTGAAATTCTCCATAGAATAGTATATATGGGATGAAATAATATTTAATAAATTTAACTGATCTATCAGCAACTGTATATTTTCGTTCAAGGTTCAAGAAAGGCCTGCAAAATATAGTAAGAACCGTATGAGTTAACGTAAATTAATAACAAATGAATATCAAAATAAGATACAAATAGGCAAAGTCATATGATTCAGCATCTTAGGAGGTTGTACGGATTTTTTTTTTCATCTTGTCTCCCAGAGAAATATAGAACTGCTTTATGCAAGAGAAATGTAAAAACAAATAAGTTGTATTTGTACAGAGTGGATGGTGGATGACTTGCACTTGACTGCTTTATTTTCCTAGAAACATAAGGTAATCGAAGGATATCAAAGTCACTATTTAGATTTACCATGTCCAATCCCATGATATTTCTTTTTTTTTATCTTATCCCGCTTAATCGATTCGTGTTTTTCTTCTTTGTTATGCCAATAATTGACGTCGAGATGAAAGCTCACGCTACTTTTCTACACGCATTAACGCACTGCGTGTTTTTATTATTGTTATTAGAGGAGGCAATGCCATAAAAGAAACCTCATTTTCGTGGTGCTTTTTATTCCGACCACAATGGTTTTATAATTATTTCCCTTTTCCTCTCGAATTATTTCGTTCGCATCGCGACAGTGAAGGAATTCTTGATTGAAAGTTGGAACAGGAAGTTTCTTGTCGTAGTGTCTTCTTTATGATGTGTTTTCATAACTTTTATAGAGCCAAATGGATTCACCAGATGATTTGTTTTTCTGAAAACATCAATCAAACTAATCCAGAAATCACAATATTTTATTGAAATATTTCAGGAAGATCATTGGGCAGTTACAACTCATAATTTTCATTTAATTTTGAGCTAGTATTTTTTATATTACTCGGTGACCTGCTGACGTGAGTGCACTAGTGCCTAAAAGTAAAAATGAAATATTAAAAACAATGAAAATATTTAGTGCCTAAAAGAGTGTCATTTCAAAATTCTAATGAACAACAATTTTTTTTTATTTCTAAACGCTTTCACAAAAAATCTTGTATGAAATTCGTTGTGAAATAAGCACTCGACGCATTTTGCTTCCCGTGCTTAAAACACTTTTCGCAACTACATAAATAGTGATTTTTTCGTACTTCGATTTTCATGCCGTCCCCATCATTCGATAAGAAATCCATTTCCGTATAGGAGGCTAAAATTTCAAAACGATATCTTCGCCCTTGCATTTTTACGACGTTTCGAACTCGATCGTGCGCGCCAGTGACCGGAAAAACGCATTTTGGATGACACCCCTGTAGAATTTGGGATTTAATAAAAACTTCTTATCAGAAAATTAAACCGACGAAAAACTCATCTCAAAAGCAAGAAATAAAATAATCCTCCTTAGTCTAAATGATAATTGAGCTCCTAAACTAAGTAACTGATTTTGAGTCGGCGCCAAACAAACAATTATCGAAGATCATTATCTATGAAAGAATTCATCAAAACGCAGCCGTGCATCTCGTGCATCTAATTCAATTGCTAGTTTGTTTGGCGCCGACTCAAAATCAGTTACTTACATTAGTTTAGGAGCTCAATTATCATTTAGACTAAGAAGGTTTATTTTATTTTTTGCTTTTCAGTTGATTCTTTCGTCGGTTTAATTTTTTGTTAAATAGTTTTAATTTTTTCTTCTCAGTTCCGTATTTCGTCGGTTCAATTTTTTGTTAAAAAGTTTTTATTTTTTAAATTTTTTGTGGCTAAAATCTACCAATTACTACCTACTTGTTTTTTGATTACTTCCAAAATACTTACTTACCCACCTTACTTCAACTATTACCAGTTAAATAATATGATTATCTACTTTTACTATTTGTTGTAATATAAATTATTTTCATTGTTCTGGTTAGTTTATTTCATTACTTTGTATATCATTCCATCCTCTCATAAAATATACTGATTTTGACGGATGTGGAACAAGAATAATGTCAGTAGCGATCTGTCATTGTCAATTACATATGTGTGTGCCAATGTTCACTAGTGAAAAATCAATTATCCCCTATTTTTCTACCCGTAAGGGTGGCTAATTCCGCTCGAAATCCAAATATATCTATCTATTAAAAAAAGAATCATCCAAATCGAAGAACCCAGTACAAAGTTATGCCTGATAGAATCGGATAACGGACCAGAATTCAGAGGGTGAGTGATCAATATCCTCCATTTCGCTACCCTTAGGGGTGGATTTCATCTTTTAAATTCAAATGGGACCAAATTCGAAGTACACCCTATCCACTGAAGAAAGAATTATCGGAATCGGACGCCTCAGTGAAAAGTTATGCGTGATCATACATAAAAAAATATGATGGAAAAAAATATACGGGTCGAATAGAGAACCTCCTCCTTTTTGGTTTCGTCGGTTAAAGAAGTATTGCAAAATGAGGTCATTCCAAACATAACTTTTCTATACGTGAAAAAATCCGCTGAATCCAAAAATGCTATGATGTCATAAAGGGTCGATTGGTCGGGACGCTTTGCTCCGATCGAAGTGGATTCAGCAAACATTTTTACATAGGAATAAGTCATTTTCGGAATGACTTTATGTCTATTTTTTTGTACAACTGTCAAACTCGACGCTTGCGCCCTCCAACGGTTTTTTGGATTTATCTCGGTTATTCACATTTCACGGCCATTCTGTCAGGATGGGCTACCACTTATACCACATTTTCGGAATCTACGAAAAATTTTCGTCGTTTTAGTGAGATCGGATAGGACCACTTTGGATTTTCGACCATTTCGAGGGGCCTTGTGCAAAAATTTCGGCTTTCAACTTTTTTTTCCTGATCGAATCGACATTCCGTCCTTAGACTAGTTCGGCCAATCTGAATCGATTGCTCTCTCTCACCATTTTTGAGTCATTCCAAAAATAACTATTATATTCGTAAAAAACACCGCTGAATCAAAAAATGTGTTTTTATAATTTCTCAAGAATACTACATACTCTACTTGTGTCTGGCCAAATTACGAAATCTCCATTCAATTATATAGCTCATATAATCAGAGATAAGTTATATATTAATAAAAAAACTTCGGGCCGATTTATAACTTTTCAAATCTGATGAAATAAATTTCTGGGAGATACGTGATGAAAATGTCCCTATTCCATTATTTTATATAAATTTAAAATAAAGTAATTAATAAAAAAACCTTTTTAAAGACGAACTTCCATTCAAATAAGCTAAAAAGTAAAAAATTATTGCTTTGGATGTGTGACATAGGTTATTCCGTGAGTTATAGATTCAAAAGGAATAACCTACGTCGCACATCCAAAGCAGTTATTTTTTACTTTTTAGCGCATTTGTATAAGAGCTTGTCTTTAAAACGTTGTTTTTGTTAATTATTTCATTTTGTGCTTTTTAGTACATTATGAGTACTTTTTCCTGTAAGTTCTGAGCTAACTAGTACTATGAGGCAATCATCTAAAGATTAACTCGTCCGCAGTCCTGGAGCTGCCATCTTCAATTTATGAATTCTGACAAAAAATCAATAATCTTTGACTAAATTCATAATCTCCGACCCCAAAAACCCCGACATACCAATTTTGAATAGAAATGGTCCACTATCATGGAACTTTTTCACCATATTGGAGCCGCCATCTTGAATTTATGGATTTTGACAATTAATTCCTAATCTCCGACCCTGAAAATCTCCACATACCAATTTTGAATAGAATCGGACCATAATAACAGAGATCGTTGGTCATCTTGGAGCCGCCATTTTTAATTTATGAATTTTGACAAAAAACTCATAATCTTCGACCCCGAAAACCCCCACATACCAATATTTTGTCGAATCGGACCATAAACACAAATCTCGTCCGCCATCTTAGAGCTGCCCTTTTATTTTTTCTCTAACACAAATTCCATGATGAATTGTCACGGGAACTATGAACACCTGCCAAATTGCACGTTAATCGGGCAATTTAACTTGCAAGATTTGATTACAGACAGAATGACACCATACTAAATAAAAGCCTGTAAAAACAATGTCATCCATTCATGTCATGTATTTTTCTCGAATTGATCCCAATTTCGTAAAAAAAAGTTTATGGAAAGGCTCACTGTATATTCCAACCCATCGAAAAAATATCCTTGGTACGACTTTGTGTGTATGATTCATGTCGGTTGTCCATTTCCCGGTGCACGAAACGAAATCAACAATAGAATCATTCGTTCATTTCGAAATGCTGGGTTTTTCTTTCTTCTCGTTCGATCTCCATCACGGAGTATATCGAATGATCGGTGGTTTCGGTATATGGTCTGATAATTTTGAAATGCAATGAATGATGAGCCGAATGCAACCGTTGGACTAGCTGCTCTGATATTCCCACTATAAATCCAATGAAATTGTTTTGTGTTTAGCAGCATTTGCTTCTCTTTCCTTCTCAATAGAAACCGTGACAAAATCTATTACGTAAAAATGAAAAGATGCTGTTCTTTCATTTTGTGATATTTTCCGATTGTCAATACAGTACGGTAGTACAGGAGAACTTTGAACTACTGCGTCTAGATTCTATACGATAATTTAATCCCAACTACAAAAAAAAATAAGTTTATTACCAAAGATGAACACATCTCTATTTTGGCCTGGAAGACAGTGTCCCATGCTTGATGTTCTGCCTGTTTCAATGTTCAATTTTTCTCGGCTTTCATTTGTTTCAGAAACAGTAAAGTTGTTTGGTACAAAATCATTTTAAACAAAAAATTAAATCGACGAAAAAATCAACTGAAAAGCAAAAAATAAAACAAACCTTCTTAGTCTAAATGATAATTGAGCTCCTAAACTAATGTGAGTAACTGATTTTCTTTCATGGATTATATAAAGCGATTTCTCGAATTCGTATTCTTTCCATAAAAAATATTTCTCGAGTATATTAAGATCAAGATTCCATAAATATACTATCAAATGGAAAATAATATAAATAAAATTCATACTTCTGATGAACCACCTGATGGATTTTTTATGGATATCTTTTTGAAATTCATGTATAAACGGATCTGTTATTGACTTGGAAGGGATCTCTATAGGATATACTGTGTTTGAAATATGGATTTACATTTTCCAATGACAGAAGAATTCGAAAAAACCTAGTTATCATATTCATTAGGCCAAAAAGCTATCGTCATATTGCTCCAAAGCTATACATACAACTTCCTACCTGACTCTCTGAAAACTGAAAATTCCTGCCTACTTTTCAAAAAACAGTTAAAAAAATTCGTGAAGGAGATTGAAAGAAAGGAAATTCATAAAATGATTGAATGAATGAATGTTTTCAATATTAAAAAGGAAATATAATACAAAAACTTCAATCATCATGTAATGAAAATAAATATGTACCAAAAATCGAAATAACAAAACTGAAACATCCATATTTTATTTTTATTATCTAACATTTATTTACATCTATTAACATCTAATTACTACTGCATTATTATTATCATTACTAACATTATTATAATTAATTATAATATTTCGTAACTCGTTCTTTGATAATATTTATATTTTATATAGTGTTTAATACTACTTGTTATATGTTTTACAAAAATATTCACCCACACAGGGCTTGCCCTCAGTGGGATAACAATTTATTCATCTATACTTCTCTGTACTCTATTTATTGTATTGTCATGTTTATGTTCAATGTTATAATTGTATCATCTGACTTAATCTGTAAATCGAAATGATGAATAAATATTATCATTATTTAGGTTGAAAAGGAATACATACAGGACGAACCCAAAGTTCGTATTCACAGGGTTTTACAATGTGTGCAATATTTAGTGGAGAAAATTACAATAAAAACGACATAAAATTTTGTAGGTGATAATAATAAAGAGAGCTTATGATCTATTCATCGCAAGACAGATAATTTTCAAAGCATTTCAAAAAGTAAAAAAAATATAAATTCGGACAACGATTGAAAAATGGTCGCAAGTATTACTACAGAAGTGAAAAAAAAAATATTTCTTCTACTCGTGATATAGGAAGGTACTGAAATTGGAATGAAGTCGATTATTGAGTTTGAATCGATGATATTATTGTCTGTTTTCAACATAAACGACGCGACGATTTTCCAGAGTCAATACATTCAATTGCTTCCGTACTGTCTTTTTCTGTCGTTAGTATAATACATATTTTTATTTCATCATAAGCGACTAATACCGGTCTTTTGATAGAGCTTCATTTCACTTTTATTCGAAAAGTTCTCCTTTAAGATGTGAGGAAACCCCGGTCAGGAACGTTCCTTTTATCATCCTCCGTATCACTACCCATATTTTGATGTGTTAGACTCACCATTTTTTCTGCTTTATTTTCTCACTTTGAAAATGTTTGGATTTTTCATCACTTTCGCCAAAGTTTTTCGGAAATTGTGGTTTTTCCTCACCTCCTTTCCATGCCCCCTTCCTTTTCGTTTTCTCTTTCACTTAGTGTTTTTGAACTTATTTCAGTTTTTCATACTCTGCGCTAACCTTGACTCGGGCGGTCTTTTCGACCTCGGACCCGGTGCCTGGCTCTCCAGTGTCTTCATTAGGTTCAATATTACTCTTCTTTACACTTTCACTATGTTTAAAAATGTAATCATTAAGTTTTTTGAGTTTTTCGGATTTAGTTGGGGGAAAATCGCATCTTTTTCGGAGTTCCTCGGCTTCTATTACCAAAAAGCTGGCGATTTCGCTGTTTTCCGATGTGAGTTTGGCCAACACACTGTTTTCATCAGTTACGGTGGTTTGGTTTGGTGAAATAATGTTTTTTTCACGGTTTTCGTCACTGGGTGATCCATTGTGGCTTTTTGTTTTCAATTTATATACGCTTTTGTTGCGATCTGCACCTCCAGCGCTGGATTCTTCCATTAGGGGGTCATTCATTGAACTTTTCCAACAGTTCGGGTGTGTTTGTTTGTGTCCTTTCACTTTTTATAAGCGAAATTGTTTTCACTTTCGTTTTGAAATCCTAACCTCACTTTTTCACTCTGGCGAACCAAACGGTCGAAATTCCCATTCCCGGTTATTAAGGGTCACAATGGCCTGCAGTTTTCCAATGGCCAGATATCGTGTTAGAAACAATATTGTTACTCTTTTTAGGCATTTAGATAACTCTCAGCACACTGCTTTATTGTTTTTAAGTTAACGAAGGTGTATATAATTAACTTTTTCAATACTTTGAGCATTATGAGACACTTTAAACTACTGAATTCCATGAAATTCGCGGAGCACATGAAGCTCTACCAACTACAAAATGACACAATTGAATTATTCATTGCCTCACTTGAAAAACTGAGGCTTTCTAACATGCTGACAAAGGTATACCGGGTGACACAGTATACCGGGTGACACAGGATATCGGGCCACCCCTGTAACTTCAGCATTCGTGAACGGGTTTTTCTGGAATTCGGTATAGTTATATAAGCGACCATTTCGGATTTGATCACATTACAATCCAATATGGCGGACTTCCGTTTTTTCTGGAAATGCCAGCTACTTTGTTTTTTCGAATGGAACACCCTGTATATTTTTACATATTTAAGTTCAACAGGTCATAACAAGTCCAAACCTCATGTCAATTGTAATTTCCTTGAAACAATTGAAATTAAAATTGTTTTTTTATTTCACTGCGTGGATAAATGAGATTTGGTCAAGGCTATTCACAATGAGTCGCACACAACAGAGAAACATAATTTTTTCTGAAAAATTATTTTTTGTGACAGTTATTGATGAATAATGCCGTCACATCACATTTTGATCAAACATTTTTTTTTTCAAATGGAACCCCTATGGGCCACTTTCATGTCTCTCTAGAACATACATTCGGCAAAAAAATGACATATCATTTTTGTATTTCGGTGCAGTAATAAATTGTATACATTCAAAAATCAAAAATTAGTTGACTTCCGAGAATTAGTAGAAATGGAAAATCAAAATTATAGGTTTTCGAGAGTTGAGATGAAAGATGACAGCTAAACACAATTAGTTGACAAGATTGATTTGTTGAAAATATAAACAGGATGTTCATAAAATCAGATGTGGAATCATCTGCGACTGAAAGATAAACTTTAGTCACTATCTTCCATCGTCAAGATAACCTCTTGTGGGGTATTCATGTTGAAAAGGGAAACATTCTCAATTAAATGTTGTTTTCCACAGCTTGAACAATTATTCGAACTGCAAGGAAACTCATGAACTAGTTGTAGATTTTTTTATGTTTACAATTTGTTACTGCACTGAAATACAAAAGTGATTTTTTCCTGAATGTATATTCTAGAGAGGTGGCCCATAGGGGTTCCATTTGAAAAAAAATATTTTTTGGTCAAAATGTTATGTGACTGAATTGATTCATCAATAAATGACACAAAAAATAATTTTCCATAAAAAATTATGTTTCTCTGTCATGTGCGACTCATTGTGAACAGCCCTGACCAAATCTCATTATCCATGAGGTAAAATAAAAAACAATTTTAGTTTTAATTGTTTCAAAAAAATTACATTTGACATAAGGTTTACTTGTTTTGAGCTGTTGAACTCAAATATGTAAAAATATACAGGGTGTTCCATTTGAAAAAATCAAGTTTCTGGCATTTCCAGAAAAACCGGAAGTCCGCCATATTGGATTGTAATGTGATCAAATCCGAAATGGTTGCTTATATAACTGTACCGAATTTCAGAAAAATCCGTTCACGAATGCAGAAGTTACAGGTGTCACCCGGTATTTGAATCCTTCACCAACTTTTGATTGAAAAGTTTAAGGTCTATACAAAAAGAGAAATGCTGCTTTTGTTTCCAATGAAAATCATAAATCTATAATTGGTGTAAATGAATGAATTGGTGTCAATATGACGTTTTTTAATAAAGTCGTGTTATTCAAAATTCAGGGTATAGATTGAATTACAGTAAAAATAATCGAAAATGATGGATTCGAACCATTTGTCACTATACATAATTTGTTCCATCGAAATTGATGAGACCATGAAAATTCAGAGGAACCGAATTTACTAATCCTGATGCAAAATCACCGGGCAATAAACAAGAATTTCTCCATCGATTAGATCGATTTTTACAACAGACCTCCTTTGCAGTTCCGACCGAAAACCGCAGCAAAGATCTCATATATCCGATCTCGTCTTGGGGTAAACACAATAACGGTCTAATATTGAAACTAAGTGTTATATATTCGGAGAACCAGTGGTACGGAACGCTAGAGAGGTCAGGATCAGGCATTTGCAGTTTCCACAAATACATCGATTTACAGGGAGATTCATTGCATAACAATCATGAAACGGTTTATCACAACACCTGGAAAAAAATATGTCTGTATTGTAGTGGGTACTGTACTTCGGAAAAGATACACTCCACATATGATTTTGTCCATCATGGGGAATGATTGCAACAAAGTAATTACTCGATTCCGAATGAGACCGATGATAATAATTTCAGTACATACCGATTAACGGCAAGATTGAAAATATTCTAGGACTACTTCATTCAGATATTGAACCACATCATTTACCTTCAAGAATTACTATGAAGTTGCTAGATCCTTTGAAATACAGATATACATCTTTATTTGTTTGAATAATGATGATCGGGTAAAATCATTCAGCTTTTGGTGGAAACACATATCATAAGAATAAATCTCCACGATTTCTATACAGGGTAATTTACATCAACATGCGGAAGGTGAATTGGTACACACGTTTCCCTTGTGGAAAAGCCTCTCGAACATTTTAGCGCAATTATCTCTTGCTTGTTGGTTGGTTTCGTCTTTCAAATTCATTCCGTGGATTGATACCAATTAATATGCCAGTATTCGTCTCAGGTATACGATGATATGATTATCACATAAGGGGATAGGCTCGCGCCATTGTATATTAGTATTTTAATGATCGATATAAATTGACATTTCAAATAATTACTCTCATGCCATATGTATTTCATTGGCCCAGTATTCAGCAGATTCTTACTAGAATTTTCTTTTTATAAATTGTTTGAGTTATTATCTGTGGATCAATTAGATAAGAATGAAAGTTAATTAGTGTACATAGCTTCCTCACTCGCATATTCTCTACCTCAATTTCGTCTCAAGGCATTTTTCGAAGTAATGAGTTATGGAATGGCTGTAATAGAAAAAGAATTGAATAGTTTTGCAGCTAAAGACATCTGAAGTTTTATGTATCATCGTTGCATGTATTTCCGACAAAAGCATCAAATATACCGCGATGCTAACATAACAAAGACAATGTAGAATGACCTCGGAAGAGATGTTCATCCGCTCATACGATTATTTATCGTGAGAAATATAACTGGGGAACTTCAGATTTTTTGTGCAGGTTGATAGATTGCATAGGGAATCGAATAAACATGTATGAAGCTTGCTATTGCAGGGTGGAACGATTTGAATCAAGTGATGTAAATACATGATTTATATCGTGATTTAAATCACATGATTTTTTTAAAATTTTTTGATAAGTTACAATTAAGTGAAAATCAGAACTTTGACTTTTAATTAATGGTTTCTTTTATCAAAAAAAGTATACCACTGTATCTAAATAATGTTCATTTCAGTTAATTGTAGTGCTTGTACAAAAAACTAATTCTGCAGCTTTTTCCGTTTCTAATCGATTTCGTAGTTTGGAATGGACTAAACCTGTTGAGAAAATTCTCTGGACTGATGCCGAAGAAGCAGCAGCACAAAATAATTGTCTGATTATGCAGAACTCTTTTAGAATAATGGTAATATTTTGTTGTGACTTCCACCAATCTATGGGTTTTACACTCTGAAGAATATCATCAAGGAACATAATATCAGTGAAAGGTTCTGATCTGGCAAGAAACTTAATTATGAGTGGTAGTAAACCATTATTCGGATAAAATTCTTCAACAGCTTTGAAGGAACATTTTTCTCACTCTCTGTTAGTTTTTGTTGGGTCAAGAAGATATGCCAACAAATATGGGGTTATACACCGTTCATAACGCCTCCTAAATTTTTGCAGATGTTTCAAAATTAGGACATTGTTACACTATTTGCAGATTTTTAGGTAACCTTTAGAAATTCAAAGCAGAAATCACGCGTCGCCCTGCTTATTAGACAGCCAATTCTCAAATAATGCGAGTTACTGCTGACGCATCTTTATATAAACAGTGGATGGTTTTCTAACTTGTTCTGACAGGCATTTGCAGGACTGGGCGTTTTTCGACAAGAACTTTATTTCATGGCAATTTGAAGAACGGTGGAAAATAATCAAAAACGTGTTGAAAATAGCAACTTGTTTCTTTATAGGAGAAACCAGTAATTCTGGTGTCGACGAATCTAATTTGAGAATTCCGCAAGGAAAACTGCTTTCGGTGCCACAATGGGTGTATATCAAACAAAATCGTCCAATGTTTTGCATTATAAATGGAAAACGTGGCAATAATTGATTGAACCGAATCGTTGTTGAACTACGATTTCATGGATACTCAAGGAAATACGAAGACTCATATCCAGGAGAATACAAGAGATATATTGATGTAAAGTTTTTTTCTCAAAAGATTTGTAGAAAATATATTATTTCATCGAATGTGTTACTGTGTACGGAGACAAAGCCAAAATTTTGAACAAAGGGTTGCACAAACAGGTTTTTTTTTGGAAAAAGTTTAAAGTTTTTAATGATTCTGTTTTTTATCGTTACAATTTGTTTTGAAGTATGAATATCAAAACTTTATAGGAATTTATTTAACGACAATTTCAGTAGAGATGGATTTCCTGTGAAGACATTGTTAAATGAACTTCTATAAGCCCCTTGTATTCATCACAAAAAAGGCATCTATACATTATAAATTTGATCCATAAATACCACTACTCAAAACGTGTTAGAGGCTGGACTTTTAGTGCTGTGGATTGGTTATGACAAAGATTGTTCACCTATCAATCTGTAGAAAAATGTCTACCTTTGAATTTCATAATACTAGTTTTATTGTGACAAAGGGTCTTTTAAATTAATTAATTAGAATAATATCCAGAAAAAACATAGTCCCTTGAAATTTTACTGTATTTCTCATCACCGTGTGGTTGCGAGACCAAATTTCCTTTGCGTGGATTCAAAAATGCGATATATGAATTGTTAAAGATCACCCAAATAATTTCCTTACCGAAAATTCTAACTTTGAAGACCAAGGACCATCACTAGACTGGAAGAACTCTGGATACTTGGGCACTATCACTGATACTTAACTCCCAGGTTCTCAATATCTAAGAAGACTTATTAAATCTTTGAGACCTGTAACTTTTATACTGAATAAGTTCTAGATTTCCTTTTTTCTAACATTCTCTCTCATTCATTCGGAATAAAAACTAATTGAGCATTGAAAAAGATATTAACTTTATTGAGCTCAGTTGAATATATTATATGTGGCTTGGTTCCTGATATAACTAATAAAATAACAGAAAGGATATCCATACGAAAATATTAGCATTTGATTGGTGATGAAATATAATCAATTGAATTATTCTGAATCGGAATATTTTATTTGAATGATAAGAAATTTTGCTCTATTTCAAAATCAGGCTGGCAAGACCTATAAAAAAATAATGCCATGAGAGAGGTATGTATCGTCTAAGACTTCGAACTGAACTGATTTCTCCGATCCATCCATGAATATCCTCACTGTCTCGTTTAACCATTTGCCAAACATATTTAAAAC
Source organism: Gonioctena quinquepunctata (assembly GCA_018342105.1). Classification (NCBI taxonomy): domain Eukaryota; kingdom Metazoa; phylum Arthropoda; class Insecta; order Coleoptera; family Chrysomelidae; genus Gonioctena; species Gonioctena quinquepunctata. The sequence continues at coordinate 106,004 of JAFIRS010000152.1, read as the reverse complement.
ATTATTCGGTTTCCTGAAACAAGCATGGTCAGGCTATTTTAAGGGGATGGAATCTTCCAGTAATAAAGCTTATGGAGGTATACCACCAATAGCCTAGTGATTTTAGATATATTCCTTTCTTCGATATACTTTCAACAATTATTTTCCCCAGTCACAGATATATCCATTGAAAATACAATATTCTATTATTTATGAGCGTGAAAAATGAAAACAACCATTTGCATGGAAAAAATACTACCTCGCTACTCTAACTCATATTAATAACAATATTTTCTGATCTTGATATTCTGCCAGGGAAATCTTTTGCAAACCATCATTTGCGTATATGAAATGTCATTCCATGACGATAATTTAACTTTTTCTCATATCTGCCGATGAACAAAAATAACTTTTTGTGGAATATTGTATCCTACTCTGACTGTACCATGAATGGTTTTCGGTGATCGACCTTTTCGGACTGTTATACCACCGGAAGAAGGCAATGAAGAATTCTTCGAAGGGTCTCTTCGGAACCATTTAGACAACAATATTTCAGAACTTCCATCCCTTTTTGAACCAACCAAAACAAAAGTGAATTGTGAATATCGTCGACTTTGGAGAAATAAATATAATATATATTCAAAATAGATACTATGCATTTTGCTACATTATTTTGCGAATCATAGATGTCGCCAATCCATGATTTGTTGTATTTCATATATTAGGAAGAGCATATAGTCGTCCTGATGATTGGGAAACCATGAAACCATGGTTTCCCAATCATGGCGGATGGTGTCTTATTCGAGATCAAAATATCTTCCCCATAAAAATGTATGACGTTACGAATTATGTGCTGAATATAAATTGCCATTTTCGAAACTTTTGCCAGCAACTGTACCGCAGTATGCATCCAAGATAGCAATTATAATTTATGATGTCGTAAGGGTACTCAAATCGAGTGGGTGTAGCTAATCAATTAATTAAGAAAGTGCTGACACCGTATTAAGAAATTAATCTTCGCGTTGAGGTGAGTATATTACTAATATTAGCAATTTCGAAGTGATATCACCCGAGTTTGCACTATAATAGAAAACGCGAATCTTGAGAAGTGGGTTGTCAGGCTACAAATGACACAACATGGTAATTTCACCGGTTACAAGCTGAAACAAACTTTTTTTTCGTTTTGAAGAAATATCTCGTGAAAGTAAGGCGATTAGAAAAAGAAGAAATGGTACTTTACTGTTTGAAGAAATAATATTCTCTTTGAATCTTTACAATCTTCACAATCTCTTGAATCTATAACTCCGGAATTGGGTGAATGAGTCTTGATATAATTCATCTAGAGTGTAATATGCTTCGACAATCAAGATATTATTTACTTCTTTTCTGAATTGAATGCAATATTTATTTATTTTATGGTGATGGGAAGATCATTGAATATTTTTCTGCTATTGTGAATCAGTGAATTTTGTGTAAGAGCTGTGTTGTATATTGGGGTGTTTTTTATTTTATCCTTATATGTTTTGTGTACGAGGCAGTCAGTCTATAGAATGATAGTGTTCGAATCCTGTTTTCGAGAAATAATGCACAACAGGAATCGCGATATTTGGCTTTGCATACATATCTTAAAGCCCTTTTTGTAAAATAAAGACCATGTCGAAGAGGTACTGTGAACACAAACCCCAAAAGCAAATGCCATCTCGTAGATGGGTCTCAATCGAAGAAAAGTAAACTTTTTTAGCATTAGCAATATCTAGCTCATTGGAGACAGGTATAGAATAGCAACCTGCAGCTAGCCATTTATTTACACAGTCTACTGATATGGCTTTCAAATCTTAATATTTCATCGATATGTAAAGCTAAGAAATTATTCTCTGCAACATTTGTAATTGTTCCATTCGCCAAGGATATTTGCTTGATATCACATTTAAATGAGACGATGTTTGTTTTATTTAGGACCGAGCCTTGTGGGACACCACAGTTAATTTCACATTCTTTGGATTCAACTCCATTAAGTAGCACATTTTGGCGACGATCGTTTAGATATAATTTGAACCAGCATATTGCGGTTCTTCTGAATCCATAAACTTGTAGCTACTGAAGTAATATTTGGTGACTCCCTCAGTCAAAGGCCTTGGAAAGGTCACAAAATCAGCTGTCGGTGCTTCTCGATCATTAGGTTGAGGTAGAGGTTTCCTGAATGCGAAGATAGCATCCTGCGTATTTTTAGAGGCTTGAAACCCAGTCATCAGTTAGTATATTGAGTTTCTCAAGGAAAGAAGTCACTATTATTTTAACCAGTTTTTCAATGATTTTCGAGAGAATCGGTAGCAGGGAAATCGGTCTGAAAGTAGCGGGAGTGTTATGGTCTCCACCTCATGTATCGGCATTATTGTGGCGATTTTTAAATAAGATGGGAAATATCCTTAAAAAATAAGATATTGATGGCCTCTGCCAGAACATTCGGAGGATTATCAGCAATTTTCAAAGGATTTTTAGTGTAAGTAATATCATCCCAACCCGAGGAAGTTTTATTCTTGATTTCTCCGAAGATTTGTTTTATTTCGTGAATTTCAGTTGGTATAAAGAATAAATTTTCTTCGGCATAGATCTTTTCCAAACATTTCATTGGATCCGTTGTGAGTGTAATTTTTTCCGCAAGTTCATCTGCTACCGAAATATAGGAATAGTTCAGTTCATCAGAAGTCAATTAAGTTTTTAATGTATTAACCCTATTTTTCCGGAATTTATGATTGCCCATGTTTCCTTCTGATTATTATCAGATTGAAGTATTCTGTTTGAGTAGTACAGGTTTTTTGATTTTTCTTTTACTTTCCTCTAGGTTCTTCTGTATTTGTTGAATTAATTAATGAAATGAGTGTTATCATTGTCAATATCTTTTGGGGAGCGCAATTTTTTGCCGATACTTTCCTTTGGAACAACTTTTTTTTGGTCTTTATGGTTCTCATGGAAACGCATTGTTGAAGTTTTTGAGACTAATTTTTCGAATTCATTTAAGAATCATCCATTTCAAAATATTGTCACCATTTTGTCTCAGTACATAGTTGTGAAAACCTATTATTCGCTGAATATTCTACCACGCCTTGGCGGATTTTTAGTAGATTTTTTGTCAAATATTAGCTAACAAAGTATGGCTTCATGTTTAGATAAGCCAGAGTTTACAACTGAAAAATTGGTTTTGTCGATATTTGTGCACATATAATCAATAGTTGTGGCGGAAGAGCCTGACATTCTTGATGGTGTCTCTATATGCTTTTCTAGCTGAATGAGGTTCAAGAAAGTATCTGCCCCTAATTGTAGAACAAAAGAAATGAAAGATTCTGAAGTTTGCCACATATCACATGAATTTCTAATACTTGAGAGTTTATCGAAGTTTCGCCAACATGAAGTTTTATTTTAATTTTTTCAGTAGGTATATCCACAATTCATTTTATAGGAGTGAAATTTTATTCAATAAAAGTATAAGCAGTGAAGAACTACTGATGAGATGAAGCTCATAAATAGAATAGAATATGATTTCATCTCCTGAAGACAGTACAAGCTGTACGGAATATGTCAAAAATACAACAATTGAAGATATGTCAGCAGACTGAATTGATAACATAACAATCACACATTGAAACAATCAGAAATCCTTCTGGAAATTTTCAGTTTTATTCAGAAGATACATATCGAACTGCCTTTTTCGATGTTACCGGAATTGAATTGAATATGTTTGGTGCTATGCATTCTGGGGCGTTACGAGTTATTCGAAGTTTTGTGAAAGGCACAATGATTTTTTTTTAATTTTCGAGTATTTCGAAATTTGGGGAAATACATCTTTTTTTTTGGAACAACTACACACATTTCTAAAGCATGTAAGGATGCCAAATTAAGGCTTGATTTTGACTTCTTTGAAATATTTTTTGTATGAGGTTCTATTATATATCATACACCATGGTTAATACCCCAAAAACTTAACAGTATATCGTAGTCTACTTTCAATTCGAACGTACCAAAGAGCTGCAACAATTGAAAACGTTTCTGATTTTCAGAGTGCTCCCACATTTTAATTTTGTGGAGTTTTCTTGAGAATCAGATATGGGATGATCTATCATCAGCGTACATTGTGAAATATGCTGGAACTTGGAGTTTGTCTATGTTGTTGATGTAATTTACGAATACCTTAGGGCCAAGAATAGTCGATTTATGACATCCATGTTGGTTGTTCGATATCGGCAAAACTTTAGGAAAACCGCAAGGAACTGAAACGGGACTGTAAGAAGTTGACGACTATTATTCTTGTGGATTGGAGTTATTTTACCATTCTATAAAGAGTCTGGAAATACCCGAGTATAGAAAGATGTAAGGAGCTTCAACAACACAGGCAAACTTTTCTCCACCAAAAACATTGGCTCTTCGTCGGTCACTGATGAATATTTGTTTTTTTTATACACGCTTCATTATCTTCACCTGTATATATGTAAATAATGGAATATTTGAAATTCATTTTCACCTACTTCCAGACATCTGAATTATTTGAAATTTTGCTCACGTATCAAGAACCGATGACAACACAATAATTTCTTAGCTATGACCTGCTATTCTCACCAAGATTGTGAAAAAAAATATTTCAAAGATATGGCGAATGCGCTGGTTTTTCACAGCATAATTTACATTTCAAAGAAATGCGAATGCACATTCGCCAAAATGTATTTATGGTTATCATCTCGTGTGGAGGAACCAATCGATAAGTTTTTTTCCTGTAGTATTTTTATTCTTCTATAGCAATATGGATTAAAAAGTTAAAAAAGAACTAAAATACTCGCTAATAAAGCAATAAAGACTAAAATGTTGAAAATAATAAGAATAAAGTCATTGACTAAAAAATTTTCTTTTATTTAAAAAAGCTCTTCACTTTTCATAATGATTAAGATAACTTATATCAAGCACCTAACGCTTTTTTACATGAGAGAAAAAAAATTGACAATTACTTTATTCTTATTATTTTCAACATTTTAGTCCTTATTGCTTTATAAGCGTGTTACTTAGTTATTTCAAACTATAATTTTATTTTAGTATGAAAATATCAGTCTCTTCATGTTTCTAGAAAAAAAAAATGAAGTTTTCGATTAACCTTTCGATAACTGAATGTGACGATTCATTTTCAATTTGGTTTGTTCTTGACATAATTTATACGATTTCGGTTCACAACTGAAAGTACATTAATGGAGACACGACGAAATCTACTATTATGTTTTGGTTTGGAATCAAATGGATTAACTGTTGTTTGAAGTTCGCATTATTTTCATTTGATCTTGTGAAGATTTATTTGTCTCAATTATAGGTTTCAAATAACTCATTTCCATTGTTTCCGCGTCTTCGATTATAGAATCACTAGCACTAACGAAGAATTTGCCAGGTTCATCCTCCAACGTGTCATGAAGTTCGCCACAACACAAAATATTATCATTGTCTAGGTACTTGACACTTTTCAATCACCTGAGACATATACCACATTTAACACATTTCCAACCAGTTTCAGCCACTTTTTGGCATCTTTTACTAGGTTTTGTTTTTGAACTCACAGTCTGGTTTCTTCTCCTAGAAGGTGTCTCAACATAGGATGCCAATCTCTTATATCTATTGGATGATAAATACCGAATTTCCCACCAGCATTGAATGAGATGTAATATACAATTATTATCATGTTCATTCAATGAGATCCTCTTGGTTTTTCCATAGGAGCTTTCTTGATATTTCCGACTCAATTAATTTATGCGTTTTTTTTGTATGCCAAGTACATGTTCCATATACCTTTAACAAAGCTGCCTTTGAATTTTCCGCTATCATTGAATGTATCAGCAGAGGAAATGAGCTGTCCAAAAATAACCGGATATCTAAATTGGAATGAATTAGCCGAAATTACGTTTTTAGTATGTAGATATCTTTGTATCAAATGCCAAAAGCAATCTTTGAAGTACTTTAATAATAATCCCCGGTTGTTGAAGATGCATACGGAATCCTAGAAACATGTCGAAAGTAATTGTCCTTCCATAATGAGATGCCTCCACCAACACATCAAAATCACCTCTATTACAGAGAATGGACAGTCCGAAGGCGAAACCACATTTTTTCGTGTCTCAGTTTGAAAAATCGCCAGTTTTAATAGCTTTTCCCTCAGTATTCCTGACCGGTCGACCACTGCATGCACCTAATTCGGTTTGCGGAACGAAAAACGTTTCGAAAATAATTCCATCCACGTCTCGCTATCTCGTCGGGAATCTTTTAGGCTTCTCCACGATAAACTATTCGATTACGGTAATTGTCGACCATAATTGGTGCTAAAATAATGCGGGAGTGTTTTGTTTTATCAGCTCTTCGTTCGATTGCACCCCTTTCAGTCTAATGATAATAATGATAATTTTATTCTCCGGAAGGACAATACAAGTATTGTGTATAGGAGTAGTCGTTCATCTGAAGTAAAAGTAAACAGTAAACAACATATAACATTCAGTAAATTGTAACATTGTAACATGTATATACAGACAAAACACAGTAGATTTACAAGTACTTATTATAGTGCCTGAGTAGTCATTCATCTAAAGTAAAAATAAACAGTAAATAATATATGATAACATCCAGTTGTATATAACAGACAAATCACAGTGGATTTACAAATACTTATTATAGTACCTGATCGACTTTATAATAACATCTTTCAATTAAAAATTTCTTAAAACTTGTAAAGGTTTGACTATTTCTTACATGGTCTGGTAATTTATTGAATAATAAAGGACCTAGTGAATTAGGACAGTTTTTAGATATTTGAACCCTAGACAAAAGTATATTCAGCTGATTTTTTATTCTTGTGTCATATTTATGAATGCTAGATCTGATTGAAAAGCTGTTATAGTGACTGAATACATAAACACAAACTTCAAAGATAAAGAGTGATGTTAGCGTCAAAATTTTACATGTTTTGAATACATCAACACAACTCTGTCGAGGAGGTAAGCTAAACATTACTCGTAGTATTCTCTATACATCATTTGCTCCCGAAGACCTTCCCCAAAGGTATATACCATATCGAAGTCTGGAGTCTACTTGAGCGGAGTAGAGCATCAACAGAACTGTTCTAAGATTACGTGATTGGTAGGAAACTGACGTCAATTTATTGATTAAAATTCGACAGTGTTCTCCCCAGGATATATGTTCGTCTATATATAAACCAAGAAATCGAGCGGTCTCATCTACTGACTGTAAGTCACCAAAATCAGTCTAGCTTTTGTGTGAAATGTATGCTATTGGGGGAGTGTTGTGGGGTGATGTAGATTGAAATGGCTCGAAATCCCAATTTTGAACTCTTGAGCAAAAATCTTCTATGTTCGACGATGTGTGTATGTGGTTGAAGGAGACATTTTTTGACAGTTCCAACAGTCAATTTAATTTGGTTTTGTCATCATCCAATCATATCAACATTTAACTGACAACAACACTTCGGGTAGTTTTCAATCACTATGACCCCAAGACTTCAATCATTATGACACCCAAACTTCAATCATTATGACACCAAGACTTTGACAGATTAATATTTTAAAAAGTCACACGCTTTGGCACGCGCTTATTTAAAAAAAAATTCAAAAAAATACCAATAACAGTCACAAATACACGTGCGGAGTAGTTATGAAGTAGTATGAACGAAAATACGAATGGAATGAGCATAGAAGCGTAAAAAACTGGCATTGATACTGAAATATTGGGCGGTCAATACAAGGAAGAAAGATGGGACATAATTCATAGAAGCAACGGTGAAGACTATGTGGAACGTTTCGTCCAAACTTTTACAAGAGAAGTACTATAATGGCCATAAGATTATGATTGACCCGTTTTGATGTGAGTTATTTAATTTTTTTGTCAAACAAATTTCTGACCGACTAACCCTCGGACATTGACAAAAATGCCTCAAAATTTTATGTCAATCGAAAGCACGTTAACTTTGGATACCAAGGAAACGTGTTTTCGATTGACATTAAATTATCTCGTACATTATCAATGTCCTAGGGATATTATAGCTGATAAAGTACACTGCAACCTTTGAGATCTATTGTATCCCCATTTCTGGCTATACCATTGAGGGATTCCTCAACGTTCATAGCTGATCTTCCAGTCCTATTCTCCTTAGGAAGTTCAGGATGTTCGATGATAATCTCTCTCCAATTTTTGTTTACATTTCAGAACATTGATTATCATGAAAAGGAAAACATTCTCAATTGAATATTGAATAGAAATATTTTGCTGTGAATTGAAAAAATCCACGATAAAAATTAAGTTATTTTTTTGTGAATGTCTAACAGAAAACAACTACTTTCCCGACCAAAGCCACGCTGGACATTGAACTACATCTGATAGATATTCTGAAAAGATCCTAACTATAAAAAAAAATTTTACGAATGATTTCTGGTGAGTGTTGTCTTTTGGAAAACCTTCTCCTTTGCCTCATTCATCTTTATGAGTTCTTAATTAAGAATGAAATAGAAAATCAAATAACTATCTGAATAAAAATGCAAATTTTCAATTTCAGATTTTTTTCTTTTTAGTTAGGATCTTTTCAGAATATCCATCAGATGTAGTTCAATATCGAGCGTGGCTTTAGCCGGGGAAGTAGTTGTTTTCTGTTAGACATTCACAAAAAAATAACTCCATTTTCATCGTGGATTTATTCAAATCACAAAAAAAACTTTCTATTCAATATTCAATTGAGAATGTTTCCTTTTTCAACATGAATACCCCACAAGAGGTTATTTTGACGATGGAAGATAGTGACTAAAGTTTATCTTCCAGTCGCAGATGATTCCACATCTGATATTATGAACATCCTGTTCATAATTTCAACAAATCAATTAATTATCATATTTCAACTCGGAGACCATTAAAATAATTTATAATTTCTTCGATATCAATAGGTGAGTTGATAAAAATATTGAATTTGTTGATAAATAAATCTACTCTGTTGACTCTTCCTGAATTATTTTGCTTTAAATGGAGGGAAAGATCAGTTACGATAATCAGAAGTATATTTTGCTTAGGTTTAGTGACTCCAATGTGGCGAGCATGTAGATTGAAAGTAAATAAAAACAGCTTTTTCTTCGGCAGAATGAAAGTAGAGTACATAACCACGTTGAGGCTATTGAATTCGACGGTATAGAAAACGTCAACTCAACTTCGAAACTTCATGAACGGTAAAAGAGTTTGGAGAAAGATGTAAACTCGCGGAGGTGGCCCGTTGTGAAAAATTAGCATTTTTAATCTTCGGCATAACTTATCGATTGAAATCCCTCCAATTAAGATGAAAAACTCGAAATACTGATGAAGTTGGTCCCGAAGTTGTGAGAAATGTATTTCATTTTGTTGGTAATGGTTATCCGCTATCAAATGTAATTGATCTGAGTCTTTCGAAGAAAAGAGTACCCCAATACCAAGCATTCTAAACAGTAAGTTGAGACCAGATAATATACTACCATTCTCATTTCAGTCTTTCTAGAGCAAAAACAAATATTTACTCAAGGCACCATAATCTGTCATTTGCAGAAATGTCATCAGTAATTATTCATTTTATGATATCTTTTCAGTTAAAGTTATTCAAATACTGATTCATATTTGGACTTATTATTAAAGAATACATCCTACTTCTGTATACAGGGTGTTCCTTAATAACATGCTAATATTTCAAGGTAATTCTTGGGTCCATTTGGAGTAAAAAAACTTCATATGAACATATATGTCCTAAAGGTCTTAACTTTTGAACTACAGGGTGCTAAATTTGTAAGAAAAAAATATTTTTTGTATGTTAACTTTGGTATGACTCCAGATATTCTTGTGAAACGTAGTACGCATCTTCTATGTATCAAAAGGCAATTACTGAAGTACAATATAATTTTTCATTCTTGCCAGTGGCGTTCGTGCGGGATTTGCACTGAATCATTTTAAAGAGAAAAGTGATACGCCACTGCTTTTTTCCAAAGTTGAAATTATTTTCTAAATCTTCATCCTTTTTCACAGTTGTCTACCTAGTTTAGTTGTCACGTATTTAAGTCATCAAAATCAACAATATTATTGAAAAAACATGGTCCATTTTACGAATCCTGAGTTTGCAGATATGCATTACATGTATGGGCTTGCTGATGGTAACGCACTGGAAGCCAGGCGGTTGTATGGAGACTGCTTTCCAAATAGAAATATTCGGGATGCGCACGAATATTTTCAATTGAGAATGTTTCCCTTTTTAATGTTCATAGAAGGTTGTGCGATAAGTTTTGAACCAGACAATCATCTAAAAAGAGTACAACGTACTGTAAAAACACCAGAAATTGAGGTAGCAGCTTTGAATTCAATTGAGGGAGATCTCGGATCAAGTTCAGGAAAAATTGGAAACAATTTGAATATCTCACATATTCTTGGTTGGAAAATTCTCCATGACTTTTTATTATATCCCTACCATATCCAACGGGTTCAGGCGCAACTCCCATTACGGATGAACTTTTGCCAATGGTTTCTTCAAAAAGTGTATAAAAATCCGTTATTTGATACTGAAACTTCATTCACCGTAGAAGCCAATTTTTCCAGAAACGCCATCCAAAAAATTCCACAATAATCAGTTTTGGTTGAAGAAAATCCACATGCAATCTTGTAATCTCGTCACCAGGAGCAGTTTTCCAGTGCTCTGGCGGGCGAATATTTAAACCAAAATTACAATAATCGCTGGATACGTCGCGCGGAGGACCACAGGCATAGCCACCTAGGTCACTGGGCCTCAATAGTTTAGATTATTTCCTATGGGGTCATCTTAAAACATTGGTTCACAGCACACCAATTCATACAGAAGAGCAGTTGAGAAATCGCATCATAGTTTCTTACGATACTATTAGAAACAGTCCCGGCATTTTCCAAAGAGTACATGGGTCCATGGCAAAAAGAGCAGAGGCATGCATATTTGCAGGAGGATCCCCCCTCTTCACATTTTGAACATCTGATTCAATGTATTTCTTTGTGCGTTCAGAGTAATTTTGTGTTAGCATTTCAAAATGTATTTAAATTACTTCAATTTTATAATTTCACCGTTTAAAAATCATTTTCTTAAATAATTTCTCGTCTAAAGTTACCTGAATTGTTTTTTCTCGTAAGTGGTCTAGCGAGATGTAAATGAATGAATGCGAAAATGGTACGTCAAAGGAAAACAAAAATAGATGACCAGATTTGCTCAGAAAGGAATGAGGAGTTCAAAAATAATTTTTACTTTGAGAAAAAGCATATAATTTTGTCGAGTGTTCCTTCCCGATTATTCTTGATTTCCAATTTTGTATTTCTCGTTCCAATGATGTGAATGAGAAACCAATCAGGATTTAGCGAATCTTATTCGTATGAGTCAGCAGTCTAATTGATTATATCGGACATGAAACAAACCTCAGATAAAAATTTATGGAGAATTTATATATATATATATATATATATATATATATATATATATATATATAAATGCTCTCTACTCGAAACAACTTTTCTTTATGCATACTAATGGACACGAATGAAACTCTCGAACCAAACAAAGTAATTTCAAAATGCCTTTCATGAACATAGGACAAAATGTATGACAAAAAAGCCAGAGCGACCTCAGTCTCAAATTATACAATACTCTACCAAATCAAATAAAAAATTCAAAAAATCATACATAAGCTAGTGTATTCCTAATTTTCCGAACAAAAATAAACATTCCTGTTTTTATATACACCCCATGGTAGACAGCCTTTTTAAAATAATGTCTTTATAATATTATATCGTAAATTTATGTTTTATTCAAAGAACTGTAACTTTACATGTATGTTACTGTAAGTGTGATATATGTATATATCCACGTTGTGCAAATATTCAGTGTACTTTGTTATTTCTCTACATGATATTTCACTTCTTGATTGTAATGTAATTCTCACACACACAGAAACTGGTAACAGTTTTTATGACTTCTCTTGTTTATTAACTCAATTTTTAATTTGTGCCTCTTTAGATATTATTTATTTAGGTATCTAGCATTGCTAATACAATATCGTTTTATCACAAAGATACAGAGATGAGGTAGCTTAGTATAGATGAAATACAATAGATAAGAGACATCAATGAATAAACATTAGTAGAAACGTAAAACGCTAATTGTTAATTGATCAAAATATAGCTGTATTAGCATCAGAGCATGATATAAAATAGTTTTAAAATGTACAGAGAAATCCCTAGGTAATTCTGAGAACAAGAATAGCCTAGATCGCCCTATAGAATGTGACGTTTAATTACTGAAATTAATTGTTCAATATATTGTCACAAGTTAGGGAAAATCATTTTACTTTCCCAAATTAACAGTTCATAATTCAAAATAAATAAATCAGGCCATTCAATATTCAACAACAAAAAATAGGCCGACAATGCAAAATAGTTGTGCATATTTTAAGCTACCTAGAATTCCTAAAGAATCAAAAATATAACAAAGAGAATTGCTGATTTGATAACCTCGATCCAGTCGATGGATGAAAACAATTAGTTTTCGAGGTAAGGGGAAAAACAAAGGCAAGTGAGTAGTTGTCAGGTCTTGAGGTGTGCCACAAGTCATGAGTCGGTGACGTGCCCCCTGAAGAAGGAGCTGGAAGCCCGAGAAGGGTAGAAATGTAGTTGCTATTCTTGAGCTGCCGTTCTGGCAGCGTTGTATATATAGTCCTTAGCTGTAAGTATATTTTTGTATATATTTATGATTGTAATAAATATTGTATGTTTGTTTTTGGATTCTGAGTTCATAATCTGGTTTTCACAAAATACCTCTGAGCTACCAACCCCCTTTAAGGCCCTTAAGACAATAGACCTATGACAATATATTGACGGATACTACTTTTAAAAATATTTATATTACGAGACAGTTTAATAAAATCGGGTAGGTTATTATAGATTACGATTCCAGCATCAAAGATACTTTTTCTCGTGCACATCAGATTGGTTTGACGAACGTTTATGTGTTTTTTGGAGTGTATTATATGAATGTATTTCATTGCGGAACTGTAGATTTGTAGACAAATATTCTGGTAACATATTGTTTATAAGTTTGTAAATGAAAATCATTGTATGAACCTTAATAAAAAATTTAATTGACTGCCAATTTAGCTTTATTTGCATTCTGTTTACATTTTCATATCTGTTGGTATTCAGTAAGAATCTCATACATCTATTTTGCAGAATCTGTAGCTTATGAATATCTGATTCATTGCACATAAAGAGTATAGAAGAAAGTAATCGAAATCTGCTTGCACCTAATCCATATTCGTCGTACTTGATGTTTTTTCTCGCAGTGCTTCAAAAACATTTTCGTTATTGTTCAAAAACGTTTTTTGCTTATCTGGTATTTGCTTGGTTGTGGACCTTAGACGATATTTATTTGTATAGTTTTTACCCATTGTTGGATTATGTTTTTCTATGTTCGTTGGTCTTGATTGTTGGTCATTAGCGAAAATATTTTTTTTTCTTTTTTCTCAGTAGCTGACTCCATTGCACAGAAATGAATTAATTTTATATCACTTCTTCCAAATCTGTCACTCTTCTTCGAGTTCGTCGATGTTTTTTTGCAGTTTATCCGATTCTCTTTTTATCAATGAAGATATGATATCACTAAATTCACTACTTTTTAGGAAATCACGTATTACTTCCGAATGATTTGTTCGATTGGTCATTTTTTTCACTGTCTACACCGCTCAGAGCGAACATCTGTTACCTCGACGGCTAAGCTTACTGGCTCTCATATGTGCCAAGCTGAAAACTGTACAATTTATATTGTACATGAAGAAGTTGATGAACTATATTATTATTATATGAAAAGGGTGTTTGAACTGAAAGATCGCTAAATATCAACATTAAAATTCATGAAATATTGATGTACGGGCAATAAATTGGATAACGTGTTACCTGAGTAATAGAAAAGAAAAAAAAAAAAAAACAGAGCCAGAGTGTTAGACCAAAAATATGATGTGCCACAAGATTGCGTTCCAGGCGCCTTTTTGTTTTCATTATATCGATGATTTGGTTTCTGTTTTCTTGGCAAAATGTGCAATTCGTCTTTTCGCAGATGATACTCGATTTCTTTGATATAATGAATACATTGCATAAATAATTCCAATAATGATTTTAGTTTCCAAAATAATAAATAAACTACTTCCCAATATTTCAGTCTCAATTAATTACTGCATGTAATATTCATGATGGTTCGACAAAAAAGTGATTTTTTATGTGAAACCAACCACTGAATCTAGTCTTCAAAGGCATTCTTGAAATCAATTTACTTCCGTTAAATAGAGAGATTATGTGAGAAACTGCATCGTTATGTTTTATTTGGTGTTTGGTAGAGGTATTGTTATGATTGATACAAATTTTTACCTTCGAAACTGGTTATCACATTATAAATTAAAGCATTCAAGTTCCCTTTTTTATTAGGATTATGTGGTTCGACTGTGCTCTCTAACATATTATAAATACATTCGAGATATACAAGGAATCATTTTCAAAGTGTCTGTTGGAATGAAAATATTCCATGATGTATTCGGCGGGCTCGAATTTGTTTCGAGTCGTCTGGATTTCCATTAAATATTTCTGGATTGAGTGGTCGGCCGACTCTGACGTTTGCGAATGGATAATTTCAGTGACATGGGTAATTGTGGGGGTCTGACAGTACATGAATATTAGATTTGAATATTATATTGCTCGAATGCATCAATTTGAAATGGACTCGTCCTCTCTTGAACACTGGAACCAGAAATTAATTATTTAAACGGATGTGGTCCTATTATTCGTGGCAATTCGATGGAAAAATCAACATATTCTGTGTTAGAAAGTTTTCATGGAAATAGTACTACCAAATGTATACAGGGTGTCCCAGGACACCTTTCCTCTTGGGAATGTATAGATGGGGTCGAAATATCAATAAAATAAATAAATAAATAAATTTATTGAATCCTTTTTGATCATAAAAAAATTATATAGGATACGTCAGACAACAAGTAGTTTACAAATATTCTGTGCATACAGATACATAAAAATATAACAGTTCCATAAAGTAAATAAATAAATACATCATGTGATTGATTAAAATAATGTATCGAAATACATAGGAATATAACAGCACCACCAAATGAAAATACAAATACACATCATTGATTGAAATACTCATCAGTACTATAGAAACAACCGTTAATCAAGAATTCTTTGAGTTTCATTTTGAAATTATTTTCCCTGTTTAGGTTTTTAATATCTTCAGGTAAGTGATTATATTCTTTTTATTTATCTTGGAATAAAACTGCATCATTTTCTCCATAATTTCTACAACACCATTTTTGAACTCGTAACTCAAGGTATTCAGTTTTTCTTCGAGTTCCTCTGGATTATCAGCATTCGCTGCGATCGTTGTATCGTCTGCATACAGAACTACATGATCTGTGCTTATGTGATTGGGCATATCATTAATTAACAGAGGGAAAATTAGAGGACCCAATATAGAACCCTGCGGTACCCCAAGATCAATGTTGTACTGCTGCGACTGACAATTGTCAATTTTAACATACATCTTCCTTAGAGTCAGGTATGATCTTAGCCATGAGAGAAAGTTTCCCCTGAAGCCAAATGATTCAAGTTTTTTGCATATGATATCTGGGTCGATAATATCGAATGCTTCTGTTAAGTCAAAGGAAAGTGCAGCGACATATTTTCCTCTGTCGAGTGAGTCATAGATACACTTGAAAAAGTTGTAAAATGCACCTTCCGTTGACCTACCTGGGCAAAAACCATGTTGATATTTAGATATTATATCGAATTGATCTAGGAACGCCAGCATTTTCACATAGACAGATCTTTCGATTATCTTACCTAGCACACACAATAGTAATTCATATAACTTTTCTCCTAAAATCCCTCGTTACTGGCCCTCGAAGTTACAAAATGAAAAATGTTTTTCTTTGATAACTTTTCAAGCGAATAGTGAAAATCTATCAGATTTTGGTGATTGACGTAACAAATGAATTACTTTGATGAGGTTTCATGCATCAGTCAGTTGGTTTGCTGCAAAGTCTGGAACAGACTGTCCCCGATAGCCCAAAAAAAACTTTAAAATGACTGAGATTTTTCAATATCTTTCAGAGAAACAACGTTACCTGGACAATTTTCTGAATAAAAGTACTCATGTGAAAACACGATCGGAGCAACGATGCTTCATAAGAATGCACTTTTATTCGACGTCATCCAACCCGAGCGTCCAGCATTATCTGAAATGAAGAATTGTCATAGTCGGAAATGTATAGATGGGGTCAAAATATCACCAGTACTTGATATAACTTTTTTCCTTTGTGAGCACCGGCCAGTGGTCAGGTTGACGGGAGTCTTATCGATATCTGAGCCAAGCAACATCGGGCGCGTTTTGTACTTGGATGGGTGACCACCTGATCAGGAAGGTGCGCGTTGAAATGCCCTGAAAACTGTAGCGTACTAGCATATTCGCAGATGCAGACGTCCTTACAATGAGCACGAGATAAGACGATAGATATGCTGTCCTTCGGATCGGTGCAACGAAATCTCATCCACGAATTCTGACATAGAAAATTTTATGTGGGATTTATCAATAAGACATAATGGACTAGTCGAGAGCATAACACGAGTTCTACCAATTCTGCAGACATGCACGGTACCACAAATGATAACTTCTGATCTATACTATCAGGAAAATTCAGAATTTTTATAGAATCGCGAAATTTTGAAAACAACATTTTTTACCAATTCTGCACGGTAAATGAAATTTTTTGCACATGATTCAGTGGTAATAGCGAAATGATTATCATCCCCACAGATTTTTTCGTAATGGAGGGAAACATTTGATGTTTTCAGGAAACTTTTAAAAACAAGTGCTGTAAAACCAGTTCTGCATACTTGCACGGTAGGAGTTGCTGATCCATTCTATAACGTGGTATTAGCGAAATGATTATCACCCCATAAGAGAAAAATTCATTTGAAAAATCTGATAAAATCACGAAATGTTCAATATTTTGAAAAACTGAGGGAGAGATAACCATTTCGCTAAAACAACGTTATAAAAAAAATCCACAACAGCAATTCACTCTTATTATAATAGAATTGTGGAGTACAGCAGGGCATTCGACTTTGTCAATCATGACATCCTAGAGGAGAAGTTATCAAGAAACGGTATGCGGGGTATACCCCTGAAATGGCTTTCAACTTTCATCAAAAATCGAAAGCAATATATTTATCTTATAACACCTCACTGCATCAACAAACACATATCAACATTGGGGTACTTCAGGGTGCAATCCTGGGCCCCGTTTCATTTCTCATTGATATGAAGACATTGATAAACTCGACTTACCAGCGTAATTCACTATCTATGCTGATGATTCGGCTGTAGTGATCTCTTGTTAGGACCATACTGCTTTAACGAAAAAATGTAATACAACGCTAATAAAAGTAAAGTCAAATTCTTGGGTATTTATTTAGATGAATGTTTAACATGGAAACATTCTGAATATCTGATCTCACAACTGAACTCCATATCATATTAGTTGAAGAATTTAAGAAGTATATTGAATATGGATACGTTGATGAAATTGTATTATGCTCAAGCTGACAGTAGAATTCGGTATGGAATTTATATTTGGGGCACATCCCCAACGACAAATGGTGTTTTCATTGGCCTCCCAGAAGAGGTTACTGAGGGGTATGACATGAATGGAGTACCGGGAAACATACGTTGATACCTTCAGAAAATATAAAATTATAAATGTTCCCTCATTATATATTATAGAAACATGTATGAATGTCTTTGAAAATATGAGAGATTTCAAAGTTAGATCAGATATCCACAACAACAATACCAGACAAAAAAAAATATTTTTGTACCTCATTGTGAAACTACCACCTGTTCGAATACTCCTAAGATTATGGTACCAAAACTTTTCAATACGCTACCTGACGAAATAAAAAAATTGAAATTGGAATCTTCATTCAAGAGCCGTTTGAAATTGTTCTCAGTTGATGTTGAAGGTGTTTTTATAATGTGAACATGTTCCTACCGTAATGTATATCGTATGTTGTGTCGTACGTAAATATTTTATTTATATCTTTCTCTGTAACTCTTTATACTACTTTCATCATCCAACCGACTAATTTACACTTTTTCTGACTATTTCTATATAATCATGTATTGTCTGAAAGGAAAATGAAGGAATTTAATTGTATTGTTACAATATCCAAAAACGAACATTCCAAGAAGTAACCATATTTTCAGCACCCTCTTCTTTCTCTGCGCACTTTGCCATTCTTCACAGTATTCTGCTAACATAATCGTGAAAGCAAATGACATCAATTCTCGGATTCGAAACTAATCATCGTGTTCACAAAACGAGTGTCTGACATCCAGTCGGCCAAGACAGATTCAACTATTATGCTTCGGGTTCGTTTGCGCCATTGTGCTCCAAGACGACGTTTGAAGCCTACAAAACAGTTGAACGAGCCCTGCGGGCATCACTCGATTGTCTGCGTTTCCGTGGATTTCTTTCTCCGCTTTTCATTTTACTCGTGATGCGATTGGCGAAGCAATCAGTCTGGCGAAGTACTGATAGAAAATAGAGAGGAGGCTGGGCTGTATAAAGCCGTTCTCGTATGAAATTCAACTTCGTATCGCTGCTGTCGAAAATCCGATTTATCGTTAATAAGTGATTTCGATTCCAAGACAGAGATCTTATACGCTAGTGATCTAATATCTTCCGAGGAGGTTTATCCATTTTGTTGCAGTCACGGTCAGAGGATTATCCACGAACCGATAAAACACGGAGTCTATCCCGCGAGAGGTTCGCAATTATGACCTCCTTCTCAATGAGTTCAAGTTTGAGTCACATTGCAAAATTAGGAAAATTAGTGATCTCACATTCATTTATAAAATCATTCACTACCTTATTGACTACAATACGCTACTGTCATTCAATAATTTCAATGTACCACGTTTAACGTCTAGATCTAATTTGACATTTCACTCAAATGTACCAAACTCTTTTCACCACATTCACTCTCCCATTAACCCATTAGCGCCTACCGGGCCCATATGGACCCACCTAACACCTTCCTAATTATTAGGTATAGTTATTATAATCCCAATTGGAACGGCAAAAAAAATAAGAACACTACGAGGAGTCTTCATATGCACTGCCCGGCAAATGGGAAATTTATATACTATCAGTGTTTTTACTTTCAAAGCGTTCCTGGTACAATCATAAAAAAGTTCAGTCGTGTGGAAGAGAATTCCTTCTCAAAACTCTTTATGTCGGTCCAATTGGGATTAGAAATACTATATAGGCATGGACAAGAACAATCTGTATCAATACAGATTGCGTTATCATGTTACATAAGGTACTAAAGAGAACACCGAAGCAGTGTTTATGCGTATTTTGAGATTCAGCGGGTTGTGACAGGAGTTTGTTTTTAGTGCAATTGTGCAATGGATTAAAATTACGGGTTTCAATTACGGTAAGTAGATTTTAATATATTCTAGGAATTATCACCCAATTATAATTTTTGTTGAAACTTGCTAAAAAGTTAGTATTAGTATTTTTGATATTACTTTTCGAAATTACTATAAAAATTTAACTTTTGTTTATATCGGTGTGTAAATGTTAGTGGTCCCATATGGAACCGCTAGGCGCTAAGCTGAAATAAATTCAGATATTTGTTATTTTAGAAGAATCACACTTCAAGGTGCACGAGATATACCATAAGCTTCAGACAATGAAGGCGAAGTGACAGATTCCATATGGAGCCCAGATCCTGATTCACTTAATCTATTTATTACAATTTCAATAATATCTGACAAGAATCAAGAATCCTCCGAGTCAGGGTGGTAGACCATCTATTCCTGTGGGTGAAAGGCTAATATGCTAACATGAGACAGGATAGGCTTGATTATTGCATAATTCCAGTCCCAGAGGGCATAAGAAAGCGATGTGCTGCTTCAAATTGTTCCGAAGAAGTTAGAACAATGTGTAATGAATACCGAGTTCGACATTGCATACGTTTTTTGGAAGATTTTCAATGCTAATAAATATATGGTGATTTTTACTGTAGTTATGCTTGATTCTGCAATGTATATTGGAATAAAAACATTTAAAACAAGAAATTGGTTTTTTTCTCGTGAAATAATTCAACCAGGAAAGCGCCTAGCGGGACCATATGGACCCATCAAATGTTTTGAAAAATTCGATTATTTTATTCTGAAAAACCTTATTTTGATACCCATTGAGTTGAAGGAAATCAATAAAAACAACTAATAACCTGTCAAAGTCAAATTCAAAAATTCAGGCGTTGATGGGTTTCAACACAATGTGTAGACAAGCTGATGATTTATGTAATGTAGACATATTTTTGTTGAACATCAATCAATTCATAAGGCACTTACATGTGACTTTACCGAATCAATTAACCAACTCAACATTAGTATAAATTATGTACTTCCTGTAAATGGGTTCAACCTGCTGGAAGTAAAATAAATGATAAATAAAAAAGTACTCCCATACAGAGACAAATATCCCAAAATAAAAAACATTGCGGTCGGGGACCCCGTCAGGAACGAAGTTCTTTACCCCTTTTATCATCCTCCATATCACTCCCCATATTTTGATGTGTTGGACTCACAATTTTTTCAGCTTCAGTTTGCCACTTTGAAAATGTTTGGATTTTTCTTCGGAACGTGTGGTGAACAAATTTTTCTTCTGGACAGAGGGTTTTTAGCGTCTTTTCTCCACCCCCTTTACCATTACCCACATTTTGATGGGTTACACTCACCACTTTTGTTTTCGTTTACCGTTTCACTAAGTGTTTTTGAACTTATTTCAGTTTTATTTTATTTTTATTTTATTTCATTTATTTTGTAATCAACAGAATAAATCCAATTACAGATTACAAATAATCATTGTTACATCGAAATTCTTAGAGATAGCCATATTACATTATTACTATTATAAGACTACTTGAAAATAAATACAAAAGCCTTAAGTGAATAGGATACATTTTGAATATTTTAAATTAACATAGCAGTTGAACAAACAGAAGAAATGTATTGTTACATATACCCATCATAATTGTTCATGTAGCGAGAGAAGAAAAGATAAAAAGAGAAAAAACAGGAACATAAAATGTTATTCATACAATGAAAAAGTTAAGAGAATCCAGAAAATTCAGTATGTAATATTGGTGATAATGATAAACATAAATATAAGTACTCAACATGAAAATAAAACTGATATCTTTCGCTCAAAACTAGAGAAGGTTTCAAAAAAGATATCTACGTTGTGTAGGTATTCGTTTGCTGTGAGACATAATCTGTACAGGGGATTTCGTAGGCCAAGATTGGAACCGGATTGATAACCGGAATAATTCATTCATATTCTCCTATTAAATTGAGGGACATAAAAATAAATCATACTTAGTAATTGCGTGCAATTGATTTGATTGTTGACCAGTTCATATAGAAATAGTATACTTGCAATTGTCCTTCCACTTCCAAGTTTTTTGAATTTGAATTCAGTGAGCAAAGTGTCATATGGGATATCAAAATAATAGATACCGTATTTTTTTAAATATAGATATCGGAGTTTTTTTTTTGCACTTTTTCGATACTGTTTTTATGTTGTGAATACAAGGGAGACCAGATGATTGAAGCATATTCCAGAATACTTCTAACATAGACACTATGAAGATATATAAGGGTGTTTTCTCTTTTGAAATGGCACGAGTTCCTTATAACGAAGCCCAGTGTTTTATAAGCCCTGTTAACAAGTGTCTCGATGTGAGTGTTGCCACTGAGATTGGTTTCGAATGACACCCCAAGGTCTTTCACCTGGTCTTTTGATTGAAGTTATTCATTCAAATACACAGCAAAGTCATGGTAGGGCATCCAAACCGGACCCTGACGGCTGACCTTCTGAACCTGAACAGAACGAAGGCTCGTATAATAATAGGTCTGTTGACTGGACAATGCGGCCTAAGAAAACACCTAAACACCATGGGAGTACGCAGGGAAACCGTGGAGTGTAGGCTATGTGATGAAGAGGAGGAAACAGCTTCTCATATTAATTTCGACTGTGACGCCCTGAGTAGTAGGCGACACAGAACCTTTGGAGAGATCAGCCCGGAAACAGGCATGAATCCGAAGAACCTTATCAACAGGCTTCTAAACCTAATTAAAGGCAAAAACCTGTTTGAATGAGGAACCACTGACGACAGAGTGATACAATAGACCCCAGCTGGTCGCAGTGTCAAGGGAAGCTAAGTGCCAACCCTGTCTCTGGCTCGTCAGCTTTCAACCAACCAACCAACCAACCAATTCATTATTGATACGGTATTCAAATTCTGTAGTAGTATTTTTCCTGGTGTATTTTACTACGAAACATTTAGAAACAGTGATTGGAAGTTCGTTATTAACTGACCAGTTATGCATGTTGTCCAAGTCTTTTTGAAGGAGAAAACAGTCGTAGGCGTTATTTATTTTTCGAAATATTTTGAAATCGTCAGCGAACAGTTAGTTACTGGAGTGATGGATAGTCTTGGGAAGATCGTTAATCATTTTTCATACGCTTTTTCATACTCTGCGCTAACCTTGGTTTGGGCGGTCTTTTCGATCCCGTGTTTGGCTCTCCAGTGTCTTTATTAGGTTTAATATTACTCTTCTTTATACTTTCACTAGGTTTAGAAATGTTTTTCTGCTCCGCTTGGGGGCCAATGATACACTATATCGCATTTTTTTCGGAGTTCCGCAGCTTCTAGTACCGAACAGCTGGCGATTTCGATGTGAGTTTCCAATTTTATCAGTTTCGGTGGTTTGGTTTGGTGAAATAATATATTTTTCACGGTTTTTGTCACTGGGTGATCCATTGTGGCTTTTTGTTTTCAATTCATCCACGCTTCTGTTGCGACCCGCACCTCTCGCTGGATTTTTCCATTGGGGGTCATTATTGAACTTTTCCAGCAATTCAGCTGTGGTGTTTTTGTCCTTTTACTTTTTATAAGCGAAATTGTTAACACTTTCGTGGGTTTTGAAAACCTAACCTCTTTTTCCCTCTGGCGAACCAATACGGTCGAAATTCCCATACTTGGCGGTTATTAAGGGTCACAATAGCCTGCAGTTTTTCAATGGCCAGATATCGTGTTAGATTTCAGCATACTATTCTATTGTTTTTGAGTTAACGAAGGCGTTTGTAATTAACTTTTTCAGCATTTTGAGGTTTATACGGCACTTTAAACTACTAAAATTCACGAAATTCACGCAACATATTGTTTCCCTGTTATCAATTAAGAGTATAAATACCACAAAATTTAAGTTGATGGTATTTGTTAAAACCAATTTTCAAAAAATATGACCCTTAAATATTGTTGAGTATGGAGAGTGATTTGAGATTCAGCGTTCACGTAACAAAATCGAACAATTTATTGCAACATCGTTTTATAACCTCTTTTTATTTTTTTTCAAGGTGATAAAATAATCCTTACTGGAAAGGTGCGAGTGGCTAACTCTTATTGCGGAGGCTAGGGCCGTGGTTCAATTAGTAACTTGATTAGAATTTCCAAAAATTACCTGGAAAATGAAGTTGGTTTTGTAAAGTTGAAATTTGCACGCTATCTACAATTAAAAATACTTCACCCAACTTATTCTCTATCAATTTCTGCAGATAAACTCAGTGTACAAGACACATTTTCCAAATCACACAATATAACTCAGAATCTTCAAAATTATACTTTTAATTCCTGCTTCATAATATACCAATCTCATTTATAGAATTTATATGAAAAGAAAAAGATAATTTTTCACCTTGGAAATCAGGCAGAATACTGTTTCATCAGTGATAATGTAAACGGGTACCCAAATGAATTTCAATAGCAAATATGGTTTTCATGTTCGAACACTTGATTGAATGCATTTAACCTTACATGTTTCCGTTGATACGGGGCCGTTCACAAAGTTTGTATGAGATCTTCCTTGGCATCTCAATCCCAATAACCAACATTTGGTTTGATCCAATATTTGATGATCCAAGCTTGCAAGGCCTCCTTGGCTATGGGGATCCTTCGATTCTCTGCCTCCTATGGGATACTTAATTCCGCAGGCTTACTTGTTTATCAATAACTAGCTTTCATTTAGCAACTTCTAGTGGTCTCATTTATCTTTTGTACAAAGAATTAACTCATGATGTTTATTTCTGTATTTTTATTGATCTCATATCTGGAACAAAAATCCAATTGAAATTAAAGATCTGGATTATTGGAAAAGACAAAAATATCTGATTAAAAAATTTGATCAACGAAATCGGATCAATAACCTGGCAGAACTCTTAGCAAAACTCCTGCTTTGTATAGAAGTGGTATAGTTAATTAGCTATTACCACCCACGAGTTCTTTCAGTCTAGCAAGAAACAGAAATGGATGAATTCCAACTTCCTTCCGCTCCAAATAAAATATCAAACTTCACCTTTCAATTTTTTTTATATCTTACCGTTAATATGTAGGTGTTCCAAAAACCGATCCACAGAACTCATCCTAATCATAAATAAAATAAGATACGATGGACTAAAATTCAAATAAAATAAAATATAGTTGTAATAAATAAAATAAAGTTGTAAAGTTATTAAAATAGTGAGTTATATATACAATCTTAATTTGACTTAACTAGATAAGTGTGTATATAGTGTATAGATAAAAGGGAAATAGTTGATAAAATTAGACATTGGGAACATTCAAAATATTAGAGATAGGTGATATAATCATGTAGTAAGAGAAAGTGTAAGGTAAGTCTTTAAGGGTATGATTACGGTATACAATTGATTAAGTTAGAGGTTAGGCATTATGTTGGGTTGAGTATAGGATACTCAACATTTTTTTACCGCGTTTCTAGTATGTTGCGGATGGATTCACGTGTTTGGGACATGATGAATTTTTTCAGTTCTTTTTTTAATTTTAAGGGTGATTTGATATTTTTGATCATTTCGGGTAAATAATTGTAGAATTTTGGGCTGAGGTATTTAAAGCTTTTTTGTCCTATGGCTTTGAACATGAAAGGGAAAGGGTATTGTTGTTGTCGGTTTCTGGTATTGTAATTATGTTCATTTTTTTGTAGGTTAGGTTCAGATTTATGTTGTTTAATGTTA
This sequence comes from Gonioctena quinquepunctata, assembly GCA_018342105.1. Taxonomy (NCBI): domain Eukaryota; kingdom Metazoa; phylum Arthropoda; class Insecta; order Coleoptera; family Chrysomelidae; genus Gonioctena; species Gonioctena quinquepunctata. Next base: position 80,757 of record JAFIRS010000152.1, on the reverse strand, counting down.
CAATTCTTGAAGAATAATTGCCTTGGATCCAGGAGTCCGGTTTCAACATAAAGTTCGTCTGACGGGTAATCATTTTTCTTCCTAAACATTATTTTTAAGATTTTTTTTCTGAGTGGTTTCCAATTTTTTAAGTATGGTTTTTCCAACTCCGCTCCAATACAATATTCCATATGTAATATGGGATTCCACTAGCGAGTAGTATAATATCTTCAATTGGGACATATTCAATATATCTCTGAGGATTTTGAACTTGAACATAAGGTGCTGAATTTTTTTTATTATGAAAGCTATGTGTTTTGTCCCTCTGATATTGGAATCTATAATTACACCTAGGTATTTCATTTCCTTACATGATTTTATATTCATGTTTTGATCTATATACAGATTATGGAAGTTTGGAGAAGATGCTTTATTGTTGTAAAATGGTAGATAAAAGATCTTATCGAAGTTGATTGTAAGGAGCTTATTATCGAGCCATTGTTTGATTTTCTTGAAATCAGTTGCAACTATGTCTCTAAGAGATGTCCAATTTTCGGAGCTATGAAAAACTGCTGTATCATCAGCATATGTTGTTATTTTTCCGCAGCTCTGGACAGAGAATAGTCCGTTCAGGTATATATTGAAAAGTATTGGTCCTAAAATAGTGCCTTGTGGTACGCCATACTCTATCACTCGGATTCCACTCAATGTATTGTTTATTTTCACGCTCTGGTGTCGGTTCGATAGGTATGATTTAAATGAGCTGAGTTGATGTCCCCTGATTCCCATATCTTCCATTGATTCCAGTAGTAGAGTATGGCTTACAGTATCGAAGGCTTTCGATAAATCAATAAAAACACACAGTGATGATCTACTCCTGTCCAAGCTGGAGTACATTTCTGAAGTGAGGTTCAAAATTGCATTTTGGGCAGAAATGCCTTCTCGGAATCCAAATTGTTTTTCAGAGAGTAGTTTATACTTTGTGAGGCACTCTGAGAGCCGTAGTTGCAAGATTTTTTCAAATACTTTGGCAAAGTTAGTTATCACCGAGATGGGTCTGTAGTTGGTAACGTTTTTGTGGTCCCCGTTTTTGTATATTGGAAACACAATGGTATTTTTAAATTTTTCTGGAAATGTACTCGCTATGATACTTCCATTGATGCTGAAAGCTAGTGGTTTCGATATTGATTCAGTGATTCGTTTTAATGTTTCGGATTTGATGGCATCCACTCCGGGTGTCTTATTGTTTTTGAGAGATGTTATGACTCTTATTATTTCTATAGAATCTGTGGGCCTGATGAACATGGAGTTCGCTATAGCTATTCTTTTTGGATTATTGCATTGGGGATTTGTGACTATTTGGTTTGCTAAGTTTATTTCACTATTCTGTAGCGTGGTCAGATCAGACAAAAAAATGTCTGTTCTGTTTTATTATTCTGTAACGTGGACAGATGCCATATGGCATTTCTAAATTTCAAATAAACTAAAGTTTGATTTGGATTTTTTCGTCAGACAGTTATGAATGTGCCCAAATATCACAATATATTCAAATACTATCCTGAGGTGGAGAATCAGCATCCGTCGAGCTGTGAAAATAAAAGAATCATTTATGGCATTATCATAACCTGTGAAATGTTACCAGATTTAAAAGTGATCTATTTACTGTTAGAATTTCATATTGCTGTGAAAAATAGTGGAATTGACGTTTTTAGAAAAGCAAATGTTACAGTTTATTGCAACGTATTTATATTCTTTTCAAAATACTTGATACTTAGATGAGGACTCGCTAGTTTTTTGCCACTTCAACTTTGCAAATATTGTATATTTCCATTGCTCAACAAAACAGGGTCATCCATTACGTAGAAAATGCGTGCGCACGGTTCAGTTCATTTACGGAATAAGAAAACAAAATGCCATATTTTACAAAATAAATTTCATTGAAAATTATTAACGTTTAGTTTCTCAAAACAGCTGATAACAGAAACATATACAATATATGTTGGTCTAATATTAATAAATAAAATTATTCAAATAAAATTTAAGGTAAGCTTTTATACAAATGCATTGAACAGGAAAAAATCATTTCTTCAATTGTTTGACCTAGGTTATTCTGTAAGTAGCAGTTTCAAAATCTTGCCGCGCAAGAATACCTATTTTATATTCACGGCAAGCTTTTGAATCCGCTACTCACAAAATAACCTAGGTCGAACAATTAAAGAAATTATTTTTTCCCTTTTAGTAATTTTTTGTATAAAAGCTTGTTACAAAGTTACTCATTTTCCGCTATGTTAAACAAACAAAAGCTCCATGTAAGGATTCAAATTCATCTCGTCGGTAATAATAGGTCTAAAAATACCATTCGTGTTCGTGATAAATCCTGGATTACACCTAACCCGATAAATAGGCTAAACACCCTCGCGCCGATGCCGCGACACGTGTGTATAGAGCATGCGCAACTGTTTCTTGCTCAATCCAGCGAGTCGAGAAAACATTTTTCATCCAGCCAGCTGTGCTCTGAACAAACGTCGCCGAGAACATTCAGTCACCCGATAGAAGCCAGAGAAATCAGATCGTTCGAGCAAAAGCGCCTGCTGCCATCTGACGTCATCCGGCCGACGTCACATCACGTGGATTGTTACCGAGGAAAATTTCACAAGCTGGGTGGATATAATATGTAAAATATACGTTCATAATTCGGCGCGCGCCTAACTCGGTCAAGAAGGATCAGCAAAATAGGGAGTAAACCGACTGGAGCTCCGTTTAGAAAGATTTCAAAGAATCATTAGCCTACCGAGTCTAGCACCAGCAGTCGGGCGACCAACAACTAGCATCCGAAGTGTGAGCCAACTACCGAAGTAGTCTAACCACCGTATCGAGCCTTGCCGACCAGCTTGCCGAAGCATTGATAGCGGAGCAGACCGGAGTTTGGTAAATATTCTCTAACAGGTTAAAAAAGGTATCGGAAATATTTGTAAGTACCATAGTTGCGAGGCGCGCAGGATCGAACCATAGACGTGAGAGGCCCATATTCCCTTTAATGCTGCGCTAGTACTTTCAGTCGGGTTTGACATATGCTCAGAATCACCACGTGCGAACATCGTTGCAAAATGCAGTTCATTGATGATACGCGGGTTGGCTTTTCCAATGCGAATAATATAGTGAAATAGAGACAGAGATGGGAAAGAGGCAGAGGTAGAGGCAGTACTGAAGGGGTTGGACATTTCTCGCGTCTCACCTTCCTGCGCTCCTAGCGTGACTTTTTGAGAGAATATCAGAGGGAGAGAAAAGTAGTAGGGAGCACGGGTGGAGGCCGCACTGAAGGGGTAGACATTTCACGCGTCTCACCTTCCTGCGCTCCAGCGTGGCTTAGGGGTAAAAGGGAAAATTGGATACGGTCACTGAGGGGGTAGACATCTCTCGCGTCTCATCTTCATACGATCCAAAGTAGTAATGGGTAGGGGCTAAATAGATAGAGAAGGAGTATGAAGACTAGGCTCAACTAGGAAGTATAGGTTGAGCCAGCCTCCGATAATAATTTTACCCCGCTTGCTTTAAAACACCCTCCCTGCTTTCTTTGTATATAGTGCTTGCCAGTTGTTTATTTGTTGTAATAATTTGAGGATGTCGTCAACCGCTTATTTACTATCTTCAGTAGAATAGAACCATCTAGTGCGCAGTCGGCACCCAGGTTCGAAACCCAGTCAAAGGCAATTAAAGCCTGCCCTTCTGACCCCGTTATATTGTCACTGCTAAACTGACCCCTGGAGTGTTTTTCTTCACTGAGGCTGCTGGAAGCAAAAGTAGCCTTTTCCACTATAAACCAAAAGGTGGAGCACTAGGCAAAACCGGGATTAGGTGAAAGGCGCCAAAGTTTGATAGTAGGGGAAAAGACCCCTTACATTGTCTTATTAATTTTTTTAAATTTTTATTCAATTTGTTTAGTCATTCATGAAGTTCGTCATCATATTGAATTCTGACAAGAATTGATAATCTCCGACCACGAAAAAACCCACATACCTATTTTGAATGGATTCGGGCCATAATAACAAAACACGTCGTCATCTTGGAGCCGCCATTTCGAATTCATGAATTATGACAAAAATATCATGATGTTCGACCCCAAAAACTCCCATATACCAGCCACCAATTTTGTGCTTTTCAAGATATTTTCATAATGATTCTACTTTTACCAATATCTGTCCATGAAATATCAACAACAATTGACATCAAGCACCCCACGCTTTTTTACGATGAAATAAATTTGTTGTTAATCACTGTATTCTTATTTCAAACTCATTTAAAACTATTTTCTACTTTTTAGTTTAGTTTTCTATTAAAGCGTGTTCTTTAGTTTTCAAACTATCATTTATTTTATTCTGAATTGGAATTGTCTATTAATTTGGAATGAGATTCCCATCATTGAGGAGAAAACGACTTTTCGACCCCTAAGTCCTCTATAAAAAGCACGCACAATCAATATCGATATCAATTAAATTTCGATTATTTGCAACCTGCGCCGACTGTATTTTTTATCGTTTTTAATTGAGGCCGACCCTAACCCGGTGCTTTTTCTGCTGCCTTCGCAGAATCACACCCTGTCGTGACATTTATGATTTGTTTCATTCGAACCCGAAATAAATGAATGTCATATTTCGTTGTATTTGTCGGCGGAGGACCAGTGTCGACCATAAGCGCCTCTATGGAAATGGACAGTGGGTAATGTTGAGGAAATTCAGAAAAAGGGATCAGCAATGAGGAAAGGTGAATCAAGCGTAATAATTTCCTTTATTGAAAGAAAAAGCCATATGAAGGGAGAGAAAATAAGAAATGAAATGCATAAAGCACACAAAGTCGTCTTCACAAAAAGTTCAATATAAATTGAAACACAATTGGTAGACTGACAGGCGAAAAACAACTAATTTCCTAGCAAATACCACGCAGAACATTGAATGATATTCACCTGACAATCCATGCAAACTTCCATATAAATGGATATTGTTCGCAAATGTTTCTTTCTGATAAGCTCGATTATGTTTAAATTCATGTCGTGTCCGCCTAACAATACGCATACCGGTTTCAGGCTTTTGACCCCCATCAGTACGGAATAGTCACCAGCCAGAGATCCAGAGAGCTCTGGCCGAAGCGAGACACAACATAAATAAAATCATCATTGAGCTTCAAACTTCTTTAGGTGCGTCGAACAAGATAACTTTCAACCGGCGGCACCTAGTGACAGAAAGAAACACTCCATACATTTCTCTACCTCGATAGGATTCTAAATAAAATTCCTTGCCAAAATCGATTCCTTCTCCGTAGGGAAACTTCCATATAAATGGATATTGTTCGCAAATGTTTCTTTCTGATAAGCTCGATTATGTTTAAATTCATGTCGTGTCCGCCTAACAATACGCGTACCGGTTTCAGGCTTTTGACCCTCATCAGTACGGAATAGTCACCAGCCAGAGATCCGGAGAGCTCTGGCATAAATAAAATCATCATTGAGCTTCATTCAAGCTCAATGATGATTTTATTTATGTACTGATGAGGGCCAAAAGCCTGAAACCGGTATGCGGATTGTTAGGCGGACACGACATGAATTTGAACATAATCGAGGTTATCAGAAAGAAACATTTGCGAACAATATCCATGTATAATGAAGTTTGCATGGTGAATATCATTCAATGTTCTGCGTGGTATTTGCTAGGAAAGTAGTTGTTTTTCGCCAGTCGGTCTACCAATTGTGTTTCAATTTATATTGAACCTTTTGTGAAGACGACTTTCATTTCTAATTTTCTTTATGATAAATAAAAAAAAAGTTTTTATACTGACAGGTTCATTTTCACTCTGATAGTTTATTGACAGTAAAAGTGGAAAAAGATCAGTAACATTGAATTTTCAATTATTAGGCAGTAAAAAGTTTTTTTTTATGGGATACCATGTATATTACTGAATTTTTGGATTGATCTATTTTTCCTGATTTCAAAAATATTCCATATGTTACCCCTATCTTATACCGGTTTTTGAGTTATTGAACGTTGAATAACTCAGTTAGAGTTGTTGTTACTGTAAATACCTACCCTAAGAAAGTTGACATTTTCAAAGTAAGCTATGAAAATGACAATGTTAAGTGACATTTCTTTAATGGAATAATCAAAGTGGTTTACAGTGAGGAAGAAAAATAGATTACAAATATTTATTTAGGAAATTTAAATAACATTTCCACTCATAGAAGATGTTCAATGTGTCCCACCATTATTGTCAATGCATAATTGATAACGTCTTCTCATATTTATAAGTGCATTGGAAATTGCTTCATTATTGATATTCAGATTCTCTATTTCGAATCGAATCGTGTCTTTAATGAGTTGAATATTATTATTATTAACAATGTCATTTAGAAATCCCCAGAAAAAATAATCAACTGTCAGAATTTACTCGCCTGCATGACACTTGCAGAAAGCCAAGCTGAATCGTGGTTCAACTCAAATCTTTTCAAACTAAATAAAGAAAAAACACAAATATAATTTTCTCAACTAATCATAATATATCTATGGGAAAAACTGTCAATTTACTGGTCATCTCATATACAATCCTTAAGCCAAGAAGCTCTCTCAATATCTTCTTTCACTCCGCCAATTGAAAAACTTCCTATTATAAAAACTCTTTTCTCAGCTTACCATGCCTTCTTTCATTCTCGTGTTAGCTATGGAACACTGCTCTGGGGCAACTCCTCCCACGTTACAAATGTTTATATACTTCAGAATCGCGCAGTTAGAATTATATCAAATGCGGGTTACCGTGATTCCTGCAGACCCCTCTTCAAAAGTCTGGGCATCATGACGTTACCTTCTACCTTCATATATCAATCTCTCCTCGAAATACATGAGCATAAATATGGGTTTCCGGCCAACTCCCAATTTTACTGGTATAATACTCGTGGGGCTAATCTTTTGAGACCTCACCGGTTTATTTTACAAAAATCCTCAAAGAACTCACTCGATGTCAATCTGTTCAATATTTTACCGTCTATTATCAGACTCCTACCATCGCCAATTTTCAAAAAGCACCTCAAGGAATAACTAATTGAACTATGTTCATATAGTACAGAGGAATATGTTGCCACAACCTCAGTGCAAACAATTTTTTAACAATTTTTTTTAACAATTTTTCAACTGTTCCTATGTTTTGAAATGAAATGCATAAAGCACACACAAAGTCGTCTTCACAAAAGGTTCAATATAAATTGAAACAATTGGTAGACCGACAAGCGAAAAACAACTACTTTCCTAGCAAATACCACGCAGAACGTTGAACGATATTCTACTGACAATCCATGCAAACTTCCATATAAATGGATATTGTTCGCAAATGTTTCTTTCTGATAAGCTCGATTATGTTCCTATGTGTTTGATATGGTATAGAATGTATTGTATATAGATTTTGATCTATTTATATTTTTTTGGATTTTTGCTTGTTCATTGTTTACTTTTTTTACTATCTTCTCTGTTCAGATTGGCCATACGTCTACATCTGTACAACGATTTGCTACTAATGCTTATATACCGTAGTCAATAAACATTCTTCTTCTATTCCAATATTCTTGAACAGGTAGGACACTATGCGAGGTTGCCCCATCATGCATCCAAATCATACTGGCAAGCTCGGCTTCCGAAAAATTCTGTAAAAGAATATTTTCTACTTCTGGGATGAGTATTTTTTGATAGGTAACTCCTGTTGATATATAATCATAAAATATAGGGCCAACAATTTTATTTCTAAAAATTCTGCACCAAACGCTAACAGTTTTTCTTCCGGTTTTTTTAATTCGTTTTACCAATCGTTTTCTGTTGCGATTTTTTCCCACGACCTTCGATTTTTCCTATTGAAAACTCCTGCCATAGAAAAGGATGACTCATCAGTCCATAATATTTTAGTTTAATAATCGGGATCTTCATTAAATTTTGAATCATCTGTTGACTAAATTCCAGCCTTTTTCTCTTATCAGTCTCTGTTTGTTGAAACTTGAACGGGTAAAATGTTATATGGTTTGTAGTTGTTCTTTTTCAAAGTACGTTGGATTTTGGAAAAATTCCTTCCTAATTGATCGGCTACATTTTTCAAACTACATTCAGAATTTTCTAAAAAATAATACAATATTTCAAAAAAGTCTATACGCGAATTAATATGAATAGGCTTATCTTCGAAATGAAGCAGTATATCTAGCTGTTCGTTCTTCCTGGGTTTCTTGAACTGCACCCTTTTTTCTACTGAAACTGAAGAAATGATTCACCTTTTGGTAATTATTTTCGAATATATTTTCTGACGGTGTTGGACGATTCGGATAAAACACCATATATACAGTTTTTGTTTCACGTTTATTTTTGTTGTTTTGTATATAACAAGTATATATTTGAACTTTTTCTTCCTCACTGTAAACCATTTTGATTATTCCATTAAAGAAATGTCACTAAACAAACATTTTCATAGCTTCTTACTTTCATAGGATAGGTATTTACAGTAACAACTAGTTATTCGACGTTTATTAACTCAAAGACTGTATAAGATAGGAGTAACATTTTCAAAATTCAATAATATACAGGGTATCCCATACATTTTTTAGCCCCTGAAATCTGCACGCTACTGTATTTTTGATAGCATTTTACCAAAATTGAGTCACAACCACACAACTTTTACCTTTAACTTTTTTTTCTATAGGCAATAATAATGATGACAAGGGGTGGGTAATTTATAGTGAATGACTCGGTATATATCGTGAAATGTTCCAATGATGACCATTTCCTCGAAATGATATTGCAAATTCGTAAATTCAATTAAAACACCTTGTGCTATATCAGTTCATGCTGCCCCATCAATAGATTCACGACGCCGTTGGTTATAAAGTTCCCCTATTTAAAATCCCACGAGAGGCTTGAAACGTTTCGAGTTTGATTTGATCACAGGTTCGAATGCAACGCCCTTTGGAAGCTGTCAAATGTCTGCAGGCCACAATAACAGGGACGTTGGTGGTAAATTGATAATTTAGATAAAATTATGTCGGTGTGTCTGCAAGCTACTGATGATTGAGCTGAATACAATTCGGGGTGAGTGCGAACATTACAGAAGTCATTCAAAGAAGTCGGAGTGGCAGTGAAAACTAAGAGACACTAAAAGAAGACACGGAACGAACCAGTAATGATTTTAGATAGATAGATGGATTAATTTCTGTTTTTAAAAAACCCATAGAAGTTGCGAGACAAGTAGAAGAATAATTCAAACTAGATTCACAGAAAAGTTAGGTAAAGTGCGTAACAAAGTAATCAAGACAAAACCTTTCGAGAATTCTAAACCAGGGTTGTACTGACCATGACTCACTTTTCAATAATATTATATTATAGTAGAAATTTTAATTTGGATTTTTGTAAAAGACACCCAGTGGGAGTTTATAAGTGATAATTCTCGAAAGTTTCATCTCAATTTGTCCTGCACATATTTCGTTATGGACAATAATAATATAATCCAAAAAATACAAACACACATTTGATACTTTATTCTAATACATAGTTAGGAATGATCGAGTCACTTTAAATTTTTCGTAACGTTATAGAGAATCGAATTTATAATTGATGGATTTGAAGTTTTTCACAAATCGAGTCCCGGAAAAAAATAAAGGGAAAAAATTTGCAGAAACCGAAACTACATATAACTCATCATCATCATCATTTATTTGATTACATAGGACAATTTACATTGTACTGGTACATTCATTTTATAAAGTATATACAACAGTTAATAGAGAAAGTAGAGGAAGACATTATTTACACTATTTACAGTTCACAGGTTTTATACACAGTAATATGATGTAATATAGTAAGAAAGACAGGGAAAAATCATACAAATACTATCAAACTGTGCTCGAAAAAAATTCATTCATATTGTAAAAACAGTTATCAATTAGGAATGTTTTCAATTTGGTTTTGAAGTCAATCAATTATTTACTAGTTTTTACGTAGTCTGGTAACTTATTAAAAACTTTCAAACCCATATGATCAGGTGACCTATATGATACTTTATTTTTTGAGAATGGTATATGAAAATGTCCTCTTTGTCGAGTGGAATAATTATGAAAGTGTTAATTAAGTAAAAATGTTTTCTTATTTTGAAACACATAAATACATAACTCATATACAAATGATTGATTTGTTAGTACATTCGTAATGAAAGCAGATAACTAGTTGTATTTTCATGATTTGAACAATTTGCTGGAATCATCGATTTGATACATCCGAATATTCATTTGTGGTCATTTTTAACAGTAATTTTTCCAGTTTTCATATTCAGGGAAAGACAACCAGTTTCAAATGATTTATTTACTAAATATGTGATAGGCATAATTCTTTTCAGAAGAAATGCTGGAATGTCATCTTCTCCTGCCGACTTTTAATTTTTCATTTTTGTATTAATATTTTTCAATAGTTCTTTCTCAGATACTGGTTTCAAAAACATAGTTTTCACATTTAAATCATTAGAATATGTGATTAACTGATGGAATATCTTTCATCAAATCGATAGGACTTTCAACAAAAAAATCATTAAATTCTCTTTGCCGTTTGGAATTATCGCAGAAAAACTGGAGAAAAATAACTTTCAACTCTATCATCATGGTACAGAAAACTAAATTTATATTCAATTGATGTGAATTTTTTCGAGAAAATATTTTTGTTCGATAGTTAATGACGACATTCAACTCGAGACGGGCCGGAAGGAAGTAACACGTTCAGAATCCTACGGAATCACCCACAAAAAAAAACATTTTCGTGACAATCCGTTTAAAATTTGGAAAAAAAACGAAAATTAAATTATTTTTCAAAAAATAAAAATAAATCACAGTGCTTCTAATATAACTGAAATACTACATCCTATCTTGAGCGCGACAAGAGGTAGAGCAATTCTGCGTGAGCCAATAGATTCAGAATCGTAGATTTGGTATATAATAGGATTTTCAAAAAAAAATCTAAAAAAATATTTTTCTAGAAAAATCACACAGACCCCCCAAAATTCGTAGTAATCGAAAATCATCGTATCGACTTGCGACCGGAACCAAAACTTAGGTAAATATATTGTTTGTTGGATTTTTCTCCGCGAAATCAACCTCAATCTGAAATGCCCAAAATTTCGAAGGTAAAGGTGATAATAATCCACTTGAAAAAGTCATTGTATACCGAAACGTTTTTATAAACCCAATTCAGTCAAAATAATTCAGTGACGTGAGTGTCTTTTGTTTACTTTACTATGGATTATCATCAAGTATCAGCCGCATCATTTCGAAATATTTTAAAGAGGAAACATTACCAGAAACCATGCAGAAGAACCCCTCTCATACTGAAAAGGGGAACATTCTCAATTGAATATTGAATGAAAAGATTTTTTTTTAAAATTTAGAAATATACTATAAAAATGATTTTTGTTTAAACAGAAAATAACCAAAGTCTCGCTGGACATTGAACTACAACTGATAAATGTATATGTCAGGAGAAAATTTAATAAGATTTGAATTATTTAAACAAATGACAATTAACAACAGTTAAAGTTAAAATTTGATGGATAATATTCTTTGAATAAAACTTCAAGTGTTTCCCACTCAAAATGGAAATAATTTTAAAGTTATTACATATTTGGGTCAAACTTCGGAAAATAAATCTACTTTCTTACGTCAAAACAACATCAATATCGTATATAAAATGAATAATAATTTAGGTAAATCATTATCTGAGCAGGCATTCATTTTGCATGGATTGAGAAATAAAGAATAACTTGATAGCAACTGAGATATTTTGATCGGAACGAATAGTATTCTTGGAATATTCTTATTCCATTCCGTCAACAAAAGCGATACAGAAGAAAATGCGTCTGGCAAAACAACATGCAACTGATTTATATAAAGTATAAATAAAACTGACCTTGGGGAATATCCATTTTATTGTGCATTGGAGTTCATATATTTTCCACCTTATGATTTCTTTTCACGATCTGTGTACAATCTCCAAGATAAAATTTGAATTATTCGTAAAGTTTTCTTCTGATGCACACATTTAAATGTTCAAGTAATATCGGAAAACACTGCTACAGGATTCTTAAAAGATTCGAAACTTCTAAACTCCATCAATCATATAGAGGCTATACAGTGAGGCTTTCAATAGCCCCCCCCCCTTAACTTGAACGGTTCGACGTAGAACAATGAAAAAAAAAACGTATTGAATGATATCACCGATACATTTTTGAAATGAAAGACATTGTGATTGCCCGATGACGGCGCGGGGGGGGGGGCACATCAACTGGAAAATTTCAAATAGCAGTAAGTGGCACATCGTTCAAAAGATAATTCAATTCTCTTTTCAATCATTCTATTTTTTTGAATTTCGTTCAAAAGTTTTTTTCACATTATGCATTTGAAATGTCAAATATAAGTGCGGATCTGAATTGTACCGTTACCTCGATAACTTTTGAACGGTTTGATGTGAAACAATAGACACGAAATTTATTGATTGGTATTACCTGTCCTACTTTTTGAGAGAAGACACATTTCAATTACTCGACAGAGTGCGCTGGGGGCACGACAACTTGAAAATTTCGAAAGGCATAGAGGTCGATTTGCCCATCAATGAAAAGGTAATTCAATTTTTTTTTCAACTATGGTTGTTCTACGGAATCACAATTGCGAGTGAAGCTTTTTATAGCTTCCGCCCTTCACCCCTCACTGTAATCTTTCGACATAGAACAACGGGACCAAAACTATTTTGAGATATATCACCGATACTACTCTTTGAAATGGAAGACATTGTGATTGCTCGATAGATGGCGCGGGGGGCACATCAACTTAAAAATTTCAAATTGCATGGTGGGTCCAGAGGCACATTGTTGAAAAGATTAATCAATTCTCTTTCCAACCATCTAATTATTTTGAATTTAATCAATTATTTTTTTCACAATATGCATTTCAAATTTTGTTATACTTGACATTTCGAATGCATATTGTGGAAAAAGTGTTAACGAAATTGAAAAAATACTGAAGAATTGACTTATCTTTTCAACGATTTGCCACTTTGCTCCCCATGCTATTTAAAATTTTCAAGTTGATATGCCCTCATGCGCCATCTATCGGGCAATCACAATGTCTCTCATTTCAAAAAATAGTAAAGGTGATATCATTCAATACCGTTCAACCGTTCAAAAGTTCTCTTATTAGTTCTATTAGAAGCCGCACTGTATATATGCTGATTTTGATAAAAAGTTTTGTAACCGAACCTACCCCTGTCTTATTTGGTTGTTAAATTTTCTGGTCGACTTTCAATTTTTTTCAACTTTCTTTTTTTTTCCTTTTTTTTGTTGTGATCGTCTAGATAGTCAGCGCCACTTCTCAGCAGGATCTGCAATACATCTACTCTCAGAAGATAGCCTAGTATAGCATTTTTTTTTCGGCACACAGCCTTATATAGAGAAACCCTTGGAAGGACTCTCAATTTTCCCACGTTGTGTATATTTTTTGTTGTGTTCTTTATGATACAAAGTTCTGTTCAGCTGAAGAGAAATGAAAGACAAACTCAAATAAATACATATATTAAAGCCAAGTGTTACAATCTCCACTTGTTTGAAACCAATTCAACGATTAAAGGCCTTACATTTTCCACAAGATAATATTGCAAGTTATAAGAGTTCAGCTTATGAAAAATCGTCTCTGGTTCCGAATCTAAGTTGATACTGCTATGTAAAGTGTTTCTGAAGTGAGGAAAATTGGATTATATAAAGGTGATCGGAATATATCTGTAGTTGTAACATTGTTTCATGCCCAAAACACCTTGCTGGTGTTTTTCATGGGTATATTCATAAATCGATTATCGCCAATTGAGAGAATGAAGACTATAGTATATTTCCAGCACGCAACCAAGGAGTTGCTAGACTCACAGGACCTAGTGACCGGTCCGAGATTGTTTTGTGTGCACCCATACTAGACAACCCGTTACCATCCTCGGCCACTCTTTACAGTACGTTCTATTTTTTATATAGAGTTTTTAGGCGTAAAGCCGGGATCCATGCTTAGCAGAGAGTAACATTGTAGCACTACAAACATACTCATTCCAACATTACTCAATTTAGCTATTAAAGTGTCGTGTTGAGCCGTAGTCAAGTACTAAAATCAATTCTAGAGCAATATATAACTTAAGGATTCAATGTGGTACTGATAGGCTTCGACTAATATGACCTAGATATATTCCACCATTAAGTATTCTAGATTCAAACCAGGAACAATTATCAAATTTCAATTTTCCTATCTTTACAATATTCTTTGAGGTCCAGGAGGGCAGACTGTTGTTTATTAAGGTATTCAAAATACAAATTTGTGAGACTGTCTAAAAATTCATTAGTCTGATATCTTACCCAAATTCCTATAGAATTTACTCCCGACAACGTGTGTGAATAGTCCACTAATATATTTACCTCGCCCCACATCAAGGAGTTTGCAGGGACATCGTCCGCTGATGGACATTAATGTTTTGGAGTGCACCCCTACCCACAAACCCGTTACTTTCCACTGTCACTTTTTAGTATTACTAATGTTGCGTAAAACCGGGATTTATTTATGGCAAGAAGCAACAATGAGACAATGATAAACATATTCAGTTCCACTATTTCACAGTTGTGCTAAAACTCTCTATTTTACTCGATGTTATAAGTAGGACACAAACTAATCGTGGCCAAAAATGCTGACTATAATTTAACTGAGTTGACTAGTTAGTGATAATGAATGGAGAACATCAAATAAAGGAAATTAGTAGAAAATTCTGAATAATTGAAGATAGTTATCATTTCTATTCATTACGGACCTGGATTTCCCGAAGGTACTTGTGTTGTACTTGTAAATTCCATTTTGGATCCGTCCTCTTCTTCCCAGTACCTAAGGAAGAGAACTATATTAGAACATGACAATATATAAATGAGTGTAAAACATTTGCCCCACGATTTTATTGGTCTATGAGGGTCAATCTTTAATAACTCAATCGGAAGATCAAACCTTTCCAAATTAATAGTCTCCCCCCTCCGTCCCAAACCCAAACCCAAACCAAATGTATAGGTTGTAGGTAAAACAATAACTGAATGAGTAATATGTAAAAACCCAAATGTATAGATCGTATGTATGAACAATAACCAGGGAAAATTCAATAAAATATATCAATAGCATAATGTCACCTGAATAGGGGATTAATAGAATATGGGAAATAATAACCTGTGAACAAATACCCATAATCAAAATATTTACTTATAGTCCTGAAATAAATGATTACAAATAATTGTTAGTGGAGAACGATATTTTTATCTATAATATTAACCCCAATTTCCCAAAGGAACCCCTTAAGTTAGTTAAATCCTTTTATTTGGAAGACTTCTAAAAAATACTATGTCCTCCAAAATGTTCACAGTTACAACAATATTAACAAACCTTCACACTGAACGCTTGAGGGTGTATGATATAATGTTCAAACCAGTAAATGTACCCCAAAGAATAAACATCAGATCATGAATATGCTCCCTCCCAATTTAACTTCTGTATCCGATAGTCACCTAGAATGAACGACTTGCTACGTCATCACTATAATTCAAGCGCCCATAGACAACCGACGCAGATAGCCTATGTTCATCAACGTATTTATATTCGATACCTGTCAATTGTCAAAGTCCATTAAATTGAACACTGGGAATAGAAAATAGAAACAAGGATTTCAAAAGATTACTTCTTACCAAGGAGTTAGTTCATCCTCTGGAGATGGTTTCGGTTCAGGTGCTGGAATTCGACTGCCTTACGACTGATTCTGGGCTTGCTTATATAGTAAAAGGTCGTATCTAGGGAGACGGAATTTGTTTGCCCAACTTCCAAAATCCTAGACTGAAACTTGCCAATATTCGAATTTTCCGATTGGATTTCCCATCTGAAACTCATATAAAAGTGATCTAAGATGTTTGTGGTATAATTTGTACCAGGTTTCCCTTTGGAATAAATACCGCATATAGCCAAATTTTGACTCTAAACCTGGTTGTTGACGTCTTGTTTATGGGTAACGCTTCAGGACACCTTTTCCTTTGAAACTCTATTTTCAACCCTCAAGCTTTGTAAGGTGGGTAAAAAGCATGTCAGCTTGACGGGAAAAGTGTATTCTATCAATGATATATTGGACTAGTATGGAAACATTACAGGAAGATGACAGGGTAACCCGAAAGTTGAGGTGTCAACCCTATCCGTTCATAATATCTCCTAGATTTGGCTTTCTAACTCTAAAATTACTATTTTTTTTCCTCAGCTTCATCATTAAAGTATATTCTTTCATTTAAGGTGTGAAATAAGTAGAGAGACATTATTGAAAGATTGTAGGGTAGCGTAGAAGTTGCAGGTAACTCCTACATGCTTATAAAGTCCCAAGATTCGTTTTTTTCCACCTGTTAAGTTACTATTATTTTGATCAGCTTGATTAATAATTCTACATTTAGGAATCATTTCAGCAGATAAATATTATGGGAATAATACAAGGTAGCGCTGAAGTTTAGTTGATGATCCTCGTTTCTATAATGTTCCCCTATTTGACCTTTCTATTACTAAGATTGATATTTGTAGGCTCAAATTAGTCAATGAAGGGTGTATTTTGATTCTAGATATCAAATAGTTAGAATAATGTGCTTGGGAGATGGTAGCGTAGTGCTGAAGTTGAATCGTCAAAGATACATACAACGTTACCTATGAACTGTATGGACCCCATACCTATGAAGTGATTCATACTCACCTCGTTCCATTCTTACAGTCTTAGACTTGTGTTTAGTTGTCGTGTGATTCCATAACTTCAGTGGCGTAGAGGGAAAGAAATCATCGAAGGAATTTTACTTACTTTCTGCTAGATTCTTGTCATCGGACGCCTTTTCTTTGAAGTGCGATGGAGATTCTAACTACGGGCTTGGGATATTTTTCCTCTGAATCATAGTACATCCTCAGACGGTGAAAATGAAGATACATAATTTTTTCAACAAAAACGACTCCCGATACTTGATGATGACACACGTGTCTTATGATAAGCAATTTCAACTCAACTAATAAACAAACCATTTGTCATTACCTTCTCGAACATCAATTAAGGTAAAGTATTCATATCTATAACATACGTATCAGCTGTCGATAAAAAGTTGTATTGTATTTCATGACTTTTTAGCATATAAAACACTTGAGAAAGGCAAACACTCGAGCTGCAGCCTCGTGTGGCTTTTCTTTCGTGTTTTAGGGTGAATAGTTGACCAATTAAGAGGTATTCTTGAAAAATTACTCATATACCAAAATATGAACTTTTAATGAAAACTAAAATTATGTACAATTTCGAAAAGAACGGTAAAATGTAGTTAATAGGATATAAGAATTCAAATTGTCATAAATCAGCAGTGATTGACCAGCAAGAACTAGTACTTGACCACAATTTTACCCAGTCGATGACTACTTGATAAAATGAAACAAAATAAGTTTCTAAGCAAACTTGTAGATTTATTATTATGAAAAACAAGTTCTTATTTTCGGAAATAATCTTAAAAACAATGTTAGTTTATAAACTCAAGCTTTCTTAAAAAATACCCGGTTTTTCTAGTTTGTTAACGAGTTGAAATTTTCTTTAATTTCCGTATTATTTTTGGATTCCTTTAAGTACTTTGGTCTCAATAATACATTTTTGTTTTCCAATTCAATTGTTATTTTCGTGTGTTTTAGTTTTTCTCTCAGTTTCCGGTTCGACAGTTTCATTATTATTATTATTATGTATTTTAAAATTCTATCTATTGGATCGATAATGAGTCAGCAAAAGAAATGTATGATGTTTCGATACATTGGAAAAAAAGATGCAAAGAAGAACACACCATGTCGTTGACAAACCTCCGAATGTTTCAAAAATTCCAAAAACCGTTTTTTACCCGCTATGCTACCATGAAAGACTGACTTTATTCATGGAAAACCCCTTTTTCAGCATCTGCTAGCAGCCACCTGACCAGGAGATCTACCTATTCTCTGGTCAACATGGTGGAAGGACCCATTTGTTTTTTAAGGAAGATCTCCCTTTCAATCTATTCATCAAAGTAGCATGCGGGTCCCGTACAGCCTCTTGGCTTGACTAATATTGCGGACATGATCGCTAACATTGCTAACAGACTGTGCAATTGTGTATATTTAAAAAATCTCCGCTCAGTTTTAGTAATTTTTTCTGAAAAGTACAGTGGTTTTACTAAACTTGCAGTTGAAAAAACAAACAACCTGTATAAAGCAAAATTCATGTACCACTTGTTGACCATGACAAAAAACCAATAGTTGACCCACTAAAAAATGTGGTCAATTACTAGATCCGCTCTGAAATGACGATATTTTTTAAATAAAAATAAATCTACTGATATCAAAAGCTATGAAACACACAATTGCGTAAAACCATCAGTTCCTTTGAAACACCAGTAGTTGACCAAAGTGGTCAATTACTGGAGCCTCAACAAATATTTTGTTCTAGTAGTTAACCACATGAATTCAAAAAGTAAAAACACACATTTCAACAATGAATACGATGAAAATACTTGACTTTATTCCTCTAGCAATTAGTACATCAAAAATGTTTTAAGGAAACTATCAACATGAGCGTATGATTTGAGATTACTAAAAGTTGTCTACCTACCATGCTTATTGCCACATTACCTGTTTACTGTCAGTGGAAGACGACAAATGTGTAAACATGACAGTGACCTATTCCTCGCAAAATGCATTTGGTTTAGTTGTGATCAAACTAGACCAAAGCCCCATTCAACTTTTGAAAACATAGGCAAACAACAAAACGAGTAAGTATCCTTATTCCCGCGCATTAACGAAAGAAATGGTCAATTACCGGGAGCTGGTCAACTACTGGTGCCACAACTCTATATAGCTAATAAGACAGACATACAATAAATAACTATTTTGTCATTTAATTTAATTAATTGTTCATTCATCATGCTGATACTGTCAATTATTTTTCATTGTTTGAAAACGGTTATATCACGCAAAATCTTTCGGGAAGGTTACTTCAGAGGGGCCATTCACTTCTTGAATTATACAGGGTGTCCCTGGACTTCCTCTTTTCCTCTCGGGAATGTATAGATGGGGTCAAAATATCACCAGTACTTCATATAACTTTTGTTCCTAAAAGCCTTCGTTACCAAGTTACGGGCCCTCAAAGTTAAAAGAGGAAAAATGTTTTTCTTTGATAACTTTCAAAGTGAATTTCAAAATCATCTAAAGTTTGGTGATTGACTAAACAAATGAATTCCTTCGATGATCTTTCATGCAGGAGTCAGTTGTTCTGCTACAAAGTCAGGATCGGACTACCGCCGATGGTCCACACCCCAAAACTTTGAAATGACAGATATTTTTTCAATAGTTTTCAACAGAATAAGGTTACGTAGACAATTTTCTGAATAAAAGTACTCGTGTGGAAAGTCGATCGGAGCAACGATTCTTAAAAAAATGCAGTTTTACTCGACGACATCAAACCCGATCGTCCACAATTATTTGAAATGGAAAATTTTCACAGTAGAAATACTAATGCTAACGTTAATTCAACAACATTTATAAGAGGAATAATTCAAAATATGCTAAAATAAAGTCGTTAACAAAAAGTACAGCACCTAGTTGAAAGTTTCATTCACAATGTAGATATTTTTCCAAATGAAATATCAAGATATGTAGATTCGTGGTGTTTTTGAACTAACAAGCTACTCCACTATGAAATATCGAATTCAGTCCATATTTTGTATGTACGCGTGGAATAAGCACGTTTCGTGTTGTGTTATCTGAATCTCATGAAACTCAACATTTGGATGTTGCAAATTCGTATTCACAGCTTAAATGTTGAGGAGTTTCACTGATAAGTATAATTTCATGTGAGAAAATCTTCAACCCCATGGGATATTGCAAACCAAACAGCAACGGAAACTCAACGTGAATGTTTGGGCTGGTATCATAGGAAACCATCTTATAGGACCATTCGTTCTACATGACCGATTGAATGGAGAACGTCATTTGCAGTTTATTCAGAACGATTTGAATGGACTTTTGGAACATGTTCCATTGCAAACCCGAAGAGATATGTGGTTTATGCATGATGGCGCTCCTCCTCATTTTAGTTTGATTGTGCGGGACCATCTGAACCAGATTTTCCCCAATAGATAGATTGGTAGAGGTGAGCCATCTTCATGGCCACCGCGGTCTCCGGATTTAAATCCATTGAATTTATTTCTGTGGGGGCATCTGAAAAGCCACGTTTATGCTACACCTATTCACACCAGAGATGCCTTGTTGGATAGAATTACATAACACTGTGAAGCCATACAAAACGACCCTGGCATGCTATTTCAAGTGCAGAGAGGGTGTTTGCGCCGACTAAGAAAATATATTGAGAGAGACGGGGCTCATATCGAGCAGTTTTTGTAGCGGATTTTGCATTTCTGTTTGCTCTTGAGGCTTGCGATTGATTACTTACACCATGAGTTTTGCAAGGTAAACGTATTTGCATGATAAAAATTCGTTATGAACATTGTACCTATCATTTCTATTTTCATTAAAAATTAATCTTTTCGAATAATGGTAGACATCTCAGGTTGGATGTCGTCGAACAAAAATGCATTTTTGTCAAAAATCGTTGCTCCGATCGATTCTCCACACGAGTACTTTTATTCAGGAAATTATCCAGGTAACCTTGTTTTGTTAAAACATATTGACAAATCCCAGTCATTTCAAAGTTTTGGGGTGTGGACCATCGGGGGTAGTCCGTTCCTGACTTTGTAGCAAAACAACTGACTCCTGCATGAAAGCTCACCGAAGGAATTCATTTGTCAAGTCAATCACCAAAATTAAGATGATTTTGAATATTCACTGTGAAAGTTATCAAAGAAAAACATTTTTCATTTTGTAACTTTGAGGGCATGTAACTCGGTAACGAAGGCTTCTAGGAACAAAAGTTATATGAAGTACTGGTGATTGATTCGTTGAAAATATAAACAGGATGTTCATATAATCAGATGTGGAATCATCCGCGACTGAAAGATAAACTTTAGTCACTATCTTCCATCGGATGGAATAACTATCTGAATAAAAATGCAAATTTTCTATTTCAGATTTTTTCTTTTGAGTTAGGGCCTTTTCAGAATATCTATCAGATGTAGTTCAATGTCCAGCGTGGCTTTAGCCGGGGAAGTAGTTGTTTTCTGTTAGACATTCACAAAAAATAACTTCATTTTAATCGTAGATTTTTCAATTCACAGAAAAATCTTTCTATCAATATTCAATACTGGTGATATTTTGACCCCATCTATACATTCCCGAGAGGAAAAGAGGAAGTCCAGGGACACCCTGTATATTATATAGAAAATGCAACTTTCAAATCTGTTATACTTTCGTAAATAAACGTTATTATTATTATATACATTATCATTGCAGATCAGTGAATGATATTAGTTAAGCATGCCACATTGAACTCTCTAGGATGTCAATATTATCGAGTCTCCCGGATGTCAAAATTATCGAGTCTCCCGTATATTCCTGTAATGATTTCAACGTCAGCTCATTATCATTCTCATTGATACATGTGTTTTCCATCTGTTCCATCACACATGAATTGAGGGTACTGTATTTACAATTTGCTGACCTACATTTTCATCCTATTAAACAAACATGCAAGCCAGAAATCGCAATTTTCTGCCACAATTTAGATCCCTATCATTCATTCATTGAAAGGCGCCGAGTTTTTTGCCTGAATATGCATCAGCCTACTTCGCTGATGGAGTAGTTTGGATGTGTTGGTGGACATGTATGTGTGTGGGTTGGTAATAATCTCCATGTGTGGTGCGTTATGAAGTTTTCGAAACTTGACGAGATCTACTCCTTTTTTTAATTTTGCTATGTTACACCAGAGATGATCGTCACCTCTGAAGGACCACAAGATGTGCTCGAAGTATCCATGCATCGTGTAGTTTCTAACGTCCTCAATCTTGATTTAGGTTTTGGGGTAGCGGGAATAGGACACAGTAATGAGTTGTCTAGGATTACTAAATTACCGACGTTTCGACGTTTATTGACGTCTTCTTCACGGCTGAAGAATGCATGATTTGTAATTCCGTCGTGTTTTACACATGGTTGTTACTAAATTGTAGTGAATAAATAGGGCAAACACCCAAATAACACAAAATGGTCAACACATTCAAAATATAACGAAGATACGAAAAGTGTCATAAATGGGTGTTAAATGGTTGTTTTATGATGTGTCTCATGAGAATCAAATAATAGACTTTGTGTTCTGGAGTGAAGGAATAGCAGATTTACTGGATTAATCATTCCAACACTCAAAAAAATTAATTACTGGAATTTCCTGTGAATTGTATTCCTGTTATATTAAAAGCACTTTTATTTCCTGTTAAACCAAATTATATTACGTGTACACGAAGAAACGTAGGATTTGCAGAAATTAATAACTTTTAAATTCCATGTTATGATTCCTGTTATAAGGAAATCATATTTTGTTGCTGTAGCAAGAATGATGTATGGTATTCACAGGATTAGTTGAATTGCTGGAAGAAAATATTGAAATGCTAATGTTATAGAAATGTTAATTAATGGCGGTAAACGTAACTGTGATATTGAGAGGAATAGTAGAGTTAATGATATTAAATATTGAACTATATTTATTTATTTATTCAGCATTGCTAATACAATATCGTTTTATCACAGAGAGGAGGTAGGTTAGTATAGATAAAATACATCAATAAACAAATATTAGTAAAAACGTAAAACGCTAATTGTTAATTAATTAAAATATAGATCTACAAGCATCAGAGCATGATATAACATTCTAAAAGATTTAAAAAGTACAGAGAAATCCCCATACCTAAACACTTCTGAGAACGAGAATAGCCTAGATCGCACTATAGAATGCGACGTTTAATTACTGAAATTGATCGCTTAATATATATTCACGGATACTACTTCTAAAAATATTGATATTACGAGACATTTTGATAAAATCGGGTGGGTTATTATAGATTACGATTCCAGCATCAAAGATATTTCTTTTCGTGCACCTCAGATTGTTTTGACGAACGTATATGTGTTGTTTTTTTGGCGTTTGTCTAACAATAATTTCTAGTAAATCGTTCTATTGATTTGAAATAAAATTACAATGGGACTAACAGGATGAGAGGTATCGTGAAATAAACAAAAAATAAAATTTAATATTTTACTAAATTATCCATCGAATTCTACTGGAATGTCATTTTCTGTTATTGTTATAGGAATAGTTTTTCAACCTAACAGTTTTACAAAATCCTGTTACTTTTAAAGATATAGTTTGTAACAGTTACCATAATTTTGATTATAATGTGTTTTCTATTCAATTCAACAAACCTCTCCTTCAAAAAGCAAAGGTAGCTCTGTCACTGGCACAGGAATGTAATTTCAACAATGTCCGCCGGCGCGCTGATCGCACCTACTGTGATTGAAAACGCGACCTATGATTGTGGACCTAGCCGACCTAGACCTACCTATTCATTTTCTTCGCAGTGTTCGTTGTCGTTAGTGTCTTTATAGTGTGAAGTGAAAACTTTGTGTTACTCTTGCTTTCTGGTATGTTTTCTGTTAACAATGGATTTGAACCCCCGTGAAGATTTCTCACAAGTTGTGGAGGGTGTTGCCGATTTTAATTATCTTCTAGGAAGTGCCATCTGCAATTGAGACGCACTGGACGAGCTTGACGTAGAAACTTCGGACCTCGCTGGATATCTGGGATTTAAGCCAGTACATCCATACATTCAGACGTAAGTTATTTTTTTTTATCATATCACATCATACCTTACAATCAGCATGCCATGCCGCCTTTGATGCGGAAAAGTATCTAGCTAGAGAGGAAGAGGCAGGACTCGCGAACTGGTTCAAATTGAAGAATTTCTAATATAATTTCGATAAACCTCATAGAATATAAAAATTGACCCAAGTTTTATTGATACGAATTCTTGTGCTGACAATCTACCGGGGCAAAGGATTTATTTCCAAAAAAATATAATATATGAAAATTACCTGTAGGAACACCATGGTTCAATCACTGGACTCGAATGCGATAAATATGAAGGCGGAAGTTGGCCCGCAACAAATTTTTTGGTACTGAAGGATATACCAAATCTCTTGCAATAATTGGCAAATTTGAAATCAATTAAAAAAATACTTTCTTTTTATTATAAATATCATGTATTTTTTGAAAAACATCACAACTAAAATCTATCCAAAATTTATTTACTTTTATTACTTCACAGTCTCTAATTCAACTTCACAAGTTTTTTATGTTTAGAGAATGACGTTCAAATCTCGCAAGTTGAACCAGAACCATTTCCTTCATCCAATCGACTTTGGCAGGGGTTCATACTGTATTATATTATATAACTCTGCATTGTTTTTTTCTGGCACCAAATAAAAAATAAACTTTGTTAATTTCCTTTTTTTTTTATTTTTTTTAATTAAAGGAATAAAGACAAACGAACCCAAAAAATAATTCACTAACAAAGTAGGCTTGGCTTTTCTTATATATACTAAAAAAAAAAAAACTTGAAACGACATTGGTTGGGAATGAAGAAAGATATATAATTTATTTTCCATCAGAAAACCAAGTTAGTTTTTCAACGATTATGAAAATATAAATGTTTCGAAAACTTAACTGACTGTGAAATCAACACCATTTGAGTTTTGGATTTGGATTTTGCTTTGTTTCACAAATAATGTGATAAATGTTTTGTATTTTGTATCTTTATTTGTGTTAATAAAAGCGTATTTATTATTATTATTAGAGAAAAAAAATGGCATTATTACTTACATCCATAAAGAGAAGAATCATGTCAAGTTTCACGAAACTCTGAGATGTTTAGTGTTATGGTGCGATATGGGATATGTTAGTATTGTTTCATTCAACTTTATTCCATTTTTTCCAGACTCTTCTCCATCTGCTTCAAGATAGCAATATGATGAAAGGGCGATATTGGCAGAGCAGCAGATGAAAGGATGCCTTTTCCCGAATGCTAGGTCGACCCTGACTTGGCTTTGATGAACATTTTTTCGCTTATGAAATCTCTGTTCCATAAGAAAAAAAAAGTACTTATATCTTTAAATGACATTTCTCCATTTCCCTACACTTCAACATTTCGCACATGTTCCTAACGGTATTTACTATGTAACATGTAGAAATACATTTAATAATTGGGCTTTTTAGATAATTTATTTGTAAAAGTTTTTTTATTAAAATTTTTGATTATTTAATTATTTTCCTGAATGGATTTTTTCTTCAGGTGGTTCCAGAGTCGGACTCAATTTTCTTGTAATATAATTTATTTGATAATATTGAATGAATTGTTTCTTGGTTTATCCGAATTTTCATTCGTGCTTCAAGAACCGTCGCAACGCTCCTGTTGTGTTATTCTACTGAATTTTCAATTTCGTCTACCGTACAATGTAATTGAAGTATTGTATTAAAACAATTTGGTAACTACAAAATCGCTGGAATGTAGCAATATTTTCCATATTTTATTAAGATACGATTTATTGCCTCTGCTGAGAAAGTCTTGAGGATGTAACACCCGAACAGTTCAAATTAAAGTTTGAAATGGCCGTGTATTATGGCTTCAAAACACCCTTAGCAATGGCAGAAAACATTCCTTAATGAAGCAATGGAAAATATTGTTACATTCACATATCCAGCGATTTTGTGCTAACAAGATATGTTTTTAATACAACAATTCATTTACGTTATACAGTATAGAAAAGTCCTGTTAAATTTAAGGTTTAGTAGAATAACAACAACAAATTGCAGTGGAATCAAATATATAGTTGGTTAGACAGTAGAGGAAAGTCCTTTCAGATCAAACGTATATAATAATAACCATGTGTTGACCTCAAAATATTAATTTCATTGACGGCATTTTCTTGATCTAGTTTAAATCTAAGTTATGCCCTCATTCAAAGAAGATAACTCTGAGATTTGGAACAACTCTCTTTCGATTTCAATTATTGATAAATCTTCAAAAATTAAAGATTTTTTTTCGAATGATAGGCAAAAAACTACTTTGAATCAAATTACTCCTTGTCCAACAATCAATTTTGTTTTTGCCAAAGTACCTTTCTGAGGGGCGATATTGTCGTGGCCTGGAAAATGAACGACATTATATTCATCCCATGTGTGATTTATTCAATGTATTCGATTGTGTTGGTATCACATAACTTTTCGTTGGGAAAATTATCATATTACCGGACTAGGGGTACACCTCTTGAACTCATGTCATCATATTCAATCAACAGATGATAGGTCGTTGGAAAATGTAACACAACACCAACCGTAACGCATGGAATTCCTCAGGGTTAGGTCTTTGGGCCTTCACTCTTTATCATTTATATTAATGAAATTTGTTAGTATATGCTAGTCGATACTGCTGTCATACTTCTTGCTGTCAATACATCAATGCTTCATCAGATTTTTCTAGCCTCACAAATTTAGCCAATAACTCAATCGGATTTCTGCCAACTTCATAAAACTCAGCGGTAATAAGATGCAACAGTTAATCATTTTGATACTTTCTGATATTCATTATGAATACACTTCTCTATAAATCGTCAGCAAAAGGACACTTGGAATAGTAACTAATCTATAGTTATCAATATGAGAAATATATCATTTTTTCAACAAGAATATTGTTTTCCACTATCATATGTTTGGATAAATTTTCTTTGCATCTGAACTTTCATTATGAATGCCGATGGTTCATAAATATAATATAAGAGGCCTATCTAACGCTTTTGACTATTTGATATCGTTAAAGGATCCGAAAGTTGTAAAAGGTTAAAAATAAAATGTAATTTACACAATTTCTCAATGGGGACAACTTTTGTTCATTATTCGGAGTTCATATTCACCTGGAAAAATGTTTGCAATTTGTCCCAACTTATTTGTTTATACTGAGTTTTGCAGCTTGGTCAAAAAAATCTTCATGTAAAAAAATATGAAATATTTTATTTCGATTGGCCTTTCATAGTATACAGTGCTTCTCAAAAGTCCCCTCCCCCCTCTCTTATTTCTGGAACGATTATACATAAACAAGTGAAATTTGGAAACTGAATATTAAAGGTTGTAAACCCTATTAGTGATGATAGATGACGAAATCGTCAAAGATGACGTCACAAGGCCATTGTGACCAATAATTTTGAATGGAACTCTACGGCAAGCGACACCTCTTTTGAAAGGTATCGAAAAAACCTATTCAATGATACTAATTTTGTTTGTGTTTATGGCAGTTTTAATGGCTCATTATTAAACATTAAAATTTGAATTCCATTCAGTATGATATTAATTACAGATTTAAGAATCAGTATCTACTCAAAAAATTGCTCGAAGTGACCTCCATTTACTTCCTGACAGTGAAATATCCTATTTTTAAACTCTTCTCGTACTTTTGCAAATGTGTCTGCGGAAACAGCCTCACATTCTGCAACAATACGTTTTTTTAAAACGTCAATATTGTCAGGTTCAGTGGCGTGAACCTTCGATTTAAGGTCCCCCCACAGAAAAAAATCCAAAGGTGTGAGGTCCGGTGATCGAGCTGGCCATTCCGTTGAACCTCGTCGTCCAATCCATCTACTACGATACTCCTCATCCAAATACCGTCTTACTGCACCGTAATAGTGTGGAGGAGCACCATCCTGTTGGAATGTTATTTCCAAATTGCCGAATTCATCTGGAATATCTTCCAAAATTTCAAGGATTAACGATTCTATTGCGTTCTGCAACAGCTCCAGATAACCCTCACCAGTTAAATTAGTTTTTGAAAAAAGAGGCCTAACGGTGTGGTTTCCCAGGATACCTGCCCAAACATTCACCTTCTGGGGAAATTGGTTATGTGTTTCACGAAACGAGTGAGTCACTCCAATACCTCATATTCTGTGTATTTACATTTCCATTTCCATTTAGATAGAAAGTACTTTCGTCACTAAAACAAATTGTTTTGACATAGTCTGGCTGTTGGTCAATTTTAGTTTCCATATTTTCACAAAATTCTAGTCTTCGGTCTGGGTCGTCGTCTGAGAGTTGATGAACCATTTTTAATTTATATGGATGAAATTTGTTTTTTTTTCAACACCCTGTGTACTGTACTTCGACTGACTTCACAGGTAGATGCAACGTGAGTTGTTGAAGAAGTAGGATTAACTATTACTTCTGCCAGTATATCAATTTTTTTCTCATCAGAAATTTGTGGTCTGCCAGTTCGTTTCGCATCATTAATACTACCCGTTGTTTCAAACTTACGGAGAAGCTCTCTCAAATAAGTTCTCAAAACGGGGCGATCAGGAAACCTCTCATTAAAAATGCGTTCTGCTGCATGAATATTTTGTCCAGTTTCACCAAGAATTAGGATCGCTGCTACTTCATCACCTAAAGCACGTACCATTTCGCTTCTTGAAGCACTTAAACGTTCGGCTCACAACAGTTTAACAAATTATTAAAATGTACAAAAATATCAAAAGTACCAAAAGCTGCTGAAACAGTTAAACGTTCGATCAACAATACACAAATTATCAAATGTACAAAAACTTGGACAATCACAAAAACGTCGAATTAGGGAGACTAACAAAAACGTCAGCTCATTTGACAACTATCCGGAGGCGGAGCTTGAATTTGGAATTTTAGTATTAACTGATTTAATTCATCACAGATTTGCGTTTTTCAAAAGCGAGTTGCCAAAACTGCCATAAACACAAACAAAATTAGTATCATTGAATAGGTTTTTTCGATACCTTTTAAAAGAGGTGTCGCTTGCCGTAGGGTTCCATTCAAAATTATTGGTCACAATGGCCTTGTGCCGTCATCTTTGACGATTTCGTCATCTATCATCACTAGTAGGGAAGTTTACAACCTTCAATATTCAGTTTCTAAATTTCACTTGTTTATGTATAATCGTTCCAAAAATAAGAGGGGGGAAGGGGACTTTTGAGAAGCACTGTATACATTTTTCCCAGTTTCCTCGAACATTTTTCAGAAATTTAATTTTTTCATCATATTTCATTCTATGGAATTTAGCAGTTGTTGGAACTAAAATATAGACGTGGTTTGAGAGGGGAGATTCCTGATTCCCTCGCTTCGTAGCTGACTTGGTGTTCATCTAATAAAACCGATACTATGTTATATTTGAAATAACATTTTCCTCTAGAACTCTCTTGTCATACAATTTATTATAGAACAGTATTCCAAGTACTCTGATCATTGTTCGATTATAATTTTATGTGGTTTGCGTCTGGCAAACAAATCAAGCTGTTTCATTAATGTGATCTCAATTTTCCTAATCGCTAATTGGGATCATAGGCAATTAATAAAACGTAATAACCAAGTGAATGTCAACCTTGATGAACGTTTATGTGCGAAAATTCGGGATAATAGACACTTTACCGTATTTATGAATATATTATGTACAGAAGGAAATCGATTCTATTGTCTGGTTCAACCTCAATAGATAATGAAAATTGGAAATTTGCCGTATAGGAGGAGTTCTCTCAAATCGAATGTTCCATATAATTTGATATAATGGAACCCTTCCAGAACATTATACCTGTGCATGTTTTATCCAGGGACTGAATCAATTCTTTGTTCGAGTGTGTCTGATAATAGTCCTCGTACTTACCAACATGAAATTACTTAATTTTATAGAAATATAGGTATTAGGGTAAAAGGAAGTTGAATAGTGACAATATGATATAATTTTATCGGTCAATAAAGTTAACTAATGAGTTAGTGCAAAAATGTCACAGAACAAAGAAATCGTTTTGTGGAAATAATAAGTACATTCAACTAGGAAATAGTACATTGTGTATCTAGTAGTAAAAGAAATACATTCCCGGACGACAATGTAAATTGTTGGCCGAGGCGTTAAGGTAGTTGTCGTGCTACAAACAGTGTCAAAAATTAGGCTCAACGCGATACATGTTCAAACGCTGAATTAGAGGAATCTTTTTTAAGGGAACCGTATACCCAGAAACGCAACTAGCATGCGTGATACAGCGAATAAGCCACGACTGGACTGTTGGCAACGTCGCAATCCAACGATCGCTCGAATTTAGTTGTTCAAGATACAGTGCAGATTGCTCTTGAAACATTGGCGAGGTATTGTTACTGAATATAAGAAAAAAATTTAATTTGCAATCAGGTAGTCATACAGCTACATATGCTCAAAGATACGATTCTGATAAGAAAAAAAGAAGACTGATGCTAACATCGAGGGAAAAAAGTTGCGCAGAGTTGAATTGAAGGAAAAGTCAGAAGGTGTAACATATCAACCAAATTAACGGACCAAGAGCATCATCACTATTATTAAAATTCATCCAATCAATATCAATAAATTATTCCATAGTTTATTTTGATTTACAAACATCTGGATTGTGCATAAATGATGACATTTTACAAATCGCCGCCAAATGTGAAAAGAGAGAATTTAATATATATGTGAGCCCTACGAAGCATCAATCCTGTGGCGACCAAAGTTACGGGATTGAGTACAACGTCTGGTCAATCATACTTGAATGGTGTACAAGTCGATTCACTAAATTCAGTAGATTGTTTGGTAACATTTAAAGATTTTTTTAAATTTATCTTCTTGCGAGATTCGATGTGCCTAGATTACTATCATTAATAATAATGTAATAGAAGATTTAACAATGATAGCAGCATTTGTGGATAGCTTAATTATTTTTCGAAAAACGTTCCCAGATCGGAAAGGGCCAGGAATGTTTGAGCTATCAAAATTAGCCAAAGATTCAATACCAAACGAAACATCAGATAATTTCCACGAAGCGATGTATGATGTATAAATTTTGCAAAAATTTGTTCGTTTTATTGGTAAAGAGTCAGAATTATCAATAAACACGAAATCATATGTTCAGAGTGACCTGAGAACGAAAGAATATCTTGTAATTTACCTAATTTAAGTGCCTTAAAAAATGTTATATCACGGGATTTATTGGAAAAAATTGCGCAACAAAATATAACAAACGATTTTCCGAAACAGATGTATCACGATGAAGGAGAAGCTGTGATTAATGACCTAAAAATTGGAAAATGGAAAACCTAGAGTTACTGAAAATAGGAAAGAATTAACTAAAATCATTGATGATTTAAAAATAAATGTTCAGTCAATCAAGTGATTATTAAGTATAACAGTTAGAAAAATAAATAATATTACATTCATTGTTGTTTATATTTTGTAGATTTATACGTTATATTTTATTAGCCTGTTAGAAATCTGAATCATTTTTGTTTACGTTTAAAAATATTCGTATTATGTTATCCGTATATGTGTTGTATATTTCGTTAAAATATTTTTCATATATAATAGGTTTAAAATGGATCAGTATATATTAGCACAACTATTCACAATTATTATTCATAAATATGTGTATTTTAAAACACAGTTCAATTCAAATCAGCAAGACCCTCGCGCTCTCGCTTATTTGAATCATGAGCGCTCGCTTGAGGCGTTGCCACGATTCTCAGCCTTCCCTCTCGTGCACTTCTCATCCGCAATAATTTAGAAACTTCTTATGGCAATAACTAAAAAACTGTATGGCTACGCGTGTTTAATTTTTTCTATAAAATTCGTTACTCACCTTTCAATAATATACTAGTTTTTCAAAAAGATCTGAATGGAGGGTTTTTAGTTATGCCTTAAAATGTGGTGTCCGCGGTAGCTCATTATAGGGATTACGTGTTAAACGTTGCAACTTTGAAGCCTTATATCTCGCTTTCGGAGTGGTGAATCATACCAAAAATTTAATATGATACAGGTAATAATGTTAACTGAAAGTGGTATGAATATAAACGAAATCTGATTGGAAGTGGATTTCACGACAACTATCTTGAGCTGAGGCCATCAAGCATTGAAGTCTGGGAATGTGCTTTCACTACGAGGTACACATACTATTTTTTCTGAAATCGCAATCAACATTATCATAAATTAAAGATGCATAACAATTTTTGATTAACATCTTATTGCCTATGGAATCGTTTCCTGGACAATTACTGTTTGTTTATTGTTGTGACAAAAGTCAGAGATTCATTACTCACTTCGGTTTAATACCTACTTATCGCAAAAAAATATTCAAAAATATTTCAAATTGATAGTGATGATGATGTCTACGTGTGCGGGACACCACCAGAGTTAGTAAATGCTGCGGAAAATGTCATCTTAAATTTATTGCCAAATAAATCCAAGGAAAAATATGAATACGCTTACAAACGTTTCATGGATTATTGCCAAGAAATAAATAATAGTTTGAAAAAACGAAAAACCACGCTTTCATAAGAAACCAGACAAAAAAAATAGAAAATAAGAAAAAATTTATTTTATTAAAAAAAAACGTGGGGTGCATGGTATCGCCTCGGCCAACAATTACCTGTGATCTTGAGACATTTCTTACTTCACTGCCCTAGGTGTGTAATGTACTATATAATTATTGATACCATGCACCCCACGCTTTTTTTTAAATAAAATAAATATTTTTCTTATTTTCTATTTTTAGAGTCTGGTTTTCTATGAAAACGTGTCTCCTAGTTTTTTTAAACTATTATTTATTTTCAACTTTATAGTTTAGTTTTCTATTAACGCGTGTTTTTAGTTTTTCAAACTATTATTATTATTATAAGATTTTTTTAACTATTGTAACGAACCTAGGCCGGACCTGTCGCCTCCCGCGTCGCCATCGACAGCGATGAGATCATCCCCGGAGATATTCGAGAACCATCCAGTCCCTCTTCCGCGTAATGCAACGGTCAATATTGGAAACAATTGGAACATGCCGTCGCCAACTGGAAGAATTCGAAACATCGAGAATGCTGTATCGGAGATAAATAGACAGCCCTCAAGAGGGAGTGAACAGTCTGAACGAGCCCATACAATCGAGCTATACAGTGGCGTAGTAATATAAATTAAGTTGTAGAATAAGTGTTAAATAAATTATTAGAACCAAGTTAAGTTTATTTACGTTACACTATTATTCTCCAATATTGAATAGAATCGGACCATAATCACAAAACTCGCGGCCATTTTGGAGCCGCCATCTTGAATCCCTCAATTTTGACAAAATAATCATAATCCATCCAAAAACCTCCACATACCAATTTTGAATAGAATCAGACCATAATAACAAAACTCGTCCACCATTCTGGAGCCGCCATCTTGAATTTTTCAATTTTGACAAAAGAATCATAATCTCCGACCACGAAAACTCTCAGATACCAATTTTGAAGCGAATCGGACCATAATCACAAAACTCGTCCGCTATATTGGAACCGCCATTTTGTTTTTTTCACACAAAAATTTCTTAATGCATTGTCACCGGAATTATGTACACCTGCCAAATTTCAAATCATTCGGACGTCTGGAAGTAGGTGAAAATAAAGTCCAAATGAGTCGGTTACAAACAAACAAACATACAAGTGAAGCTGATATAAAGCGTGTAAAAACAAACAAACATACAAGTGAAGCTTATATAAAGCGTGTAAAAACAAACAAACATACAAGTGAAGCTAATATAAAGCGTGTAAAAAATACGACCTCTCGATCTGAAAAGGTCATGATTGCATACTTTTCCGATTTATCTACAAAGTTGAAGGCATCTACGTTATGGTCAGATTACCCCATGCTGAGAGCTACACTTAGTGCAAAAGAAGATATTGATATTACAAAATATTCGTACATGCGTGCTCTCCTGATACGTCAAAGTGGCAGCTGTAAACCAAAGAAGTCAAAAGTTTTGTCAGATGAACAAATTGAAACGTTTATTACTCAAGCACCAGATTATATTTACTTAATGAATAAGGTACGTTTAGAATGTAAGTATTAAAAATCACGTTGATATTTGTGTATGTTTTTACTTTCTAGGTTGCCTCAATATTTGGTGTTGCCGGTGCATATCGCGTGATGAATATATCAATTAAATTCGAATGACAGAAGATTTTGGATCTAAGCTTTTGATTAAAATACCCGATAATAAAAAGAATAAACGAAGATCATTTGTGATAAACAAAACTTATATTCCATTGTATAGAAAATATGTTGCATGTCGTCCAATGTTGTGAGTTGCCGCTTTTTCTTAAAATATTCAAATGGGAAAGGTTGCAGGCAAGTGTGAGAATACACACTTTGGCAAAATGCCTCAAATTGTCGCAAATTTTTTGATTTGCCATATGCACATGAATACACAGGATATTGTTTCCGTCGGTCCTCTGAAACAATTTTGGTTAATGCTGGGGTAGATTTAATTGCTTCAAAGAGGCATGGGGGATGGAAACCATGAATAGTTGCCGAAGGATATATAGAGGAATCTTTTAAAAATCAAGTAGACATAGCAGATAAAATATTTAGCGGGGGAAGTGACAATGATAAATCTGCTAATACTATCAGTATCATTGCCGAAGAAGAAAACAGCAATAACGTCGCTGATTATTCAGGTTACTTAATAGATAAATTTAGAGGGGAAGAGACAAAGAGAATGATTTTTCAGCTAGAGTTCAGCCTATGTTTAATAATTGTACAAACTGCAACATAACTATAAATATACAAAAATAGTTATAATAAACGGTCCATATGTGTAATTACATATTCAATGAATGTTCTTAATGTGAGTTGATTGTTTGCGTGTATTTATTTACTGTCTAAAATGTATATAAAAAACCAACCGGTAGGGACCGATTTTGACCGGCAAACATTTTCCTGGACCGTTTTCGGTCCGGGAAAGTTCATTGCTTAGCAACGGACTGAAATACTAGATTAGCGTATTTTGGGGTCTGAAGTTGCTCCGAGAAAGAAGGCCTTCTTTCAGAAAAATCAATTTCGGTATTCGCGAGGTAGATGTCAACTCCAGGAAATAAATTGGCTTGTAAATTTCACTTATGGAGATATATATGGAAATTCAAACTATAAAATCACATGGTAGTGAAATCAGTTGAATTCACTTGAATATTTCAGTCATGCGAGAATTAAAAAAAGTCTAGAAAAAGAAATTCAAATGAACCGCGAATGAAAAAAACGAATGGAATAAAAAGATAATAACTCGATTTGTACAATGAATAACAAAACAAGTTTTGCAGAATTATTTGGAAACAAACATAGAAACCAACATTGAAATTCATATGTAAGACTTATTGGCTTCATTGAATGATAAACTGAAAAATTCATATTTTTTTGGAAAAGTGGAATTAGCACAAATTGAAAAGCGTACCAGTGGCATTTTTGCGAGGAAACTATAACAATTCAGGGATAAATAGAGGTGGGCACTACAAGTGAATCTCTTAGTAATTTTTTATTATTGAACCAAAAAGTATATTTTTCATGCCTTTCTTCAGTTTCAAGCCATTTTCACAAAAACTATCAAATTGATGCAGTTGCACATCTAGCAAAATTTTCTCGATCACTTTCTTTATTTTCAGAATTTGGTTGCTACAAAGAGTGGGGTGATGCTATACTCAAAGTATTCTTTTTATTCTTCGCTAATGTTGAAATTTATTTGCCTCTCAAAAGATCTTGAATGAAGTGGCTTCGCTATAGAAAACATTTTCATTCGAATTCTTCTTAACTCGTCTGAAAATTATATTTAGAATGGTGAATTTTATAACGATTCATATATTAATTTAATTTGGTCCAACTTTGGCTTTGCAACTGAAATATTATTTGCTTGCTTCTTTCTCCAGTTAGTTCAACATAAAGGAAAACAATTGTTTGGAATTGAATTATGTAATTATGGCATGAATTGCTATCGATTTACTGAGTCCTGATGGATTAATCCAATATATGTAGTTTAGTATACGAAGAATGGTATCCATCAATATCGAGATTCATAGAGCGCTAGTATGGCAACATTATTGAATGCGGGAAATGTTTATTTAATTCCTGAATTAACATAACCTTGGGTAAACTGAAATTGCAGTATAAGCTGTGTAATTTTTTCACGTCAATAACAAATGTTAGGTATTTTGGTAGTGTATTTATCAATTTGTTTGTAATTAGAATATTAAATTCCTCCTAGTTTTTGTTTTTGAAAATGGAATTCTATTGGTTATTACTATGGATTCTACGAAATTACACAAAGCCAACCGAATTTTCATTTCTATTCCATTAAATAATGTAATATATTGCAAAATTACCTGATATATATTCCGTTCCACTATTTCTATGACAATGAAATCAAAAATATTTTATACCTCCGAAACAAGAATTTCCAACTGATCCATGTTTTTATTTGCAGTTCATATATTCATTTGACAGATGGACAGTTCAAGATTATGCACCTGTTTCTGAAAGATCATCTTATAGGGGTATTTTTAACATTAACATAATTGATTTGTTCAAAAATATGAACAGGATGTTCATTAAATCAGATGTGGAATCATCTGTGACTTAAAGGTAAACTTTATTCACTATCTTCCATCGATCAAGATAACCTCTTTGGGGTATTCATGTTGAAAAGGGAAATATTCTCAATTGAATATTGAATGAAAATATTTTTCTGTGAATTGAAAAATCCACGACAAAAATGAAGTTATTTTTTGTGAATATCTAACAGAAAACAACTACCTCTCAAGCTAAAGCCACGCTGGACATTGTACTACATCTGATAGAAAAAAAAATCTGAAATTGGAAATTTGCATTTATAGTCAGATAGTTATTTGATGTTCTATTCCAGTCGTAATAAGGAACTCATCTAAATGAATGAGGCAAAGGAGAATGTCTCCTAAAACGGAGTACTCACCAGAAGTCATTTGTGATATTGACGAAAGAAAGGCATGGCATTCACTAGGTCTTCAATACATTTTTGTCGACGAAAATCTATTTCACGCTTCCACGATTATCAGGAAGACCAGAAGAAATGGGAACCAAATTTTCTAGAAGCAATCTCACTTTGAGAATTTATTGTCAAAATTCATAAATTCAAGATGGCGGCTCCAAGATGTTGAACAAGTTTTGTGATAATGGACCGTTTCTGAAAAGGGAAAATTCTCAATTGAATATTGATAGAAATATTTTTCTGTGAATTGAAAAATCCACGATTAAATTTAAGTTATTTTTTGTGAATGTCTAACAGAAAACAACTACTTCCCCGGCTAGAGCCACGCTGGACATTGAACTACATCTGATAGATATTCTGAAAAAGCCCTATCTCAAAAGAAAAAATCTGAAATTGAAAATTTGCATTTTCGTTCAGATAGTTATTTGATTTTCTATTCCAGTCTTAATTAAGACCTCATAAAGATGAATGAGGCAAAGAAGAATGTTTTCCAAAGAGAGTACTCACCAGAAATTTTCAATTTCAGATTTTTTCTTTTGAGTTAGGGCTTTTTCAGAATATCTATCAGATGTAGTTCAATGTCCAGCGTGGCTCTAGCCGGGGAAGTACTTGTTTTCTGTTAGACATTCACAAAAAATAACTTCATTTTAATCGTGGATTTTTCAATTCACAGAAAAATATTTCTATCAATATTCAATTGAGAATGTTTCCCTTTTCAACATGAATACCCCACAAGAGGTTATCTTGACGATGGAAGATAGTGACTAAAGTTTATCTTTCAGTCGCAGATGATTCCACATCTCATTTTATGAACATTCTGTTTATATTTTCAACAAATCAATCGGACCGTTTCTATTCAAAATTGGTATGTCGGGGTTTTTGGGCCGGAGATTATGAATTTAGTCGAAGATTATTGATTTTCCGTCATCCTGCTCCAGGATGGCGGACGTGTTAATCTTTAGCTGATCTCCTCATTGAAAAACTAGATAGGAAAAAGGCCTAATTATGACGATGCATTAACAAAAATGCATAAATTAAGGCGTACTTTCTAAATACCACAAAATAAAATAACGAATAAATAGCCTTTTTAAAGACAAGCTTTTATTCAAATGCGCTGAAAAGTAAAATATAATTGCGTTGGATGTGTGACGTAGGTTATTCCGTGACTTCTAGATTCAAAAGCTTCTCGCTTTTGTAATCCCCCGACCCCACACGATTCTTTTTTTCTCTGCGAATTGAATACGTGCCTAACTAGCGTCGATTGCATTCTACCATATTTTGTTGCCTTTGGAATACTATTCTTTTTGCATCAACTTCACTCTCTTTGTATGGTTGATTAATGAGTGATTTATATCAAATCAACTTTGAGATTTACTTTCTTGAAGGCTTGTCCTGTTTTTAAATATCTCATCATTGCGTTTCGAGAATTTGGCATATTTCGCACGGCTTTAAATCACCACACTGAAGACACACCAGACACATATAATATTCCACTTTCATCTTGCCTAATATTTCATCATAGCTGATAATTTTTCAACAAGAAATCACCTTCAGATATCGATCACGAGTTTTTTCCTCATCGTATATAACCAGAATAGAAACATTGTTTGTTTTTTCACTCATACTCAGGACTATTTGCGATTACGTAATAAATTGAAGGTATCGTGACGTTGACGATAAAAGTTATAGTTTCCATTTTGTTAGAGTGACGGCAACGATTTTATGTCATGCTTTGATACCACCTGAACAGTTCCTTGGGAACTGAAACATGCTACTCTATTTGTATAATCGGAAACATTCGGTATAGAAGTACACGGAAGAAGTTTGGATGAAAACTTAATTAGGCGTAAGTCATTTCGATTGAGGCATTTTGAGTAATGTAGACATCTTGATAATCCTTCACGATAACGATTTTTTCTATTATAGTAATGGCTGCAGCCACGAAGTTTTCACTAGACAGTTACTTGCAGTTTTTGAAATTCAACTGAAATTTAAAAATTGTGATTATGAATTTCCTTTCAGAATTTGAATTTTATTATACAGTGTGACCCATTTAAAATGGAACCGCGCCTGTAGAATACGCATTTTTCAGGCAATTTCAAAAATATTGAGCATCGATAACTGTATCTTGACACAAATTTTCATAACTTTAGTTTCATTTCCAAGGCATCCTATGGTTTTTTTTCTTCGTCAAAAACGCAATAGTTTATTAGGCAATTTTTTTTTCACTGGATTCGTAGTCGTTATAAACTTTAATTTTGGAAACAAAGTATTTGATTATAATTTTTATTTAGATTGCAGACATATTTGAAATCTGGCAACACTGCCGATACAAAGTAGAGCACAAGTGAATTTGTACAGCGAAAATCCGAAGTCAATAGCTCATTCCGTTCAACAGTTATAACTACTGAAAGTATGGTAATGTGAGCGATTTGTGGTGTACTACATCACAGCCTACTATTGATTTAGTACAATACCTATGCCCAATGTATTAGTTCAGCTTTCCTCAAATCATTGATACCTTCTCTAAAAGCTTGTTTCAGTTGAGTTTTGCAGAATAAAAAAGGAAATTTTTTTTTGTCCTGCTTTCTGATTTATTATTGAATAAATAATTTTGATACTTTAAAACTTGATTCGGTTCATTTCGTTTTTATCGGCTATTGAAAACTGCATAACTTGAAATGAATATTTAATTTTCTGTTATTTTCGAATACACTTATAACCTTAACTTAAATAAATGATTTTGAGGGGAATATAATTCACAAATCCAGTGACGTAGTTAGATTTTTATTACAAAATCGCTTCCACCAGAAATCGCTCACATTACCATACTTTCAGGAGTTATAACTGTAGAACGGAATGAGCTATTGACTTCGGATTCTCGCTGTACAAATTCACTGGTGTTCTTCTTTGTATCGGCAGTGTTGCCAGATTTTAAATATGTCTTCAATCTAAATGAAAATTGATATCAAATACTTTGTTTCCAAAATTAAAGTTGTTGTAACTTCGTTGTTAACCAATATTTTTTTATGAAATTTTCATGGTTTTCCATTCATAACGACTACGAATCCAGTGGTGTAGTCAAATTTCAAAAAAAAAATTGCCCAATAAACTTTTGCTGTTTTCAACGAAGAAAAACAACCATAGAGTGCCTTGGAAATGGAACTAAAGTTATGAAAATTTGTGTCAAGATACAGTTTTTGATGCTTAATTTTCAAAACAAAATTTTTTTGAAGAATGACTGAAAAATTGCTTATTTTACAGGGGTGGTTCCATTTCAAATGAGTCACACTGTATAGCTCTCTGGAATAATTTGATGAAGACTTTCAGGAGAAAACCAAATCCAGAGGATTTGCGGGATCTGGCCATACATACCTGAAAAAAATGTGAGACTTGCTGTTGTTTCTTCGGAGTTATGAAAAAATAAATTTGAAAATATAATTTGTTGCTTTGTTTTTTTTTGTTATTTTTTGTGAATGAAATTTGCTATATCATGAGTCGGAAATAATTGTCAGTGACGTCAGTCACTAGTTCAGAAACAACACAATAAGAGCGGCAAAATAATAAAATATTTTACAATAAAAATCTATTGTATCCCGAATCTATAATCACGATTTTTTTTTTTTTTTTTAATGGCTTTGACATTTCGTCATTCGGCCAGTCACAAGTTGAGTATTTTTAAAATGTATCATTTCATAGTGTTCTGGGTAGGCCTTGTTACTAACTCCATACGCCACCTAGGAGCAGCACTGTTAATTTGAACGCAACAGCGAATCGTCGAGGACCATCCTCGGCCCGGCTACGAAATTTAACATTTAATTCTCTCAAATTAAATAGAAAAATTTCTGCCCTGGCCGAGAATCGAACTCACGACCTTTCGATCATGAGTCGGATGCTAACCCACCGCGCCAATCCCCCCATATAATCACGATATTGTCAAAAATGTATCGAACACCCGTAGAGTAAATCAATGGGTATAATTTCCAAGTGGGTCACAATAAATATTCTGCAAAACACGAATTAGTGTCAAACATAAACAAGAGGTTTTAAAGGTGACGACTGATGGTTTGATCGGGGAGTCGACGTTGGGCTTTGGCCGTGCCCGAAGAGATTGGGAAATGGGGGCACTTAGAGACTTGAAAGGTCAAGAAGCCCTATTATCAGTTTGAAGAGTATGGTTTTTGGAATTAGTCCACAGTTATTTGTGTAAGTAAAACATATCTGCTATATACATTTGAAATTTATAACTAGGTTCTAGAAGGGATTCATTGTTTCATTTTAAATGAATATGTTTCTATATTTTTTTTACAAAGTGTTTTCAATCATCAAAGGGTCAGAATCTACCTAGTTAGTCATGAACAAACCCCAATTCACGACAATATGCCGCTTGTTTGAAATGCGGACACAGCGCACCGGTGCCAAATTTATTTCGGCCCGTGCTATAGATCTTACGAAGCATTTGAAGCAGCCTCTATTTTAACGAAAGTTCGTGGTCGAGGTTAGCAATTGTACTGATATTTATCGACGGCGGCGCGGAGGTTGCAACACTGAACGATCGAGCTAAGATGAGCCACTGACTATTATTTCCGTCTTATGGTATAGTGATACGTTACTGTACCACTACTCTCTTTAATTCATCAATCAGAAAAAATCCTCCTTGGAAAAAACATAGTTCCTGAAATTTCAATTTAGTTTTTATCGCCGAGCGGTAGCGAAATCAAATTCCCTTAGAAAGTTGTGTTGGCATGGATTCGGAAAATGCGACATAAGAGTTTTTGAAGAGTCACAAACTTAATTTCCTTACCGAAAATTCTAATTTTGAACAGAGTCATGAAATCAACATAATGACTTCTCATACCGTCTTAAAGACCACGTATCTGTATGTTTTAGAACCAAAAAGTTAATGTGCGTTTTATAACCTTCAGGCGTTGCTATGACGTCGTGTAGTAGGTATAACGAGAGTACAATAAATAATTCTCGAGATGAAGTTGTACTGTGGTTTGTATGTAAATAAATTGTATGTGTCGTTAAGTAGAACTCAAGAGCAGTTGCTGTGAGGTTATTATGACAATGAACATATGTGGTTCTATGACTAGATTTCTGAAACGTTTCTACGACTACATATTGTACTCATGTTATGTAGTTTTATCAACTAATAACTTTGGTCATAATGATTACATTATGTATCTATGGTTAGATTATTTTTGTTGGTTATGTTATTTTTGTTGGATAGGTATATTGTGTTGTAGTATGTAGAATATTCAGTTCCGTATGAATGATTGAAATGCCAAAACAAAAATCCAATCTGCCTTAGAAGAGAACTGGAGCGTATAGGAAAATATAAAGAGGAAGGATGAGTGCCTACCCCGAAATTAACATCTGAAATAATTAATCAGTCTATCGGGACACTGCAAAAAAATGAAGTTCATCCAGTTCCTTCAATTGTTTTCATAACAAGGAAAGACATAAATAATATGTATGTGCACTTCGAGTCATAAATAAAAAATATTTAAATATAACTGTTCAACATCAACATAACCTCTATTGTAAATATCAGTTATTTTTAGCGTTTTCCATTAGGCGGAACTAGCGGAATGCTTATGCAATCAGTGTTTATCTTTTTCTGTTTTGATAGCGTTAGTACAACAAAACTTGCTACTTGTGGTCACAGCGACTACATTACAACTTTTTTATGTGAGATATTGCGATGTCTTTGAGACACTCGTAAACTATGCTATGATAGTACATACCGAAGTAATTACAACTTTTTGACACTAGAAGGACGGCATCCATGTTTTTCGATTGATTGATCACATCATTCTG
This sequence comes from Gonioctena quinquepunctata, assembly GCA_018342105.1. Taxonomy (NCBI): domain Eukaryota; kingdom Metazoa; phylum Arthropoda; class Insecta; order Coleoptera; family Chrysomelidae; genus Gonioctena; species Gonioctena quinquepunctata. The sequence continues at coordinate 38,018 of JAFIRS010000152.1, read as the reverse complement.
GTAGCCATATTGGAACAAAAATATTTAAAATAAAAAATATGGGAGATGTGCTATTCAAGTATCTTTCGTAATATGGTCCACATATTCCAACGATTAATGAGAAAAATTGATGATATATATTTTTTCTGAAATGAAAATAAATATTTATCTCTCTTCATTTTCGAGGCACATGAATTTTATGTGACTAGAATTGGATTTTGATCGTAAAAATGGATTTGCTTGGTCACTAGAGTTTCAGACACATAAATGAAAATCATTTTTATCTCGATAACTATCACGGTCACAGAGTATCATGAACATGTAAAGGAAGGCTGCCTTATATATTATATTGATATTATATGAAATCTTTTGATATGGTATACATATTGTAATACTTTATTAGAAAGATCATGACCTTCATGCATAATTATATAATGACTACACTAAGACCACCGAACAACCCTTTTGCGACTGGCTTATATAAGTCTATATTGGCAAGTCATTACCACTACTTTATAACGTCGATGTGACGTCGCAAGAGTGTGCCTTTTTGTCGTATTGGCATACAAAGCGACGTCTTAGCATATTACAAGACATAAGTCATAGACTTTTGCGAAAGGTCTTGTAGACGTGTGTACAACCGAATTATGACCTCTGTGTGCTACTTAAGCATGGACCATCGCTAGACTGAAATAACTCTGGATACTTGGCACTATCACTGATTCTAAACTTTCAGGTTCTCAATTTCCAAAAGAAAATTGAAACTTTGAGACCTGTAACTTTCATACTGAATAAGTTCCATATTTCCTTTTTAAGCATTCTCTCATTCATTCTGAATAAAAAACTTATTGAGCATTGAAACACATATTAACTTTATTTAGCTCAGTTGAAGGAATTATCTGTGGCTTGGTCTCTAATATAACTAATAAAATAACAAAGGCTATCCATACGAGAAATCTATCATTGAATAGTAATGAAATTTAATCAATTGAACTTATTCTGACTCGAACTATTACTTATCGAATGATAAGACATTTTGAGTAACTTAAAATCAGGCCGGCAAGGTATATAAATGAATATAGTTAAAAAAACTAAAAAACACCCTTATAAAGCAGGAGGGGACTAAACAGATGAAAATAATAAGAATAAAGTCATCGACCTAAACATTTTCTCTTATGTAAAAAAGCGTGAGGTGCTTGATATCAGTTATCTTAATATAATTATAAATAGTAAGTAAACAGCTTTTACATAAGAGAACATTTTTTGGTCAAACCTTTATTCTTTTTATTTTCAACTCTTCAGTCCTTATTGCTTTGTAAGTGTATTTTTCAGTTTTTCAAACTGTACTTTTATTTTTAACTTTTTAGTCCATATTGCTAAATGAAAATTATGCTGCAAAAAACCAGTGCTTTCGCCATATCTTTGAAATACCTTTTTTTTCTGACGATCTGGGTGAGGATACCGGGTCATAGCTATGAAATTATTGTATTGTCATCGGTTCTTAATACGTATGCAAAATTTTAAATACATCTGGAAGAGGGTGAAAATTAATTTCAAAGATTCCATCACCTACATACATACATACAGGTGAAGCAAATAAAGCGTGTCTAAAAAAATGAATTCCATGAGAGAGGTGTGTGTCGTCTAAGACTTCGAACCGAACTGGTTTCTCCGATCAATCCATGAATATCCTTACTGTCTCGTTTACCCATTTGCCAAACATATGCGAAACATGTTGAAAAAGGAAACATTCTCAATTTAATAAATTTTTCTTTGAATTGAAAAATTCACGATAAGAATGAAGTTATTGTATGTGAAAACAGAACAGAAAACAACTAGTTCCCCGGCTAAAGCCACGCTGGACTTTGAACTACATCTATGTATATTGAAAAAGGACCCTAACTCAAAGAAAAAATCTGAAAGAGAAAATGTTCATTCAAATAGTTATTTGATTTTCTATTTCATTTTCATTTCATTCTCAATTAGGAAGATATAGATGAATGAGGTGAAAAAGAATGTTTTCCAAAAGAGAGTATTCACCAGTAATCATTTGTAACATTAATGCAAGAGTGGCATCGCATTCACTAGGTCTTCAATTCATTTTTGTTGATAAAAATCTATTTCACGCTTCCACGATCATCAGGAAGACTGGAAGAAATGGAAACACATTTTCTAGAAGCAATCTCACTTTGCGAAGATGGACAAATGTTAGAAACATTCCTTTTGAAGTGACTCTCTGAAATCAGTGCTTTTTGACATTCAAACCTATTCATATTTCCAAACAAATCAATCTGCGAAATATTATTCGCTTTCCTGATAAAGCATGGTGTGGCCATTTTTAGGGGATGGAATCTTCCAGTAATTGAGCTTACAAATATTCAAACAATAGCCCAGTGATTTTAGATATATTCCTGTCTACGATATACTTTCAACAACTATTTTTCCTAACCACAGATATTCCATTGAAAAAATACAATATTTCATTACATGAGCGTGACTGTGAAAACCAATCATTTGCATGAAAAAATAATACTTGCACACTACTCCAACTCTTTTTATCAAAAATTGTTTCTGATCTTATATTCTCCCAGGAAAATATTTTGTAAACCATCATTTGCATATATGAAATGTCATTTCATGACGATAAAATAACTTTTCCTCATAGCTACCAATGAACCGAATCAACTCGTGAGATATTTTATCCTATTTTTGCCTGTTCTATGAAGGGGTACATACTCTATGACCGGAAATATGCTTATAAATAGTATATCCAAATGATTTGGATATTCGCCATTTTTGGAATCCAGTTACAAAAAATAAACAGATATTTATCTGGAGATTGTCCTCGATGGGTTGAAAGGAATAATCTCAAATAACTTGTTTTCTGAACACCCGTGTGGTGGTCATTCTAAACCGTGAATTTCGTCATTCTAAACTGTGTTATTATGGAAAAGTAAAATTTATTCAAAATAGATATTGCATTTTGTTACAGTAATTTGAAAGGCTTCTCAATTATAATTTGTTTTTGCTTGATATTCTCAACCAAAGAAGTGTTTTATTAGGAACATGTCAGAATTGATGAATGCATTATATAAATATAGTTGCGAATAAAATAAATTAGATCCATACTGAACAAAAACACTGTGAATTACTTCCATCGCATTTTGTTTAAGTGAAAGAAATAGATATCAATTCATATACTCTGTTTGGAATAACGTAATGACACAATCGTGCCTGTATCTCAATCGAACTGTAATTTGTTAGGGTATAATTTGAAAGTCAATATCTGACGGCATCGTTTCATCATGTTTCATATATCATTAATGCATATGTTCTTGATGATTGATTATGCAATATGGAATTCATTTTATTTCGCAGATGGAAAATTAACCGGCAATTTCGATTACTGAAATCGAAATGATAATAGAATATGAAATGCATATAACATATAAACTACATCATCATTTTTGTTACAAATTTTTATTTATTACAAGCTTTTATTTAACTTCACATTTGTATATAAGTATGTACGTTCAGTTCAAATCATGCATGTGAATTTTGACTCACTTCTAGTTGTCCGTTTACGTGAGATATGGCAGGTGTTAATGATTCCGGTGATAATGCAATATGGAATTTTTTGCTAGAAAAAAAACAAAATAACGGCTCCAATATGGCTGACAAGTTTGTTTGTTTGTTTTTTGCCGAAATTCATAAATTCTAAATGGAGGCCAAAATGGTATGTGGACGTTTTTGGGGTCGGAGATCATGATTTTTTGTCAAAATCTACGAATTGTTTCGTGAGCCCGATTACATTCAAATTTGGTGTGTGGGGGTTTTTGGGGTCGGACATCATGAAGTTTTTGTCAAAATTCATGAATTCAAGATGGCGGCTCCAAGATGGCGACGTGTTTTGTTAATATGGCCTGATTCCATTCAAAATTGTGGGTTTTTTTGGGGTCGGAGATTATCAATTTTTGTCAGAATTCAATAAGATGACGGATTTCATGAAAACCTCAAATTAATTGAATAGAAGTTATTGAAAAAAAATTTAGGACAAGCTTTTATACAAATGAACTAAAAACAAAATAATACAGAGCTTTTATTGCAAGCCTTTATTTAACTTCACATTTGTACGTATTTATGTATATTTAGTTCAAATCTTGCAAGTGAATTTCGACCCCCTTCTAGTTGTCCGATTGACGAGAAATTAGGGAGGTGTTCATAATTCCGGTGACAATGCATTATAGATTTTTTTTCTAGAGAAAAACAAAATGGCATTTTCAAAATGATGCAGGAGTTTTGTGATTATGGTTCGATTCTATTCAAAATTGGTATGTGGGGGGTTTTCATTCATGAATTTAAGATGGCGGCTCCAATATGACGAAAAGTTTTGTGTTTATAGCTCGTTTGAAAAAAATTGTATATTAGGGGTTTTGGGGTCGGAGATTATTTTTTTTGTCAAAATCCACGAATTTAAGATAGCGGCCCCAAGATTGCGACGAGTTTTGTGATTATAGCCCGATTACGTTCCAAATTGGTGTGTGGGGATTTTTTGGGGTCGTCATGAGGTTTTTGTCAAAATTCATGAATTCAAAAACCGCCGCATACCAATTTTGAATCGAATCGGACCATAATCACAAAACTCGTCCTCCATCTTGAGGACGCCATCTCGAACTCATGAATTTTGACAAAAAATTCCTAAATTTTCGACCCCTTAAAACCCCTGCATACCAATTCTGAATCGAATTGTATCTAATTACAAAGCTCGTCCGCCATCTTAGAGCCGCCATTTTGTTTTTTTCTCTAACAAACATTCCATAATGCATTGTCACCGGAATTATGAACACCCGCCAAATTTCAAATTAATTGGACATTTTAGAAAAAAAAAACTTGGGATTATTTCATCCCATTTTTTGACAAAAAATCTCAGCTCCATGAACTTGTAATTTTTCGGTACTAACGTAGTGGAACACAAAGAAATCAATAATCATAGATAGATGCCCAAAAGCCCATAATAAAATAAGTCATTTTCGAGAGCTGCGACTCTGGAGTGACACCATTAGCTCTAACCTTCACGAAAAATTAGTATTCAATAAAGACAAATACCCTGCTGGAAAATTTTGACACCAGCTGTTTCCGACACTTTCTCTGTAGCAATTCCGGGATTACTCAAAAACCGATGCCGTTTTCAACGATATATCGTCTTCTAAAACGGTTCGCATCAGAAGTCGCGACGCACCAAAAAACCTGAATTTACAACGTACTATGTCTTTAACGTTCGCAAAAGTACCGCTAAACCCGAATAAACTAACCGACTCATATCGATTAGCTACTTACTCTGTGTGAAGATAGACCAATACGTTTTCATGGTTAGTTCATTGATATACGTGCATATTCACTTATCCTCCATATATAATGGATTTCACATGTGGAAATCCGACGAAATTTGTAAGTAGGATTGCAGGTGATGTGATGTTGTGACAATGTTCATAAGTGAAATCATACATTTCTACCAGTCGAAGGGCTATGACTAATTATCAGTATAATTGGAGAATAATGTAACTTTCTAAAGATTTAACAGTCCCAATAAGAATGCCAGTAAATATAGTTAGGAAGAATGAGTTATAAATTAGGATGTTATCAATAAATTGATTTGAATACCACAAAGGGCAATATTTCTACTCTTATTGAATAGAGAATACTTAATTACTATCAGATAAAAAGGATATCATATCACGTCCATATTGTGACACTACATAAAATATAAAGATACTCTCTGAATATCTACTTTGGATTCTCTTGAAAATGATGTCGTATTTAGGACCAAGACTCTCAATGATCCGAAATAAAATTAAAAATATTGGCTATGAAAAATTATTTAAGAAAAATAAGAAAAGTGGATTTTGGACAATGAAAGATCAATTTTCCAATACTTTTGTAACAGAATATAAAATTAGATGGTGCTCTGATTTAATTTATATCGATAGCATTTCGTGCGGTTGTGAATTTGTATTTGTATTTTTTTACGTTAATAATTTGATATAGAATTATATACCATAGTTTTATGTTAGATTTTTTTAAATATTATTATAGATATCATTAGGTGCTAATCACTAACGAGTAGTTTACTTCAATTACTTCTTCAGTGAATGATTCGTTAACTTGCCCACTATTGGGATATATATCGTTACTCTTGTTATTTGATTCATGGGCAATAACAATTATTATTATTTTCCTGAAATATGTTTTTGTCAACCACAAAATGAAAACAATGCTTGTCTAGAGTAGCAATTAATTGGTGTTCGCTGAACAGTTATTGCGTTATCCATTCGCGTTGTTGGGGTATGTCCGGGGGGATTGGTTTACTTTACCACTTGTTTTGGACACATGGGGCATCCTTTGAAGCGGTTTCCTCTGCAGTTTGCTCAGGGAGATGGCGTGTCTCTTCCTCTTTGGCAAGTGCGCCATCCGTGCTTGACGCCGAACTTAACGAATTCGGGGAATGCAACACATTATCTTTGTGAGTGTCCAAACCACTGGCATTTCTGGAACTGGCTCACGATTCCCTCTTTTGATGTTGTTGTTCCACTCTCATTTGAAGATATTGGCAACGCTTCACGGAGAAAATCGGGGTGGCATTCAAGAACCGTGAATCCTTGTTGTTGCAGGTCTCTTTGACGTCTGCAGCTGGTGAGGAGTCCGGTATTCCTCTGATTACCACGTGCCCACGTGCAGTGGGATCTCTGATTTTAGGAAATATGTATGGAATTACAGTTTCTGGGATTCCAGGAAGCTAATGGCTGCCTTCCAGTTCATTTCGGTGTCCACTGCCTCCCTGAAGTGTATCTTCCTCCTTCGAATTCGATGAATCGCCGGCCACTTGCTGGGGTCTCTCAGGATTATTGGTGTGGGGTCTTGGAGCTGTAGCTTGTGGGGACTGTTGGGAGGTCGGTGGAGCCTGTTGGGAGGCTTGAGGTGGAGCTTGTTGTTCTTATAATTGTTGTTGTTTTGTGGTCTGGGAGAGGGGTGTCGCCTGGGCGGCGATTTTCTCCGCCTTATTTGCGTTCTTCCGGGAAACGGTGATGAAGGGGGTGTCATCTCCACTCTTCTTTTCTTCCGATTCGGAGAGGTTTCTTTTCCCAGAGATTGGGTGGTCCGTCCACATTTCTAGGTTCTCCGTAGATTCTTCCGTATGGAAGGACAGGGACAGCGATGCGGCTTCCTGTTTTCTCGCTATTGTTACCGCAATGGCCGCAAATGCTTCCCTTTGGGATGCTGCTGCAGCGGCGTGGAATGTTTGGAGTTACCTTTTCAACTCCACGTTTTTTTTGTCTGTGTCAGATGTACCATTATTTACTGAATCGCATCCGATTTCCTTTTTATGGCTTCTTTTTTCCGGGTGAGACCCGGATACTTGAAGTCGAAGATTGTCATTTCTTGCTTTTTCCTTTGGATTTCCTTCTTCGGCGATATGGTTTTAGTAGCGTGTGGCCGCCCGAGTAACTGTTCGAGAATTTTTGCCCACATTTATAGATCGCGTGAACGCTCAGCCTGTACTCGTAGGGTGGGGCCGTGGACCTGCGCCTAGCGGTTACTTTGCATGTATGAATTCATTTTTAGAGAATTATAACTATTCCAAAACTGTTCGAGACTCGTTTTATAATATTCAAAGTGGAATTACATATATATATATATATATATATATATATATATATATATATATATATATATATATATAGCAAAATAACTGCTGTACGAGTTCTCACGGTTGTGAAAAATCCGTCTCGCCTTTGACTAGTGACGTGTGCAATTTGAATTCACGTCTTTGCAGTAGAAGTAGCAGCTTACCCTTGTATCCTTCCACATAGTGAAAAAATAAAAAAACCCATAAGAAAACATCCTAGGACACTGTTTCTATTCAAGAAATAGTTATCGAAAAAACAAAAACCGTGTTTGTTGCAAGGAAATGGATCGTTGCGTTTTTTGCCGAATAAAGAGAGATAAAGCTGAAAAATAGTAATTTTCATCAAATCCTCATCGATAAAACCAACCAAACAAGGCCACCAAACAGGTCTTTATCAAAACCACAAAATTATGCAAGTGCCAGCAGCCTCAATGAAGTTCGAAGGATCCAATCTTGCCTTGACAGACAGAAAAATATAAAGTCGCTGAGGTTTTGTACTTTCTACATTAGGCAGAAGTTCTTTGGAAACGAATTTTGAACTTTTTTTGCCAGTCTGCACGCTTCGATGTAGAATTCCTCGGCTATTAAAAATAGTTGACAAGACATGATTCAGAAAGATTTATTCGTAACCTACCGCCGCCGAGTTTTGGTGGGTCTTTTTGAAATGTGGAACACCACAAAAAAATCCAGCGTAAGTTATGAATGCTCCAAATATCCCGAGTTCCTTGAGAACCCTACATTTTTCCTATTACATACTCAGTCTAACTCCTGTATTGAATTAGCTCCTATCCAGTTAGTAACCGACAACACCCGTTGAATATAAACAAACAAGCCCTTAGTACGCCACTAATTTAGAATAGATTGAATTGCTTTAATATGCAGATGATTAAGTAATCCGCTCCGCCAGTGCAATTGATCCGTATCCATCCTGAAAACGCCTCGCCTACCTAGATCTAGCAGTGTATAATATCCGGCGGCAAAGGCTGACTCTAAGTTCGTATGCAATTCATCAGCCTTCGCAGGAAAACGTGATTGCGGAGTTGCAATTAATTTCTCCTGCTGCAGGCGGCAGCTACAACTTTCGCGATACTCTCACTGTATCATTCGCGGGGCCAGGCTTGAGACCAAGAATGATTTCTTTTGGTTGGACTATAATTAATTACTGCCTTCATTCATTCACTTTCATCATCGACTAGCGGACCCGACAGACGTTGTCCTGTCCAAATTTCTATGTTCCCTAAAATGTTTTTCCCGAAATTTTTCCCGTTATCTCATTTTCCTGTTACCCCTTTTTGTCTTTACCCCGTTATCCCGTCTTCCCGTTATCCCCTTATCCTGTCATCCCGTTATCCAGTTTTTTCGTTATCCCGTTATTCCCGTTATCCCGTTACCCTTTTCCCGTTTTCCTGTTATCCCATTTTTCCTATATCCCGTTATCCTGTTTTCCCCTTATTCCTTATCCTGTCATCCCGTTATCCCGTTTTCCCGGTTTTTCGTTATCCCGTTATTCCGTTTTCCTGTTATCCCGTTTTTTATTTATCCCATTATTCCGTTTTCCTGTTATTCCCTTATCCCGTTATTCCCGTTATCCCGTTTTCCTGTTATTCCGTTTTCCTGTAAAAAAAAATAGGGGTTGATCGTAAAAGGGTGAAAATTAAGAGTAATATGAATTTTTTTATTCTGAGTCATGACAACATAAAAATAAAAATCTTGCAAAAAAATAGGGGTTGATCGTAGAAGGGTGAAAATTTAGGGTTGTATGTATTTTTGAATGCTGTATCATAAAAAAATAAAAACAAAAAATTTCGTCTAGGAAAAAAAAATTAAGGGGTGGACTACCCTTAACATTTAGGGGAATGATTCGTGAATCTAAACCATTAAATCTTAATTTTTTTCATACTTTCGACACCCTGTATCTCAGAGGGGATGCATTTTACGACATACCTTGACAGCAACTTTTCACCTCGAAATGAGGTGAGGAATCTTTAGTCGGAGTTTGTCGGTCTTATTCTGACTCATCCTGTAGAGACTGGCAGATCAAAATAAATGACGAACCATCGCAAAGTGTACATACATTCACTTTAACCAAGACTTTTTTTAAAATCCACAACGTTTGAAAACTGTTTGAAATGTATAGTTTTCCCAATATCAATTGCAGAAGCATAAAAAAGTCTTGAGGAAAAATCGTGTGAGCAGCAGTGGCGGAGATAACTAATTTTATTTAGATATTTTAAGATTTTAAAAATACTTCATAAATAATGAAAAATGAAAAAAAATTAAAGACAAGCTTTTTTTTATACAAATACATTAAGAAAGAAAAATAATTTCTTTCATTGTTTGCTATAGGTTATTATCATATCCTAAAACGTATTTCGATCGGCACACACCAAGACCATAGACGCTACTGGTTTTTAATCTTTCATAGCTATTAAAACACAGATTTAACGCGTGATTTATGACCTCCTATCGTGGAGACACATCTGCCAGCATTATATCCGACTTGATTGGTCCAGACGAATCGGTTGTACAACTCGAGTCCACGTTGATTATCGGTTCTTTTGATCTACCGTTTGCCGACGGAAAATGTTTACGAGTAGTGCAGATTATTTTTCGTTCCGTTTCTTCGCATATACGCTCGTGTTAGCGAAGTGAGTTTTCATTTGCTACCTATAGAAACAGCTTCTGCAATTGATATTGGATGGACTATAATAACTTTTTCAACCGCACGGAAGAAATGTTGTATTGTATAGCACGTCGCTTAGACGATATGTCCGTTTTTCCATTTTTCAGGTGTTCTTTTGGGTTTTCCCTATTTTTTATGTTTTTAAACCATCCCTGTATTAGAGAAAACGAAACAAAAAAGAAATTATTCAAATCGGTCAAGCCGTTTTTGAGTTTAAGCGAGACTAACGAACAGCAATTGATTTTTATATATATAGAGATTACAAACTAGATGTGTAATACACCGTCCAAGCCAAGACAGTTTTTTACTATAATTTCAATACTAACGTTTCGATGGAGCTATACAGGGTGACGCAGCAAGGTAGCCAAACGAAGCAGTGTTTCGGAAATCTGCCCACTGCCACATAAGTTTATCGATTTTTGTCAAAATAGTGACACAATTTTTTTTTATGAAACAACCTGTATTTTTGAAAAGGCCGTAAAAAATAATATAACTCCATGAGGTACTGTATTACAACCAATACTAACCATATTTTGTTTTTTTTAAGTATTTGGTCCAATTATACTGTTTTTTAATGTGAGAGAGTGATAAAATGTTAATTTACAATGACGAAACCCATTAAACAGGGTGGACAACTCAAAGGTTGTATTGTAAACTTGCAATGATATTTGAATCATTCCTAAATTCCTTCGAATCATTCCGAATCGGTCCTAAATTAGTGTCACCTTGATTTGCATAATAATAGAAAGAGGAGTTTTCCGGATGAAGTTCATGTGACAGCGGCGTAAATACAGGTAGTTTATAAGAATAATAAGTATAATAATAATTATACATGATTATAATTATAGAGATAGGCAGATAATTGAGATAATAGTTATTCTAATAGTAAATGAATAAAAACTATAAAAGTAATAATAATATAGAAATAGGTGAATTCAAATAAATATTAATATTCATAAAAAAATCTCTATTTACAATACAACTTGATTTTTAAATTTTAGCCATCATACTCCGAGTAGTTCGATGAACTATCGTCGTTGGGGGTCCAGAGAAATTTCTATTCCAATCACATGTTCGACACACTCCATTTTTCGCAATCCACTGTCTTTATTTCCTCTTCCAAAAGGTTTTCAATGTCTCCCATTTTAAAAGTAGTGTTATGCCTTGCTACAAACCCTTTTACTTGCGCCCACACCAATTCTATGGGGTTTCGTTCACCGTGATATGGCGGAAGGCGAAGTACCTTTATATTCCGTTTTGAAGCAATTTCGTCGACAACAAATTTCGTACAAAGAGGTTTATTCAACTTTACCGTCTCCGGTAGCTCCTTTTTCAGCATATCTCTGTAAAATGGGTTCTTATTCAAAGTAAGCCAATGAATGATGTCATTTTTTTTGCAAGAAGACGAGTAATTATTAATCTTTTACCTTTTCCCGAGGGTGCTTATCTCGCGCATTTCATATTTTTATCCTGCCATATTTTACCAACAGTATATCCTTCATTTAACCTGTTTACTCTTCGAAACTATCTTACTGCCCTCAAATATCGTCGTCGCCAGCAGATAATTTAAAAGTAATTTTCTGTTTTGAATTTTTTCATAACGAAAATTCATTTCCTTTCAAGTTTTCCACACTTTCTTCCTGCCCATGGGTGGAATGAAATCATCCTTTATCATTTCAGACATTATTTTGTTCAAGGTAGATATTTCTTTTTTCAAGTAAAACGAGTGTATGATTCTTCTGATGGCAGTCTTTTCATCCTCATTTATTCAGTCGTATATTGTTGACTGTCCGACTCCAGTCATATTCGAACACATTTCAACTATTTTTGTAACTCGGAATGTTGAGTTTTGGTGGCGAACAGCGTTGAGCACATTGAGAACAATAATTTTCTCATTTTTAGAAAGCGCTCTAATCCGTTTTTCAGTATTCGGAAACACAACATTTTTAACAACTTTTCCTCCGGAAAGTAACTAAACATTTCAAATTTTTTAAACACGAGGCACATGTAGTAAACTACCTGTGCCTCTTCTAAGCTATAATAGTTTTCTTCATTTGTGAAACAAATCCGACCATATTGTCATCTCATATCGCAGGGACGGATTTATATCTACATGATATTATTTCTAAAAAAAACTTTTGGAGTAAGGAAAAGATAATCAGGTAGGTGATTGTAAATTTATTATTTTATTGTACCTGGAACAGGAAATTTCACAGTATACTTAAGAGTTGCCCATTGTTAGCGGCTAATAATATTAACAGTCACTAAGCTGGTACGAAATATCTTTGAACTAACTTTACTGGGTGATTGGTTATATTTGGACCAATAGATTTCCTCCTTATTTAAAGAGCTAGGAATAGGTCAAGAATATGAGATCACCCAGTGTCTTGACGAAATTTTCACAGATGCTTCAGAACACGGTAAAAACAGTATAGCAATCGAAAATTTTTCGCGGAAAACATAATTTTTGGAGATACGGGCCCCCGAAGGTCCATGAAGACAGGTTATGGGATATCACTTTTGGAAATTATGAACTGATCTAAACAATTTATTCTTACACTGAAATAGTAACTGCACACTCATTCAACGTTTTAGTAATATTAAAATCACTTAATTTTCGATTAAGTAATGAAAAATCTCCGATTACTTTTCAAATACCTAATTTTACAGAAGAAATGTCAAAATGTTCATCCGAATCTCGTGGATCTGGAAGTTTATTGGTATGCGACGTTGCCTATGTCTCCAAGGGGAAAAGAAAGTACTGAAATTCAATGCGCAGACAAATTGAGCATATAAATGATAATTATTACAGCTTGAAAAGACGATCTGATATTTCTGATGGATATATGTATCAACAGAAGTTTGAAATGCAAAGAATATATCACCACGCTTCTTGAAAGTGTCTAATAGCTTTTGAAAATTAAGCATGAAGTTGATTTGCCGCATTTAGAAAGTTACCAAACATATTGAAATAATGTGACTTCAGATTTTTTTTCCAACTAAGAAATGCATTTGGCTGGGATGTTTTCTCGTATGCCTGGCCGAGACACGCCGAAGGCAATTTCTTACGTTAAAAGAAGGAACACAACCTAACCTGGCTAACCTTGTTACCCAACTTCAATGAAAGCTAATCAACCTTACAAGTGCGATGCTTCGCTCCGCTCGCGAACATTTCGATTCAACCAATTTCCTACGTAAAAAGAAAGAACACAACCTTACCTAACTTGGCTAACCTTGCTATTCAAGTTGAATCCAAGCTAATCATCCTTATAAAGCGACGCTTCGCTCCGCTCGCGAACATTTTGATCCAACCAATTCCTTACGTAAAAAGAAGGAACACAACCTAACCTAACTTGACTAACCTTGTTATCCAATTTGGAAGCATGCTATTCGACCTTACAAAGCGACGCTTCGCTCCAACCAATTAGTTACGTAAAAAGAAGGAACACAACCTAATCTAACTTGGCCAACATAGTTATCCAAGTTGAATGCAATCCAAATAAAATTACGAAGCGACGCGAAATCACACTTTTTTTTACTTTAAAAGGGCATAATTCCCAAATTATATTTTTCGCGCTTGAATTTCGATTGTTGAAGTGTTTTTATGGAGTTTTAAAGCACCTGTGATAATTTTGTGATCATTTCGTGAAAATTTTGCAAAAATCCGGATTGGCCCAATTCACTCGAATAGTTGGCAACGTGGCATGTCAATAAAACGCCAAGATCAATGCACAAAATGCAACCACCAATATTTGATTTTTGACATTTCATGTGAAAAATTGAATGAAACGTAATCCGAGTTTTTTCATGGTTTTATCGAACACTAAGTGATTTTAATATTACTTAAACGATAAATGAGTGTACAGTTAATATTTTAGTGTATATCAGTTTGCAGTTTCCAAAAGTGATATTCCATAACCTCCCTTAATGGACCTTCGGAGGCCCATATCTCCTAAAATTATCTTTTCCGCGCTAAATTTTTGATTGCTAGACTGTTTTTATCGTCTTCTGAAGCGCCTGTGAAAATTTTGTGAAGATACTGGGTGATCTCATTTTCTTTACCTTTATCAAGAGCTAGAAAAATGGATAAATTAGGAAAGTTGTAGCATTTTTTTTTGGAACACCAGGAAATGTGGATAGAAAAAAATCGAACGTCGCATTAAAAGTTATATATAAACTTTTGTTTTTCTAATGGAAACCCAGTATATATTGCATTTTTGGGTTCTCCGGAAAATTCTAGATATGTTTCCTTCATGATGTCCTTTATCTACTTGCACATTCCTATCTTAGTTTTTCATAAGCGATCCAATGACATCAACTTTATATTTAACCTCGTACGCCTATGGAATACGGCGAAAACGACTCGGTTTCACAGTTCAATTCACTATTTTGTCACATTAGGGAACAGAATATGCCAACATAAACTTATTTTTGGTTCCTGTGGACCATGGTCGTGAAAATATTTTGGAAATCTTGAAAATGAATGACATCCTCAATAGGTAGTATTTATTTTGATATCTACAAATATTTTTTTCTGAAACAACTTTTTTTTATAATAATTTTTCCAATCTTTTTGAATTAGAAGCCAGAGTTTCAGAACTATTTCCGTATCCCTGAATTTTTCCACACAGACGCCCTCCGCATAATCACTTTTTCCAATTTCTCGTACTCCTATTTCCATGAGCTCCTTGCCATTCGAAAGGAAATTATTTTCTCCATAAGAAGCTAGAGTTCCGAAACAAAATCTGCATCCCTGATTTTTTTGCGAATTTTCGAAGGGAAGTCTGCACGGTAGCAGCATGATAAACGCATTTTTCATAACTTTGGTATATAAAAAAATCAAAGACGTCTTAGAAACTAACTTTTTCTACTTTACGCTGAATTCAAAAATGTATTGATCTCGTCGATAGGACATGAGATAAGGGAGCTATGATGTCGCAAATCGGTGCGATAGCGAAAAAATAGTCATAGCTCCCTTAGCTCATGTCCAATCGATGATATAAATAATATTAATGTTACTAAACAAAACGGGTCTCACTATATCTCACAGGAATTTTCCGATCCAAACATCTTGAACGATTATTCTGCATCTGTTTGTCAATTTCAAGAACCCTGTCGAAAATTTTAATTTAAAACGAAAATTATTTTAAAGATAAAATAAATTTTTCATTCAAACAGATAAGTGAAGATGAAATCTATGGAGCTCTCCGATCTATAAAATCAAATGCATATGGAATGGATTTAATCTCCATCAAAATGCTTTTATATTGAATGCCATTTCTGGACCCATTTTTCTCACTCATATAATAAATAAATGTTTGGATAAGGGTATTTTCCTGATATTCGGAAGGAGGCTTCTATAATACCTCTCAATAAGGTAAAAAGTCCTACATGTTCGAATGAAATTAGGCCAATTAGTCTTTTGCCCGTCATGTCAAAAAAATGGAAAGACTGATGCATCGTCAACTTGTCGACTACTCCAATTCCAACGGCATCCTTCCTTCCAACCAATCAGGCTTCAGAGTAGGCCACAGCACCACGAGTGCAGTGACGAAAATAACCAATGAATATGCTTCTCACGACAAGGCAAAGTCACTGCATGTTATGCTGGACTTTCTAAGGATTCGACAAGATCAGTCACAAACTGATGTTGGGAAAATGAAATATTATGAACTGACTCTACTGTCGCTCAAGTTAATGTCTTCATACTTCGCAAACCGAAAACAAAGAGAACTTTAGATTCTGGTATACCGCAGGGGTCTAGTTTAGGGCTCCTCCTTTTCATTTTATACTCAGCAGATTTTAAGAAAGTATTGACATCCTGTCAATCACATTTTTATGCGGACGATACGCAGTTGTATCTGAGTTTTGATGCTAACGAATCACAAATTTCGATAACTAATATAAATACTGATATTGAAAATCTTGTCTTATTTTCGCAAAAAAAATGTTTGAGTGTAGACGAATGGTTGAGGAAATCTCTCCAATTCTGGTTCAAGGACAAAGCCTGGAGCTCCAGCATAAAGTTAAAAGTTTGGGTTTCATTTTGGGCCAAAAACTGAATTTCAACCCACATGTGAACATTTGCACTGAAAAGACTATTCCTGAACCGTGATACTTTGAGCAGATAACTTAATAGTTAGTTCTTCTTTGTGAATCGTTAGTTTCATCCCATTTTAATTATGGAGATGCCGTTTATGGACCCTGTTTGGATCAGATCTATACTAAAAAAATACAGAAGGTACAGAATCAGGTTCATTTTCAACCTAACAAGAAGAAAACACGTTTACGCGAAAATTAAATCTTGGAAAAGGTTGAAAATGGATATGAGAAGAAAACATCACTTAGCTTGTCAAACCCACAAAATTATGACCACTTCTGTGCCTAGTTATCTTAAAAAATGTCTGAGACAGAAATCTTTCTTTCATAATCGAAACCTGAGACACACGTATCTCCTCGACATACCCCCACACTCGACAACTTTTTCAAAAACTCATTTTTACGCTGCTCCCTCGCTCTATAATTCATGCCCAATCATATCAAGCGCAAATCGCTAGCAGTTTTCAAAAATATATACAAAAAGTACTTATTTGATATGGAGTGAGTATTATTATTTTTGCAATTCGTTTTGTATGTATTTTCTTTTTACTTTAAATCTTTTTTATACTTCAAATTGATATTTGAAAAATGTACTTTTATTAAGTTTTTTTTCCTTTCTTTTTTTCTTTGTTATTTCAGTATTAGTATGGAAGATTGTATCTTTTCAAGAAGTGAATAATATACTGTAATAACTTTTTAGGTTGAGTGTAGAGCAGTCACTGACTGAACTCCGCCTTAATGAAGACACTTTATTATTATCATATATAGTCAGTTTTTGGGATTCAGCGGATATTTTTTTATGTAAGGAAAATTTACTTTCAAAAAGCCCAAGGTGAGAGAATTGTGACAAACAATACCGTTAAAAACTCATCGAAGGTATCTCACATGCACGACTTTTTGTGCTTAATTTGACACTATTTAGTGTTCTGTTGTGAGAATATCTTTGTAGTCGGCGCTCTCCGACTTCCAGGGGGCCATGATGTTGGAGTTGTGGAAGTTCGCAGGAAGTTTGCCGTACTGCGAAGGGTCACAGGTCGAAGTTTAGAGGAGGAATATTATCGTCCCGGGAAGTTTTGTTGTGATTGTGATGTAAATGGGATACAACTCCAGGGGTCGCAGGGCGTAAGGCCGGAAAATTAGGAGGAGTTCGCAGAAGTTTGCGCGGAGTTTCTGCGAGATGAACCAATGAACCTCTACCCAATTACTTGCACTTTTGGTTCGGGGTTCGGGATAGGTATTTTGGCGATTGTCGGATTATATTAAAAAAGTTGCAACGAGCGCCAAAATTCAATGGAGGCTATGACAGATAGCTGAAAAACTTGCTGGCCCCCATGCTGCTATACCTCAACTAGAAAGTTAGATTTTTCAGTGTTTTCCGTTGTAACATTCTCTAGGATCATTTTGATAAGTCTGTGAAAACAAAAATAATGAAAAAAAGGATCATAAAATGTCTAGCAAAATCAACTCGAATACAATTCATGTATCAATTATTCCTGTATAAAGAGATACAATGAATTTAATATGATACCAATGGAAGTTATGAAAAAACTGCCAGAGAAGAACATAGTCCGTCAGTTGAAAAAGCGAAAAAGACTCTGCAAGAAAAAATCCAAATTATTCACACAATTAAAGGAGATTAAGAAGATTTTGAGAACGGGGACAGATATAGTCTCCGAAACGTCAATCAAAAACTATATAGAGAAGTATCTTTTGCATTTTTACTATTTTTTTATAGGCATATTCAGGGAACCAAAAGTTACTGACAAATCGAATCATTTTTCTATATGAAATATAATTTGGTGAACGCAGTAACTTATCGGGGTGAACTAATTAGTTTGCCCTTCCTACACTTGTATAGATTTTCCTGATTATATTTTCATTTTCAGACTGTGGAAGGTTACCCAAAAAACATGTCAAGAAACGTTAATCCTCCACAAAAAACCACATTCATTCAATAAAAAGACACTAAATATTGAATATTGAACTGAACATAAACAATAATTCAACAACTGATGGTTACAATCCTAATTGATATTTCAAGAGCTATAACTCTTAATTTTTTGATTATTACTTTATGACGGTGGTGGCAAGGAAATAGGCAGCTTTTTTCCAATAAATGAAATTGAATTAAAAAATCTTTTTTTTCTGGGGATCACAACTTTAGTGTAAACATATTCAACTCGTTCAAACATGTTTTCATCTCATCAGCGTGATTATTGGAAATAACAAATTTTTTATTCATTCGTGGAATGTTTTAAAAACTCTTGAATTTGTTGAAATTATGGACCAATTACCATTTTAAGTCTTCTCTAAAATACTTGAAAAGTGTATAGCAAAGCGCCTTACCAACTTCTCCAACGACTATCCACTAATCATTGAAATTCAATTCGGGTTAAAAAATGTTTCTCCACAACTCATGCATCAACTAAATTTTTAAATTAGCATTTTTTTACTGAAGCTATAAATATGTGGGCTCCTCGATTTCAAGTAAATCATTTGATTTGGATAATCAACCACTTCTGTCGAATAAATTAGAAATACTCTACTTCTTATGCTCAGTGAGACCTTTTATAGAAGTTTGGACCCGGAATTCTAGAAAACTACTACTACATCACTAATAAAAAAATAGGTATGGATATGGTATGGTATGGATATGGATCCCCCTCCAAATTTTCTAAACGATATTTCCATTGGTCTCACAATATTTTTGAACCCTGTCACAATAAATGAAATTATTGAAATAATTGGAAAGCTAAAAAACTACTCTTCCCCTGGACCAGACGGAATAGAGGTAACCACAATTAAAAAAATCCACATAAACATCATAGCACCATTATAACATATAATAAACTCAACCTTTAAAACAGGAATATTACCAGATAAATGGAAACAGTCAACAATTACCCCCATTTATGAAGCAGGGGTCAGAGAAGAACTGGGTAATTACAGACCAATATCGGTAATAAATAATTTCGCAAAAGTATTTGAGCAGAGTTTAAAAAAAAGTTTAGTTGAATTCTTCGATTTGCATCAAGTCATTTCGGAAAACCAACATGGATTTAAAAAAAACTCAAATACAGAGAATGCCATACTTGAACTTTCAAACAAAATTGTCGAGAACTTGGATGGGTCGAGAAAGTGCCTAGCAGTCTTTCTCGATTCAGCCAAAGCCTTCGACACAGAATCACACGAGATATTACTTGACAGACTATATCATTATGGGATTCGTGGATCTGCTCTTGATGTTTTGCGAGATTATTTATCAAACAGAAAGCAGAAGGTAAAAGTAGACAATGAACTGAGCAAGTCATTAGAAATCACAACTGGGGTACCACAGGGAACTGTCTTGGGACTGATACTCTTCTTAATACATATAAACAGCATTAGTCGGATAAAAGCAAAGCTCTCTGATAAGCTTATTCGTTACGCGGATGATACAGCAATTATATTTACAGGCGAAAATTGGAACCAAACATATAATAATGCAGAGGCGGGATTGAAAAACATAAGTTTATGGCTAAACAACAGTCTTCTGAGTCTGAACGTGAAGAAAACCAAATTTATTTCCCTCACACTAGATAAAAGAGATCAACCACAAAACAATGCTTTAAAAATACACTCTCCAAGATGTTCGACAGAAATACTCTGTACTTGCCCAACAATTGAAAAAGTTAAAAAAATAAACTATCTTGGTGTAATACTTGACCAACACATGAGGTGGGATGAACACGTCATATATGTCATGAAAAGGCTAAGAAAATTAACTTACAAATTTTTCACATTTAGAGAAATTTTTAATAGAAGAAACATGTGCATTTTATACCACTCACTAGCAGAATCGGTCATACAGTAGTGCATTACTGTTTGGGGGGGGGGGGATGTTAGACAATGTGTTGCGCAGCCTCCAGGCTGTACAAAACATTATTATAAAAATAATATTTAAAAAACATAGATTATTCTCGAGTGAACAAGTATATACTCACTACAATGTTTGATGTGGATATTCCATAGAAAGAACAGATATGATGGAAAAAAAAAGTAAATACTAGATTTGCAGAAAACTTAGGTTTAAATCTACCGTTATATAAAAAACACCACACCCAAAGATGTCTTCTCTTTCGGGCCAAAGCTCTTCAATATGATACCTCCTCACCTAAAAATTATTAATAAGGAAAGTAAATATAAGTCAAGCATGAAATATTTTATAAGCCAAAATCAAAATCTCATTTTGAGTATTTTCTAAAAAATAAAAAAAATCGTTGCTTTTTCCTTCTGGGTTTTCTAGAATCGCTTACAATTGAATTACCATAACCCTCTCGGCAGTATTATAACATAGTGAGTACTATTCATTATAGCCTCTATCAGGGAGAGAGACATGTCACAAAACAAGCATTTTACATGCTTAGGTGCTATCTCTTTCCTTCATCTATGGCATAAACCATTGACAATTTATTGTAGAAATATTTGTACGATACTTAAACTGAACTGAATAAACTGAAACTGAAACTGATATCCTTATTCAACCCACGACTCTTCAGCTTCCAGAAAAAAATCAATCATCCATTTACAATGCGATGCCTTCAAAAAACGTTTTATAGTATAATTCAATAATTTTGTACAATTTCTTCTGGATGAGTTTCCAGTTTAAGCCTCAGGGTCTTTCAATTTCAAGAATTTTCACCAATTACCGATTCACACATTTTCCTGATGCATCATTATCATATTTTTTTTAAACAAATGCACCAAAAAGGAAAAAATTATTTTTTCAATTGTTTGGCCTAGGTTATTCCGTGAGTAGCCGATTCAAAATCTTGCCGCGAAGAATACCATTTTATATTGCGGCAAGCTTTTGAATCTGCTACTCACAGAATAACCTAGGTCAAAGAATTAAAGAAATTATTATTAACTTTTCAGTTCATTTGTATAAAAGCTTGTCTTAAATGATTTTTTCATTCAATTTTCTTTAGTCATCATCTCTGACCCAAAAAAACACATATTTTGAATGGAATCGGGCCATAATAACAAAACACGCACCATCTTGGATCCGCCATCTTGAATTAATGAATTTTGCCAAAAACATCATGATGTCCGACCCAAAAACCCCTACCACCACTTTGAATGGAATCGGGCTATAATCACAAAACACTTTGCCATATTGGAGCCGCCATTTTAAATTTATGAATTTTGACAAAAAAAATCGTGATCTCTGTCCCCGATTTATGAACACCTGCCAAATTAATGGACAACTAGAAGTGGGTCATAATTCAATTGCAAGATTTGAACTAAGCACACAAACAAATGTGAAGTTAAATAAAAGATTGTAAAGAAGATCATCTACGGGAACAAATTCTGGTCAAAATTTGCAATATGCTCTGAATATATTCAGCTTACGAACATCTTCACCATCAACTGAAATTATTCGTTGAATCATATTCTTAGAGTCTGGTATATCGATGATCATTTGTCTTGAATATCATCTACATTGATTTTGAGTAGTCATTCCGACGGGCTCCGGCGATCCCAACCTGCAACACCCCTTATTTTTAAACCCCAAATTCGAAATATCTGATTCAAATTTAAGAAGGTGACATCACTTTGCCGATAGGCTGCTCAGATTGATAGGGTTAGGCCGTGAGTAAGGTTCAATTAATGATTTTTCCTAATTTGTCAAATTGGGCCACTAAAAAAATTCCACATCAATTAACTTGACTAGTTCAAGAGTTGGGCGCCAGGCTTGCTAAAGACAAAAGCCAAAGATAAACAAAAATTTACTAAATAAATGTCCCCTAGTTCGTATGGGAAGGCGAATAAATATGCAGGAAATCAACTTAACAATTTATTCCAGACAAAGAATTTTTAGAGTGACTGGTTAGATAGTATGAATTTATATTAATAAACTTTAACACTATTGCTTGAAGAACAGAAAAAATTCAATGAAAAAATGTAAAAGTTACATTTACATTGATGATTTTGACCTAGATAAAATTAAAACATTTACAGATATATACGATTCCTCTAGACGCTGGTGCTACGTATATACCTGCGGAGAAGGTCTTCACTGGAGGGAGATGAAAAAGGCTGGTTTATACGATGATGATCTCAGCGGTACGACGACGAATCTGGTCGTGGGTGGTTAGCTATTAGTTTTTAGACCTCCTTGTTGGCGTGAATTGATTTGATCTTCACGGACCAGGCTGAATTTGACGTGCTGTATGACCTCCTAGGGTACCAGTCCTTCTGTCTCAGTAGGTGGCTTCACTCCGGGGTATATATCATGCGAAGAAGATGATAGGAATCAAAATTTGTACAAAATGGGGGCGAACGAAGGATATCTTTCGAACCTCGAGTTTTTATGATTCAAATTTCAATCTAGAGTCAAAAGATATATGCAAATGATAGCATACAATAAAAATACCTCAGTCCATATATAAGACTGAAAGATTACAGTGAAAGAACAAAGATGATAGCAATCAAATCTGCTATTCTGGATTTAAATTTCCAAGTTAATTTTAATAATTTAAAAAAATATCAACAATGAGCAAAATTCAAAACCAAACAAAACAAACCTCACCCAAAACGTTCTTTTGAAATTCAGTTGAATTTTGAAATAAAGTAAGCTTCGATAAGGTGATTATATGTACCAGAAGGGTCAAAAAAATTGAATGAGTAAATGTATTAAAAAAATATAAACATTTCCTTGAGACTTTACCAGGAAAAATTAAATATAATATTTTGAAGCAAAATACTCTAAAGTTGCCAAAGAAAAAATAAAGTATTTTAGAGCAATTCAATTAAATGTTGCCAGAGTAAAAATATACTATTTTAAAGCAAGTACCAAGGGGAAATAAAGCTTAGGAACCGAAATACTAATCAGGAACTAGAGCAAAAGTATACTATTCGGTTAAGAAAAGAAGAGGGAGACCACACGTCTTTCAGTGGGCACAACTCTCTTACATAAAGATAAAGTTAAATAATTCTTTATATTGAAGATTTTTCAGAGATAAACAGAAGAGGGAGACCACAGGTCTTCCAGTGGGCACAACTCTCATAGATAAAGATAATTTTGAAATAGGGCGGCAAATTCCCTTTTCAAATCGATTGACCAGGTTATTCTCAAAAAAAAATTGAATGAATTTCCCTGCTTTTGGCGACAAGGTAGTAACTGAAATTAATTGATTCTACAACGATCAAAAACCAAATAACCCTCACTGTGAATTGAATGAAGTAAAACGATAAAGGAACTTGTTAAATGTGATCAAAATTTATGCTTGAGTGTTCTGAGTTAAGCCAGAGGTACAATCCTCTCCAGAAGCAATTTTTTCCTCAAGAGAACACAAAATTCATCTAATAAACATATAGTCGAAAATAAAAAAAATGCTTACTAGAGAGCTATACGGGAACTGCATAACTATCCCAGAAAAGTCGAATACACCCTTTGCAATCGGAATCCTTGGAATAATCCCCTGGTACTGTGAATGTGAAGTGAGCGCTAGTCCATTCGAAATTACCAATTATCTGGTACCTAAAAATGGGAAAAGCGTAGAACTGATTTCCAAAAAAAATTAGTCCTCAATGGTCTGAACGGATACTACGTCAGCCACATAGACATGTGCGTTAAAATGCTTTGCCAAAATGGACGAAATATTTTTGTTTTGTTTTTTCTTACTTGAATCCAAAACACAAATCAACCTTGATAGGAATTATCCAAAGGAAGTATCATATATGATATGTGAGATATAAAATAATATGAAGATAATTTGATCGGAAATTCACTGACAATTCCAAAGGTGACAAAAATCTGCCAGTATAGACTTGACCTTCAACTGTTACCATGCAATTACCATAAAAAAATTCGGATATTACAAGCATATAAAAAGCGGAAAAAACTGTTAATCAACTACAACATTGATTGCAAAATAAGGAAAATAATTATACTCCACCAATATCAACAGCGATAGTCATTCAATTTAAAAATCTTAACGTACCAGAATCGATTCACTCAGCATACCTGCCTATGTCGAGGTTCAATCGTGGAAAGAGAATGATCATATTTTCGGTTCGAGCAAATCACCTCTTCACCTGTTTTTTCACAAACCATTCTCGGTTTTTTCTCTATTGAAAAACACTTATGGAAAAAACAAGCGATCACTTGACATGAAAACAAACTCATCAACTTGACATGAATACGAACTCATGGTCACACTTTCAAGGATCGATAATAAAGAGCGCTGTTTCGCAGTTCACAACCTGAGGAGTGACTACTGTTTCGTACTACCGTAAAGATAACCGGAAAAACCATTAGAAATTATTATGTATAAGGAAGTAACGAAAAATTCGTTACAAACCATAGCTATTACCTAAAAATAAAAAATCAACGACTTTAAAAAACTTCACTATGATTGATCACATCATGTTATTGCATCTATCAGTTGTGCAGTCGTGCATACTTTCAGCTTAAAAACCCTCGTAATCAGGAACCACAACTTTAACATAATGTCTTTGATGGAGTCAGCTGATCTCTACTACAATTTTTTTGATAACGAAGTAGGCGATAAATCATTGGTGCACATGCATTCTCAAAATCGGAATGTAGGGTGACCCGACTGTCACTCGTTTTTACATTTCGCCCCACCAATGATTTATTGCCTACTTCGCCATCAGAAAACGCCCGCACTATAGTATATACTACAGCAACAATTTATGCTGAATTATTTGCTGCCGAATCGAAATCGTGAATTTGTAATGATATTCCTGGAAGGCGCGTTTCTCATAGAAATCTCATTATATTCAACCACAAACTAGTTTTTACCAACCCGTATGCAGTATATTTTATTTAAATTGGAGTTGATAATGATCGGTTCATAGGTCAGCAAACAATTTATCTTGATCGTTAAAGAGTCGATTTCAATTCACAGTTCATACTTTTAAATTGATCGTGTGATGGTATCTATTTTGATGATTGTTTAATGATTCCTGATAGAAGGGACGGGGACATTAATTGTTATTGACTTTCATAGTAGGAAGATCATTATTGAGGTTTTGATGTTGACGTAATATTTTTGACGAATATTATTCATAGGAAATTAAAAAAGATTCAAACAAATATCAGTAAGCAATATTCTCAAGAGACTGGAAAAATTACGTTCTGAAAATTTTTAGATTGCGATAATTGATAAATACTTTTATTTATGAAGTATCATTCACAAGAATTACGATTGAACTCATTGTATCTCGTATTATGTGTTTCTCAGAAGTCCCCCCCTCTTATTTTTGGAACGATTATACATAAACAAGTGAAATTTGGAAACAATATTAAAGGTTGTAAACTTCCCTACTGGTGATGATAGATGACGAAATCGTCAAAGATGACGTCACAAGGCCATTGTGACCATTAATTTCAAATGGAACCCTACGGCAAGCGACACCTCTTTTGAAAGGTATCGAAAAAACCTATTCAATGATACCAATTTTGTTTGTGTTTATGGCAGTTTTGATGGCTCATTAGTAAACATTAAAATTTAAATTCCATTCAGTACGATATCAATTACAGATTTAGGAATCAGTATCTACTAAAGACATTGTTCGAAGTGACCTCCATTTACTTCCTGACAGTGAAATATCCTATTTTTAAACTCTTCTCGTACTTTTGTAAATGTGTCTGCGGAAACAGCCTCACATTCTGCAACATTACGTTGTTCGAAACGTCAATATTGTCAGGTTCAGTGGCGTAAACCTTCGATTTAAGGTACCCCCACAGAAAAAAATCGAAAGGTGTGAGGTCCAGTGATCGAGCTGGCCATTCCGTTGAACCTCGTCGTCCTATCCATCAACCACGATACTCCTCATCCAAATACCGTCCAACTGCACCGTAATAGTGTGGGGGAGCATCATCCTGTTGGAATGTTATTTCCAAATTGCCGAATTCATCTGGATTATCTTCCAAAATTTCAAGGATTAACGGTTCTATTGCGTTTTGCAACAGCTCCAGATAAACCTCACCAGTTAAATTAGTTATTAAAAAAAGAGGCCCAACGATGTGGTTTCCCAGGATACCTGCCCAAACATTCACTTTCTGGGGGAATTGGGTATGTGTTTCACGAAACAGGTGAGGACTTGCGTCACTCCAATACCTGACATTCTGTGTATTTACATTTCCATTTAGATATAAAGTACTTTCGTCACTAAAACAAATTGTTTTGACATAGTCTGGCTGTTGGTTAATTTTAGTTTCCATATTTTCACAAAATTCTAGTCTTCGGTCTGGGTCGTCGTCTGAGAGTTGATGAACCATTTTTAATCTATATGGATGGAATTTGGTTTTTTTTCAACACCCTGTGTACTGTACTTCGACTGACTTCACAGGTAGATGCAACGTGAGTTGTTGAAGTAGGATTAACTATTACTTCTTCAGTATATCAATTTTTTTCTCATCAGGAATTTGTGGTTTGCCAGATCGTTTCGCATCATTAATACTACCCGTTGTTTCAAACTTACGAAGAAGCTTCCTTAAATAAGTCCTCGAAACGGGGCGATCGAGAAACCTCTCATCAAAAATGCGTTCTGCTGCATGAATATTTTGTCCAGTTTCACCAAGAATTAGGATCGCTGCTACTTTATCACCTAAAGCACGTACCATTTCGCTGCTTGAAGCACTCAAACGTTCGGCTCACAACAGTTTAACAAATTATTAGAATGTACAAAAATATTAAAAGTACCAAAAGCTGCTAAAACAGTTGAACGTTCGATCAACAATACACAAATTATTAAATGTACAAAAACTTGGATAATTAGAAAAACGTCGAATTAGGAAGACTAACAAAAACGTCAGCTTATTTGACAACTATCCAGAGGCGGAGCTTGAATTTGGAATTTCAGTATTAACTGATTTAATTCATCACAGCATTGCGTTTTTTAAAAGCGAGTTGCCAAAACTGACATAAACACAAACAAAATTAGTATCATTGAATATGTTTTTTCGATACCTTTTAAAAGAGGTGGCGCTTGCCGTAGGGTTCCATTTAACATTATTGGTCACAATGGCCTTGTGACGTCATCTCTGACGATTTCGTCATTTATCATCACTAGTAGGGAAGTTTACAACCTTCAATATTCAGTTTCCAAATTTCACTTGTTTATGTATAATCGTTCCAAAAATAAGAGGGGGGGAGGGGACTTTTGAGAAGCACTGTATATACCATGCCCCCCTTAAGGTTGAGCGCCCATGGATAGTAAATCCCCTTCATGTTATATGTGAACGAGATTTACTATCCACTTCCATCCTCCCCCGGTCCTCAACTCGCAAATGGCATGTTTGCGAAATTGAAATCGTACCTCCTGTGGTATGAAGTCAGCCTCTGAGTGCTTTAAACCCCTTATTATCTGATTTTTGTATGTTTACCTGACTTGTGCTGTGTGTGCATGGTGGTGATGTACCTGATGGGTCTGTGAGTGTATGGTGTGATGTGGGTGTGCTGATCTTACGTGTTTTGTGTTGAGTTGTTACTCACCTGACGCGCCGGAGTGCTACTCTCGGTGGTGGACGGTCATTTTGGTAGACTGGTCGCAAATACTTCTCCCCTTCCCCTGGGATCGTCCAGGTTTAGGTTCGCGTGGATGTCTTGAATCACCGGGTTCGTGTGGGTGTCGGTCTTCAGGAACGTCGCGGTGGCGTGGTTCCGAAGATGGTCGTCAATGAAGTTCGGATTGACATTCAGGTCCCTGTAGATAAATCTATTCGGGACGTATCTGGGAGCGTTTACTGCCATTCTTAGGCTCACGTTTAAGAATAGCTGGATCTTGGTCCTGTATGTTTGTGCGCATTGACCCCATGCGGCGGATGCATACAGGATGATGGGAAGGAAGATTGTCCTGAGGAGGAGCAGTTTTAGCTGGAGGTCCATGCTGCTACTGCGTCCTATGAGGTCCTATGAGGTTCTTTCGGGCTGCTTTCGCTAGTCCGAGCCTCCGGTCTACGTGTTGCCTGAATGTTAATCTTTTGTCCAAGGTGACTCCAAGGTATTTGGCCTCGTTTGCCCATGGGATTCGTTGGTCATTCATGATGACATGTCCTGACGGTGTTGTTCGCCTTCTGGTGAAAAGTATTGCTTGGCTCTTTTCCGCGTTGATCTCGATCTTCCATAGGTTGAACCAGTCCTCAAGCTTGCCTGCTTGTTCTTGCAGGTATCGGGTTACTTGCGTTGCGTTCACCGATCTGGCCACTAGTGCTGTATCGTCCGCGTACAGCGCTAGCTTCTTGAAGTTGTCAGCAGGCTTTGGGATGTCCGCCGTGTAGATGGAGAACAGGTGTGGAGATAAGATTGCGCCTTGCGGTACTCCTGCTTCTAGGGTCCTCACTGCTGAGAGGACGCTGCCAACTTTACATTGGCACCGCCGTCCTCGCAGAAAGGAGTCTATAAGCTTCACTATGGGAGTGGGGTATCCGAGGTCTGTCATTTTGGTGATTAAGCCATCGTGCCAGACCCTATCGAAGGCCTTGGATACGTCTAGGAATAAGGCTCCTGTGTGGTGTCCCCTGCCCAGGTTGAAGCCTGTTACGGCAAAGTCCACTATCCTCAGGCCCTGCATTTCCGTAGAGTGTCCTTGTCGGAAGCCGAACTGCTCGTCTGGTAGGACGTTGAGTTCTTCCGTGAGTGGTTCCAATCGTCTCTGGATGACTCGTTCTGCCACCTTGCTCATCGATGGTGTTAGGCTGATGGGTCGGTGGTTTTGCGGTATCACATGGTTCTTGTTGGGTTTGGGGATCATGATGACCGTGGCTTCTTTCCATGGTCGTGGAAAGTGTCTGAGCCTTAGCACTGCATTGATGATGTTGGTCAAGGCAGCAATTCCTTTTCTCGGTAGAGCCTTCAAGGTTCTATTCGAAATTTGGTCTGGTCCGGGTGCCTTGCGGGTAGCAAGGTTTCGGATGATGTCCTTGATTTCTTCTGGCGAAGTTGGTTCAAGGACGTGCTCGGCATCATTGATCCGTCTTATTCTCCTGACAGTCTGACTGGCTCGGGTTTCCATGTCTTCCACCTCGTCGGTTTGGTTGACCTGGTTGTCTCTACACTGGCGTTCGAAAGCGTCCGCAAATGCTTCTGCTTTTTCGTTGTCAGTGTAGACCAGGCCCCCCTCTCCGTGGAGTGGCGGGCACTCACTGTATATAGTAGTATATCGCAGCTTTTATATCTAAGTATTTTTTTAGGCAGTTTATGTTATTTTATCCATACTTCTGACTCATCCAAAAACCAAGGGTGTGACCAATAAAGATTATCATTTTAAATTCTTATTGTAAGCCTTCTACTGTGGAGAAGACTTCCAACCCCTATATAATCAGTTAGATATCCACCTAAATATGGACTATTGAAAAAAATTATGACATTTTCACGGCTTCTTCGAGCATTTTACTATAAATCTACGTGGTACTCCCTCTTGTCGATAATGTGAAATTTTCCATACAAGAGGTGCATTTTTCTTGGTGAACGCGGTATATTTCATACGTTCCATGTATATTCGCAGTTTTTACTCTGTGATATTTCATGCAATGGATAGCGGCAAAAACCGGACTATCCGCAGACGGAACATGCATATTCCCAGACTGCGTCATGAAATATTCCATCCTGTTCCGAGTCGTATTTTCTTCCATTCCGTAACAACCTCCATAACTTCCGAATTAGAGCTTGAACAACGTAATCAGAACAACACGTACACAATCTGTTCCAAAGCATTTAAATCAAGATTATGTAGCTACAAAACGTCCCCTTGTTCCGAGTACATCGCATATATGAAATTCACTTGTGCTATATGAAAATATATAGTAGGTGGAAATGAGGAGAAACAAGTGGCGCCAAGGGATGTAAGTCGGGTCCGTCGGGCGCTTTATTTGTATAACCTGACTCCCTCCTCACTTTACATTATATCATAACATATCGTTAGGGTTGTATTTCATGTGTGTGTGGAGCGGGAATGCGGAGCGCTTGAAAAATTACCCGGGCTCGGAGGACCGAAAAACATAAGTTTATTTTCGGTGATATATCGCGCCGAGTGGAAGGCCATTTTTAACGGGATAACGAAGACTGCAAGTTGTAGTCGGTATTTTTCATGGAAACATCGCGAATCCGTGCAGGATTGTTGGATGAATGCAGCAACTATTGAAAAATTAAAACACGTTTCCGTGCGAAATATACGAAGCTTTTTTAACTACCCAAAAAAATATTGAAAATTCAGGTTTCAACACATATATGATAAAAACATGCGGAATGTTTCATTAGAACCTCTAACAGAGATTATAAATGCATGCATCTGCAAAGGAGTTCTTCCGGAAAAAATAAAAAAAGTGAATTTATTTCGGCCTCCAAAAGACCAGTCATTCTGTTTACGGATATCGACCCTTTCAGCTTTGTCTAAAATTAGAATTATTATTTTTCTGATGCGCATAAAATAATATCACAACAAGAATTGAGGAGGGCTATCAGCTACTAATGCTGTATTCTTTGGCAAATTCTACAAAAAAAGCATTTACAGACAAGAAAACATACCCTGTAATATTTACCGATTTGACATCAGCATGTGACTGTGAATAATATTGAGTAAATTCAATTTCTATGTAATCTGGTAGAGTACTGTACCAAAGTGAGCCAAATTGGACACCTTTAAAGGGAAAGTCCTGTTTCAAACTGGATAGATTAAAACTGGTGGCTGTGTCGAGGGGTCAATTTTATGACAAACTTAATGTGAAAACCGCATATCCATATCTATCATCGTTTCTGGGTTACAGCATGTTTTTCGAAAATATGCATTTTCAAAAAGTTGCTGTAACTTTTTTCCTGTCAAAAATTCTTCGTTCCTATGAAAACATTTTCAAAGCACTTTTTAACGTAGAATTCAATGGTGTAAGTAATTTATTTTTTCAAATCATATATCAATAGTTATTAGTGGAAAAATCCTTTTTTTTGATGATACAACCTGTATATTCTTGCATATTTCAGAGAGTTCGAAATTACCATTCCAAAATGTAGCACACTTGATGTTTTGCTGGGTCACCTTTGAAATGCAGAGCTTTTAGGTTTTTTCATGTAGACTTTGAAACGTACACTTTAAACAAGTAGGCTTTGGACGACGCGGAGATAAAACAGAAAGCAAGTGTTCACTAGCAGCTATCAAATGTTAAAAATCCGTTCACGGGCAGTAATTAAAACTCTAGTTTCAATAAACTGATAACAATTTATACTATATTTACTATAAGTAAATGAAACCCAACAATAATAATAACAATAAAGAAAAATAAGAACAAAATATCTCTTTAGATGGTTCGAAATGTCTACCAGCTTCTCCTACACACTGGCGGCACCTGTTTTAAAACATTTCTTGCCGAATTAATTTGTTCAATGGGAGGGGAGAAGCAAAACTTTGCATACTGCCGCTTCCAATTCGTGTCTAGAGTTGGTGGCAATTTAAAATAAAAATCTTTCAACCTTTCCCAGAGGTAGAAGTCCATTTGGCGTTAGGTCCGGTGACCTGGCCCGCCAACGGTTGTTCTTGGTTGGGTATCCAATTATTGCCGAAATTTGCAGCCAAAACATTGTTGACAATTGCAGTGTTATGAGGCGAAGCCCGTCTTGCAGAAACTATATTTTCCTGGGCCCATTGACGGTTATTCATCAACCAGGTGTTCAATTTGTTGCCTTAAAATTTCTGAATACCTCTGAGATGTGAGACTGCCATTAAAAAATGAACGAATCGATAATTCTACCCTAGAAACACCTGCCCATACACTGCATCCAAACCCCTCCTTGACTTCTCTGCTCCACAATAGAATGAGGATTTTGTTTTGCCCAAGTATAAAATTGTATCGGTTGATATTGACGGCACTGCTTACATAAGCTTCGTCTGTCCAAATGCAATTTAACGAAAAAATCAAGCACTTGGTTACAATTTTCCAGGAACCACTGGCAAAATCCATGTTGCGTTCAAAACCCCCTGGTCTGAGTTTATGAACTCTTCTGGTCCTGTATGGTTTGAATTTGTACTTTTTCAAAATCCGCCTAACGTTAGTTCTTGTAGGGCTGTTGATATTTTCGAATCTTGCGTGGACGTTTTGGGATTATTTGCAACAGCTCCTAAAACAACTATTTCTTCCAACTCCCAATCCCTATTTGCCTTTTCCTTCCAAATTGACCACCATCAATTAGGTTGTGTCGCAATCTTGCAAAAATATCTCAAAAGGTTTGTATTCTCTCTAGATACCTCTCGTGGGTACAAATTGCTTGCTGCCTCTGCATTTTCCCAATTTGTAAAAAGACAGACTATCATATCCCATTTTTCATAATTCTCATAATTCATTGCAAATGTGCAAAAATTAAAAAAAACCACGAATTGAGGAGCGTCTTTCCCTGCTTAAATCAAAATTTGGCAGCTACCAGTAAACATTTGCATTCTGTTTTATCGCCGCGTCGTCTAAAGCCTACTTGTTCAGTCTACATGGAAAAGCCTAGAGCTCTGCATTTTAAGGTGACTCTAGCAAACATCAAGTGTGCTTCTTTTTTGGATTGATAATTTCAAGTTCTATTGAAATATGCAGGAATATATAGTTTGTCCATTTAATAAAATGATTTTTCCATTAATAACTAGTGATATATGATTTGAAAAATAAATTATTAAAAACCATTGAATTCTACGTAAAAGGGCTTTGGAAATGTTTTCAAAGAAACAAAAAATTTTTGATAGGAAAAAGTTACAGCAACTTTTTGAAAATGCACATTTTAGAAAAACATGCTGTAACTCAGAAACGATGATAGATATGAATATGCGGTTTTGACCATTGAGTTTGTCATAAAATTGACCCCAGACACAGCCATTAGTTTTCATCTATCTAGTTTGAAAACACGACTTTCCCTTTTAAAGTGTCCAATTTGGCCCACTCGGTACATACTGGAGTCGTATCTATATAATAGAAAGCAAATACCACTATTGTCAAGAGAGGGGTACCACAAGAGTCAGTTCTTGGGCCCCCCTCGTTTCTGATTTACATAAACGACTTTTCTCATTTTATGAATTTTAAACGTGTCACAACTAAAGTGTATGCGGATCATACAAATTTCGAGATTGATTAAAAAAAAGAAATATTGAAATCATCCTGTAACTCATTTTAAAAATGGCTGTTCAAATCAATTGATGAAAATGCAAATGACCATGTCAATTCCCATGGATAGGAAATTGCAATGGTCAGAACAAACTTCCAAGAACAGTATCGGGAAAATGTATATCACATTGAGGGAATCAGCTGTATGCATGATATAGTTCGCCCTTTTTCACTCGGTTTTGTCTTATGGAGCCTTACTATGGGGCAATGCATCAAACGGTCGCATGAAAAAATGCTCATCATTGAAAAAGCTGCCTCACGCAGTATACATGAAATGATTCGGTTCACCAGCAGCAGACCTTTATTTGAAGAAATGAAAATAATGACCATGTATTCAATTGGCCTGGGCCAAGACTCATAATCCACCAAAAAAAATTGAGTACTAGTAAAACGCCAATCTATGATTCTGTTATGAAATAGAACTAAAACTATCACAACATGACACTGCACAAATTTTCAAATTATTTCGATAAAGGCTATATACACAATTGATGATTTTAACATGCTTACTGAAGATATATAAATTTTCCTAAGCGATAGTTTTTATATTTACATTGTCCATTTATATACATTGCAACACCCCTTACTTCTGAACCTCAGATTTTAAATTATATGATTCAAATTTAAGAAGGTGAAATCACTTGCCGATAGGCTGCTCAGATGGATACGGTTAGCCGTGAGTGAGGTTCAATTAATGACTTTTCCTAGTTAATCAAATTTGGCTCACTAAAAAATTATATCATTAATTAACTACTAGTTCAAGAGTTGGGCGCCAGACTTCTAAAGACAAAAGTCAAAGATAAATAAAATTAAAAAATGTTACCTAGCTTGTATGGGAAGGCAAATAAATATGCAATAAATGAACTTAACAAATTTATTCCAGATGGAATTAAAATGATTGGACAAGATATATAAACAAATGTTAACAAATCTAGAAGAGTATTGAAACAAATATTAGAAAGTATTGAACTCTTTAAAAGAATTGAAAAATTACATTAAAAACCAGTATTTTCGACTCTGATCAAACCCGAACATTTACAACTATGATTCCTCCAGTTGTTGGTACAAGATATACCTTCGGAGATCTTGAGTGAGAGAGATGAAGGTTAGTTTTGAAGCTGGTCTCAGCGGTTCTAGGAGGAACTTATTTCAGGGTTACGATGAAGA
Organism: Gonioctena quinquepunctata; assembly: GCA_018342105.1. Taxonomy (NCBI): domain Eukaryota; kingdom Metazoa; phylum Arthropoda; class Insecta; order Coleoptera; family Chrysomelidae; genus Gonioctena; species Gonioctena quinquepunctata. The sequence continues at coordinate 3,266 of JAFIRS010000152.1, read as the reverse complement.
TGGTCCTGGGTGGTTCTCTAGTTGGTTTTAGACCCCTTATCGGCGGAATTTAGTTGATCTCCACAGACCAGTGCTGATATTGATGTTGTAAGACCTCCCAGGCTACTAGTCCTTCCGTCTCCGTAGCTGGGTTCCTCCGTGGTATATATCATGCGAAGAAGATGATAGAAATCAATATATGTACAAAAAAGGAGAGAACGAAGGATATCCTTTGAACCTCAAGTTTTATGTTCAAATTTTAATCGAGAGTCAAAAGATAGATGCAAATGATAGCATACAATAAAAACTCAGTCTATATAAAGACTGGAAAGTTACAGTGAAAGAACAAAGATAATAAATGCAATCCAATCTGCTATTCTGAGTTAAATTTACTAAGTTAATTTTAATAATTTAAAAAAATATTAAAATGAACAAAATTTAAAACCAAACAAAACAAACCTCACCCAAAACGTTATGTTCAAATTCAGTTAAGTTTTGAAACAAGTAAGTTTTGATAAGGTGATTCTATGTACCAGAAGGGTTAAAAATTTAATGAGGAAAGGTATTCCAAAGAAATATAAAAATTTCCTTGAAATTTTACCAGAGAAAAAAATATAAGATTTTAAAAGCAAAACACTATAAAATTGCCAGAGAAAAAATCTACATTTCAAAAGCAAAATATTTAAATGTTCCAGTGCAAAAATACTATTTTAAAGCAAGGCCAAAGAAAAGTAAGCTATTAACAAAATACCAGTAAGCTACAAAAATATAGGGTTCTGAACCAAATAATAGTCAGAGTAAAAGATACTCTTCAGCCAAGATAAGAAGAAAAGAGACACACGTCTTTCAGTGGCACGACTCTCTTAGATAAAGATAAAGTGAAATAATTCTTTTATTGAAGAATTTCCAAAGATAAATCGAAGAGGAGAACACACGTCTTTCAGTGGGCACAACTCTCTTAGAAAAAGATAATGTTAAATAATTCTTTTAATTGAAGGAATTTTTAAAGATAACTGAAGAGGGAGACCTCACGTCTTTTAGTGAGCAAACCTCTTAGATAAAGATAAATTTTTGAAATAGGGCGGCAATTCCCTTTTCAAATCGATAAACAGGTAATTCTCAAAATTTCTGTGAATCTCCTGCTCTTGGCGACAAGGTAGGAACTGAAGTGAATTGACTCTGCAACGATCAAAATCAAACAAGCTACCTGGGAATTGAATGGAGTAATAGATATAAGAAATTTATTAAACGGAAATCAACTTTACGCTTGAGGCATATATTGAACGTTCTGAGACCGTTAGGCCAGGATACAACTCTTCCATAGCAATTCTTCAAGAGAAAGAAAATTACTCTCATAAACATATAGTTATGAAATAAAGAAAAATTGCTTACCAGAGAGCCGTCCCATTAGTCACCCAAACGGTCCCAGAACAATCGAATACGCCCTTCACTTCAATCGGAATCCTCGGAACAATCCACTGGTCGTGGAGGTAAGTGCTCTAGTCCATTCGAAAATACCAATTACTTGGTACCTAAAAATGCAAAAGCGTAGAACTGATTTTAATAAAAAAAAACAGTTCCCAATATTCGGAACAGATGTTACGTTAGCCACAATATGTACTAGGATGATTTGTCAAAATGGCCGAAATATCATATTTAACCTTCAAAAAATTACCATGCGGTATATCCAAAATTCTAATATTACAAGCATAAGGAAAAAAGAAGAAATGCTAATCAGCTACAAACATCAATTGAAAGATAAAGAGAATAATATTACTCAACTAAACTCCAGCAGTGAAACTTATCTAACTTATAGACCGTACATACCAAAATCAATTCACTCAGTCCACCTGCCTAAGCTCGACGTTCCAATCAGAAAGAGAACGATTATCCTTTCGTTCGACGAAATCAAGTTCACCTGTTTTCATTCTCGGTTTTTCCCTATTGAAAACTACTTATAAAAAAGGAACAACTGCTTGACAACATTGCCACGAAAACAAAACTCGTCCAACTTGACAGAATACGAACTCATGATCACGAGTTCAAAGACGATAATGATGGCGTTCCTATAGTTCACGATCGACCGTGACTACTGACCCGTTCCACCGTAAGAACCGGAATAGTTATGAGAAATTGATTATGTATAAGGAAGTAACGAAAATTGTTGCAACATAACCCTTCAATTATTTCACTCATTTCAATTCTTGGAAATCCAGCTTTTGGGACGTGCTTATAATTTTTTTAAATATTTCGAAATAAATATAAATGAAAGAAGAAGAAAAAAAAAGGTCAAAGTTTCATAAATCTGAATGAAATAGTGAAAATATTCTCATACATTATTTCCCAGTCAGAGATATTTGAAGAAAGAAATATTTTTTATCGAAACTAATCCTGAGGTTTGAAAAATGGAAAGCATTTGTTATTGCTACTTTTGAGTACATATGGAACATCCAGTATCCAGATGCAAGGTTTCGTCTTCCTTGAGCATCATCAACTTCATTTGTTTCCAATAGATGGAAAATCAATGGATCCCCTTTCTCATTTGAATGCAATGATATATATATATATATATATATATATATATATATATATAAAAAAAAAGGTTAATCGTCTCGCTTCTTTGTAAACACCGCCGTATCTTCCGTAATTATTGGAGTAAAAAATTTCCACGATCGGTGATATTCGGGGGGGTTAATTTTTTAGGGGGGGTTAAGGGGCTTGCGCCAGGAGCTGGATATCCCCTTTTTTCTAAAAAAAAAGAAGGGGGGTAACCCATAACAACAAGTTTGATGAAAAATATTTTTTTTTTTTAAACTAACCGAACAAGAATGAAAATTCCGTCTATCACCCGTATAAAAAATTACGAAGGGTCAAAATATAGCTTCCCAGAGCCGAAACGGGGGTAACGATAATGGGTTTTTTTTGGATTCCAAAACAAAATCGTAGTTTTTATTGATATCTAAATAATTGATCTTTTAAAAAAAAGATTAAATAATTTTAAAAAATTTAAAAAACTTTTTGGGGGAAAATTGAAATTTGATAGATATATTCATTCTGCATCAATTTAATTTAAAGGTTTTTTTTTGTTTTTTTTATTTTTGAACATTTGACTGGGGACCCCCCATCTTTATTACGATTCATTTTTTTAAAACTTTCTTGAACTTGATCCGGGCATTTTTTTCCCCGATCAAACCAAAATAACACTTTTGCCCAAAAAGGGTTCGTCAAAAAAGGGAGATTCAATGTTCATCATTATTTGATTTATTTGTATTTTTTCCCCTGATCTA